>CAFUXE010001097.1:497776-517999 GCA_903364295.1 Serranus cabrilla
GATATTTTTTGGCCATTTCCAGCTTGATTAGACAGTGGTAGTGTATAGAGTGAAGGGGGAAACAGAGAGGAAGACATGCAGGAAAGGGCACTCGAACCCGGGCCGCCTGCTCATGAGGCCAGCCCCTCAGTGGGGTGCGTCATGATTGGCCTCTCAACAGTGCAGCCATGTTACCTAAGTTCACCCATGAAAGGACTTGGTGATTCCTTGACCTCTGACCCCTCACAGACATAGAGAAGTTTACAGAGGTGGGCGGCCTGTCGATCTCCCTCATCCTCTGGGTCGTCCTCAACGCTGCTATCGTCATGATCGGGGCCATCATAGTTGCATTTTTCGAGGTAAGACTGAAGGAAAAATGACCTTTAGTGACTATCATGACATTGGAAACCATCTGTAGCTGAGTTGTCTTCCTCTTTTGTGTGTTTGATCACGTTCCTCGAGCGTGAGAGCGGTTTTCATGAAGTGGGTTAGTTGCGTTAATTCAAACAGACGTGGAAGTGAAAACTAATTAGTCGCTAGCATGTGCGTGTGAATCTAACAGTGAGTAATACTGAAAGCTGGTACAGATGAATGTCTTAGTCTATGAGCTGGTCAGAAGCCACTGCTGAGAATTTTTGATTCAGACTTTTTTCTTCTTTTTTTTCATACCACAGAAGGTTACATAACTCATGATGGAAATGCCGATTCTGCTTTTGATTTTGAGAGTCAAAATTGAAAGCTTATTTTGATACATTTTCTATTTTTAACTCTCCTTTCTTTCTCCTCGTCCTCATGCAGCCCATAGCAGCAGGAAGTGGTATTCCTCAGATAAAATGTTACCTAAATGGAGTCAAGATTCCCAGGGTGGTACGACTCAAGGTATAGACACATTACACACACACACACACACACACACACATGTATACACATGTATACACTCATATCAATGGATGTATTTTAAGTTTTTGAACAAGAAGAATTTTGGTGCCCTTAGCATGTTGTGTGTTTGTCTTCCACAGACACTGGTGGTGAAAGTGGCCGGTGTCATCTGTTCAGTGGTTGGCGGTCTTGCTGTTGGAAAGGTAACAAAATATAAACCGTCACTAATGCTTAATTGGTCTAAAGGTGCTGAAGCCAGATACAGTGAAAAACTACTTCAGACATGTAGTACCTGTTTACACTTGAATTTAAAATGCATCTTGGGTAAGAAGATTAAAAGTACAATGCGCTATATACAAGTGTGAAGGACCAACAAACCAGTTGCTCATTCAAAGTCGTATAGATTGATTTTGTCTATAAAGTGCTGCCTTCATACCTGTCATTTTGTTTACCCACAATCCCACAGGAAGGACCCATGATTCACTCTGGTGCTGTTGTAGCTGCAGGGGTCTCGCAGGGGAGGAGCACCTCTTTAAAGAGAGACTTCAAGGTCAGTGTGTGTGTGTGTGTGTTTCACACTACAGAGGAAATGTATTGAATTACAATCATGTTTTTTCTTTTCAGTGGAAATACTTTGTGACAAACACTGCCTGTATTTCTGCTTTACTGAGCACGTTTTTCCACAATTTTGAGAATTTCCTTAATTCTAGATATCACTTTTTTATTGGTTGCATGGTTGTGTTCTGTTGATACCTGTATGTGTACAGATGTCAATGGTAAGAGTGCACTTGTGAGTAAAATAAGGTCTAATTAGTACTGTGTGTGGTTAAAGTGTGTGATTGTGTTTGTAGATCTTTGAATACTTCCGGAGAGACACAGAGAAAAGGGACTTTGTGTCTGCTGGAGCTGCTGCCGGAGTTTCAGCTGCTTTCGGAGCGCCAGTCGGTAAAAACACCCGATCAACTGATCACAGTATAAACATGTGCTTTGTTATTAATCTGCCTTAGTTGTGCAGGCAGTTTAGCAGCTATAAAGCCAACAGTCCAACCAGTATGGCTGCATGCCCAAACTACAGACAAAGAAACCTGTGAGGAAACGTGAACTGCACTGGACTGTGTCTGCAGCAGGTCTATCTGCAGGTTTTTAACCCTCTGAACCCTGAGCAGTGCCACGGTGTTTGTTTGCTCCCGTCACATTTTAGTTACAATAATCTAATTATAACCTCTATTTCCCCATTCTGCTCTGTGTAAACAGTCTGAGTTCTCTCTAAGTTTTACTGAATTTTTGTCATGTGACTGTTGATCTCAGCCGAGTATTTCATGGTTTCCCAGTTGTGCTGAGGAGCGCAGATTTTAATGTTTTTATTTATTTATTTTTTTACAGAATCTGTTTACTGCAAATGATCTATTTGTTTGTAGAATAAATAGATTTTGATGAAGTATTATTACTATTTTAGGGTTGTGAAAAAAAAAAGTTTTTTATTGTTTTGTCTTTTGTCTTTCAAAGAAAACATGCCATCATGGCAGGTAAGGGGTTACAGAGGGTGAATGAATCATCCATTGACCAATGTGGTTTAATTAGATAAATTATTCTGGGACATATTATCCCTGCTGGTTTTCCATCATAGTTGGACAGTTTGAACGCCCTGATCATGAAACGGGTATTAAATTGCTTTCAGGTTGGATTAAAAAGTCTTGAATTTAATTAAATTTCCTGCAGAAACACTGCCATCACCGGGTAACGTAAACTGACTTGGTGAAGCTGCTTTGTCCTTATAGAACCTTAAATCCATCAGTCTTCACACACCTTCCCTCAGTTTATTATGTGTTGCAGTCATGTGAAAACAGTGCTTGCAGTTTAACTTACTTGAACCCAGTTTCCAGTCAACACACTGAGGAGGATCCCGTGTGATGGTGCCAGCTAACTTGGCAGCCGTACTCCTCTTAATGTCTGAAGTGGATCAAAGGGATTCTTTAGGTAAAATGCTGCTGTGCTTACTCTGATTTTGTTTCTGTGGACGACAGGCGGCGTTCTGTTCTCTCTAGAGGAGGGAGCGTCTTTCTGGAACCAGATGCTGACGTGGAGGATAGTAAGTCACATTTCCCTACATATGCACCCATCATAACCTCATTATTCACACTCAGTTCATGTTGTCAAGTTAATCAAATCAGCAGGTTTTTTATCCAGAATTCTAACAGAAGAAGTACTTACACTTTTTTTCTGTGAACCTTAACAGGAAGTACATATAAGTAAAGGTTTTTATCTGCACCATTTTTTTTTTACTGCATTTGGTTTTTTTTATTCTTTCTTGGCACTTACTTACAAAAAGAGTTGTACCCTGTGCGTCAGTGATACATTTTGATATTATAACTGCCATTTTTTCTATAAACATATGAAATGTCCTGTGAAAGCTCTGGGTGTGTAGTTTGTGTTTGTAAAGTTTCATGAGGCTGTGATCATCCTGGAGGTCACAGCAGCTCATTTTCTACAGTAAGGTCAAGTTTCAAAGAATGCTCTCCACTCAATAAAATTGCCACTATGGAGACTTATATCATCCCACTTGAATAAAACCAGGTTCATTGCATCCACAAGTGGCCCAGCTCTCCAGTGATACCAATTTGTTCTGTTTAGTGACCCCAGTATGCAGAAATATTCAAATACAACTGGTGAAAATAACCTATTTTTGTACTACATATGAAAAACCCTTTGATATTAATCAATTTCTCTAATATTGGCCTGTGAGCGTAAATCTTCATCCCCCCTCCTCTCTCTGTCCGTCTCCCTGCAGTTCTTTGCCTCCATGATCTCCACCTTCACCCTGAACTTCTTCCTCAGCATCTATCACAACAAACCAGGACAACTCTCCAGCCCGGGTCTCATCAACTTTGGGCGCTTTGAGAGCGATGTGAGAACCATCTGTTACACTCTGTGTACTTTTCCAGCTTTACGTTGTTTGTCAGTCAGTGTTCAAAATGACATGATGCACTTTTGTCATGTTTCAGACGACCTACAACCTCTATGAGATTCCCTTGTTCATCGCGATGGGAGCTATAGGTAAAGACTTGTATTGTCTAAAATATGTTTCATTCTTCACAGGGTGCACTTGTAATAACATTAAAAAATAATATGGAAAAAGAGCTGCATGTTTGATTCTGTTCCTGTTTGAAAATGTGACAGTCTGTGTTTATATTTCCTGTTTTTTTTTTTTTATCCCTCTCCTGTGCAGGTGGGTTGCTGGGAGCTCTGTTCAACGTGCTCAACTATTGGCTGACCATCTTCAGGATCAGGTACGGTTCAGAAACAGATCGCATGAATACAAGTGCGAAACATCTTGTCGTTAACTTAGGTAAGAACAAACAGCAAAAGGTCAGGTGACGAACAGTGTGAAGCATTGCTTTGTGTGTGCAGCGTGCCAAGAAAAACAACACGCTGGCTTTAAGGCTTTGCTGTTTCTGTTCGTCAAAGACAGGGTGGGGTGCTGGATGAGGAAGTTTTCATGTGAGGGTTTGAAAAAGTTTCTCAGAAAGTCAGCATCTCGTGATTAAAGTGTTTAAAAATAGGGAGTTAGAACAGGTATAATCACTGAGTGAGCTGGGAGGAGACTTCTGCTAAGATACCTTTTGCTTCCTGCTTCCTTGTCTGGAGCTGGAAGATTCACATTCGTTTGTTTGTCTACAATGTGACTGTTTAGATGCAGATGTGGGGGTTAGCAGGTCAAATAGAAGCTGGGAACCTGAAGACTGTTTTAAAAGGCATCACAGCACTGTGTCTTCAGCTTTTTCTAGTCAGGGTCAACAAAAAAAAAATCCAGGTGTATAAGGACGATTGGATGGCGATCACTTTGGTTCTGGGAACTGCTGAGAAACCCACTTATTGTCCGTATACTAGGAAGGCCACATTCCCCTCTAAAAATACTCCTCTGTCAGCGAGTGAGTATCAGGATAAATCTGTCTTTGTGTCACATTTCGTAACAATAATTGGATTCCACTTGACATTTATAGAGCCGCACCGCCTGAAGGCACAAACAGGCAGATTTGGCAGAGCTTTGTTTTCCACTCAGCTGTTTTTATTGCACCCAGAGTTTCCTCGTCACCTGGGAAAGTCCACACTGAGGCTGACGAGAACTCTACACTTTGGATTAATTAGTCATCATTTGGGGGATTTTAATATTTTCAACCTTAATGCCATCCTGTGTGTTTGTGTGTGTGTGTGTGTGTGTGTATGTGTGTGTGTGTGGTGTGTGTTACAGGTATGTTCATCGGCCTTGTTTACAAGTGATGGAGGCCATGTTGGTTGCTGCAGTGACAGCGACAGTTTCGTTCACCATGATCTACTTTTCCGATGACTGTCAGCCTCTGGGGCCAGAACACACCGAGGAGTACCCACTGCAGGTACACACACACAGACACACAGACACACACACACACACATTTTTGGCATACAGTTCTCCAGAGGACAAATCAGCTGACTCTTCCTCTAGTGCCACCATGAGGTTCACAGTGAAATTTCTCAACTATTGGATGGATTTTCATGAAATTTGGTCTTTACAGTCATGTTTCCATTACAATAAGATGTAATCACTTTAGTGAGTTCTTGACCTTCTGTCTAGCGCCACCATCAGTTTTCAATTTAAACTAACGACATTCCCATCAGACACCAGCTCTTTGTGCTTAGTGCTGATTATCAAATGGTCATCATGGTTAACTTGATAACTGCTTAACATCAGCCCTGTCTTTGTGAGCATGTAAGCATGTTGAAAATCACCACTGTGGTTAAGCCTCAACACAGCTACTCGCATGGCTAAAAACTTTGAATCTTGGTCTAAATATTAAATACCACACAATGTTTAGCTTCTTTCTCGAAGGTTTTCTAGAAGTAACCTTTTTACTAAACAGATGAGGAAGAGGAGACTCAAACTCAGAGCATCATGTTTACAATCGTGTGCACTTTGTACCACTGATAATGAGATCACCAAAAGTGTCTGACATACCTCCACTGATCTGAATCTGTCCTGATGCTCTGTTTAAGATTTGTACGTCAGCTCGTAGATTTTTGGCTGGAAATACCACATGCATGTTGATGGTAGTTGAGCTGCTGACATCATTCTCAGCTCTAAGTGCAACTGTGCACGTAGCTTGGTCCAGAAAATATGTTGTGCTGCCAACTGTCAAGCCAGAAGTCCATTTCCTGCATTTCATGCAGTGAAAAACAAATGATAACGTCAAGACAGACAAAGCAGCACAGCACGACAGACTGAGGTCAAGCGAGATGCGAATGCCAAACTGCAAAGTTTGTTTTAATATTCAACGGTTAGGATCATCAATGTGTTTAAAATATATAACATGGAACCCATACTTTGACTCTCCAATACCAGCGAAAATCACACACTAAATTGGTTTCAGGAAGCACACCTATTTTCATTATTAATGTGTAGTTAATTTATTTTACTTAAAATAATAAATAATGGCTCTGGACACTGGATTTACAGGACACGCCTCTTCATATAGGAGTTCAATGCTCCTTTAATTTAATGGAAAAGTCATGATTTATTGTCAGGTAATATGTCCCAGTGACTCAAAGGTAATAACAAATTAATATCTATATGTACGGAAATAAATTGTAATTTTATTTTCAGTCTATTAAACAAGCCTTGTTGAATATGTGACATCTGATTTATGCATATTGTTTTTATGTTTTTATCCATATTGTTTGGTGGTGGTGTGCAATATGCTCCCTTTTTATTAAATTGTGTATATTTGTAGTTAAACTCACTAATAATTCCATATTGTGTTTGCTTCAAAATGCTCTTTTGACCATGTAACATTTGAAGTACTTTCTCCGTCAGTGAGAAAATGGCAGATAAAAAAAATTGTTGTAGGTAAAACAGATTTTGTTCGTCTTTTTAAAAGACGCATGCAGCAGAGCTTTTTACACACAGAAAAAATTTGCCTCAACAAGAGCAGGGAAACGGGAAGGAAACCTCTTTGTGTCTCTTCTTTCTCCAGCTGAGTCACTCTCATCACGTTCTGTCTCTCAGCTGTTCTGTGCAGACGGAGAGTATAACTCCATGGCAACGGCCTTCTTCAACACTCCTGAGAGAAGTGTCCGCAGCCTTTTCCACAACCAGCCAGGTAAAGCTGTTCGTGACGCCAAGCTTGCTACAAATAATCATACACAAACATGCACCAGCTATTGTTTTTCTTAATGAGGTAAATTTGGTGCATAACCAATTTCACTAATAACTAAGTTCTGTACTTCACAGCAGTGTTACCCTCCTAACTTGGTCTCTGGATATCTAGGAGTCAAATGCTTTTACCAGCTCATATTTGGGCTTTTTTTTAAAATTCAGACTTTACCATAGAAATCATCACAATGTCTAGTAGTTTGGCTTCAAGCTGCGCACGCTCCTGCAAGTTGCATGCAGCACAACTCTCAAACAAGCTCCTTTGATTGGTCAAAACAGTCCTGTGCTGCAGTGTGCAGCTTACAGTTACACACTATGACTGTGACTACAAATTAGTTATGCACCAAACTTGCCTCCATATTTTCTTCCTGTCATTTTGCATACGTAGAGGGAAACAGGAACATACTGAATGAAACTCTAACCTCGATCCCTCTCTTTCTTAAAGGATCCTACAACCCTTTGACCCTGGGTTTGTTCACCCTGACTTATTTCTTCCTGGCGTGTTGGACCTACGGCCTGGCGGTGTCTGCTGGAGTCTTCATCCCGTCTCTGCTGATCGGAGCCGCCTGGGGACGATTGTTTGGAATTCTGCTGGCTTCCATCACCTCCAACGGCTCGGTACGTGTCTGTGTGTCTGTCTGTGTGTCTGTGTGTGCGTGTGGACAAGACGGAGCATATTATTGTTGAATTAAAGTGTAAAGACTTTAAATAAAACCATGTTTGAAACAGTTTGTAGCTTCTGTGTCATAACGGTGGGTTTCTCCAACTTAATACCAAATCTCTCATAAATCTTGATGGCAGAACTGGTTTATTCTTTTTCGAGTTTCCTGTTGAAGAGAAACCTGTTGATAACAGAAGTTTTTCCACCTACGATCTCAGTGGGCTTTAACTCCGTTTGTTCTGGAACATCAGTGAACTCTACTTGTTTTATGTTGTAAAACTATTTTATTCCAGATGCTGTTTCTTAGTGTTTGACTTTGCTGTGTGTGTTTTGTTAGATCTGGGCTGATCCTGGTAAATATGCCCTGATTGGAGCTGCAGCTCAGTTAGGTGAGTGATGATTCCTTTTAGTTTATTAGTATTTAACAGGAAATAAGAAATGGACCATATTATTATGACGTCTCCTCCGTTATAATACAGACTAAGATGAAAGTCACATGTTAAGCAGCAGTATTGACGCGCTGCTCTTCACAGGTGGCATCGTGAGGATGACTCTCAGTTTGACTGTCATCATGGTGGAGGCCACAGGAAACGTCACATACGGTTTTCCCATCATGCTCGTCCTCATGACCGCCAAGATAGTAGGAGACTATTTTGTCGAGGTGAGTGAACGTCCCACCGAAGGAAGGAGCTACTGACAGCTGCAAAAACACACTGTACACTGAAACAGTACGATATACAACACATTTGAATATATAGAGCATACTGTAAACATGTTGGGACACAGGCAGAGTGTGTAACCAGCCTCTTCCTGCTTCAGGGTCTGTATGATATCCACATCAAGCTGCAGAGCGTTCCCTTCCTGCACTGGGAGGCTCCTGCCACCTCCCACTGGCTGACCGCCAGGTAACGTGGAGTCATGTTGATCGGACGGTTCTTCAGTCACACTCGGTTCAGTCTGACTTTTGAATTTTCTTCTCACTCTTTCTCATTACTTTTCCTACTTTTCCTCCGCCGCCCGCCTCCCCACGTGCAGAGAGGTGATGGGTTCTCCGGTCGCCTGTTTGAACAGGATCGAGAAGGTGGGAACCATCGTGGACATCCTGAGCAACACGTCCACCAATCACAACGGCTTCCCAGTCGTCGTGCAGGTCACTGAGGGCGACGAGGTACTGAATGATGATTCTGTTTTTTGATTCGGTTGGATTTTTTTTATGTAGAGGAATAAACGTGAAAAAAGAAAAAGATCATATTTTAACACCTGCTTGGATCCACCACTCTGTATCTACCAGATGGCTTTAAAGATAAATCCAATGTAAAATACTTAAGTCTTGTTCAGGCATTTTAGTGTAACTAAATCTACAGAAAATGACCGCTATCAGTGTAAAACACCAACTGTAGATGTAGGTTTTGTGTCTCTTTTTGGCAGTTGTGAGTCAGATGGACATCATGTATTAATCCACAATAGAGAAAATTTTGGTGTTACAGCATAAATGGATTAAGACAGAAGAACTGCAAAGTAGTTAAAAGGAATTAAAATATACAATTAAATGGAATAAAAATTGAACATAGACATTATAGTTATATGCAATATATACATAATAAGAATAATGGAAAAACCTGTGCAAATCTGATATTATTTCATGTTATATGGGCTGCTCATAATAATAATGTGAGTGTGTTAGAGAATATGCTGCGCTGCAGGAGGAGGCCTGTGTGCAAACATACTGACACCCACAGCAGCCGACTACAGATCATAATGAAGACACACAGTCCCTGTTTGATGAAGCTGCGGCTCATTCCTCATATTTAGTGCACTGCTGAATAGAAAAAGTCTAGATCCCATCCTCTGGAGCCTGTGAGAAGTAACTTGAGGCATTTAATTGCAGTACTTTTGGGTCAATTCATTGCACTTACCATTTCAGACTGATTATGCTGTTTCAATGTGAATAGAAACTGTCTGTATTAATGACACCTTGTGTTGTTCCTCTCCCATCCAGCCACCGAAGCTCTGCGGCCTCATCCTGCGCTCTCAGCTTATTGTTCTACTCAAGCACAAGGTAACATCAGCGATAGCAAGATAAAAAAAATGGTTCATTTAAGTGATCACAATAGAGTTGCAGTCGGTCACTGTTTGTTCCTGCTCCGGCCTGGCAGGTGTTTGTGGAGCTGGCCCGGTCCCGGCTGACCCAGAGGAAGCTCCAGCTGAAGGACTTCAGAGACGCGTATCCCCGTTTCCCCCCGATCCAGAGCATCCACGTGTCCCAGGACGAGAGGGAGTGCATGATGGACCTCACCGAGTTCATGAACGCAACGCCTTACACTGTACCACAGGTAGCACACACACACAATCCATCTCTCAATCAAAAGCAATAACAAAAGTGGAGCAGTGCTGTCGTTGCGGTCAGGGTTATTTCAGCGTTCTTTATTCAGGAGGTTTTTTACTGGAAGCAGAATTATCCAGTGAGACCTCTTCCTCTCTACAACAAACTGACCCAGTGATTAAAAACCAAATAAACACTGAAAAAAGCCATTTCATTTTAAAAATCTGTGTTTTTCCAAAGCTGTTTGGCACACCGGTGGAGTGGTTGGAGCTCAACTTGTTTCTCTGATAACTTAAGATCCAGAAGTCCGATGAATAAAATCCCACATCCAGCTAATATATATAGTCAAAAAGGACCAAGATCTAAATTCTGTTGTAAAAATGTGACTTAAAAAGTAATTTTATGACAACTTCACACAGACAACCACAACACCGACATGTGTCCAAAGGGGACATGAGGAAAGGTGACGGACACGGAGCCTGGCTGTGATTCAAATGACAGAATTCTCTAAGTAATCTGAGGATAATAAATAGAATAAAATTAATACTGTTGTTGTGGGATGTGTGAAAGCTGATGTTCTTTGAGTCCCCGTCACTTTTATATTTTTACTTAAACAGCAGATAAATGTGTGAGGTCGTGTGAACTCAGAGGTGTTTTGTCTGCAGGAAACTTCTCTGCCTCGTGTGTTTAAGCTGTTCAGAGCGCTGGGACTCAGACACCTGGTGGTGGTGGATGATGAGAACAGGGTAAGTGTCGGTTTCTGTGTCTATCCCTGAAAGTCCTATTTCATTTCCCTGTTTCTGGCCTTTGGGTAACACTAAAATCACTTTACTTGTTGCTAAGTGCCATGACGATGATAAATCAGATGTTTCCAGCGTCACATTTGTGGTTTGTGACTTTCTTCAGGTGGTTGGATTAGTGACCAGGAAAGACTTGGCCAGATATCACCTGGGAAAACACGGACTGGAAGAGCTTCAGCTGGCCCAGACATAGTACACACACACACACTCACACACACACACACACACAGATCCATGAACAATGACCACCTGATGCCTCGTAAGCTCTATGCAGGACACCATGAAGGGCCGAGAGGTCTCTGTTATTCTTGATGCCAAAATAGTCAAATTTCAAGGTGAAACTGCTGTTGGTGTAAAAACGTAAGAAGAAAAAATGAACGCCCCCTAATTTGCTCCATTAAATCTACATGAAGTGATTTATTTAGAAAGGATCCTGACTTCCGTTATTGCAGCTGCTGTGTTGAAGCATCAAATGAAACCTCGGCTCAGAGCTTTGGTACTTTTAGTTTTTTCTTTTGGCTGTTTGCAAATATTACATCATGGACAGAAAAGAAAAGATATTTGAGTTTTTGAGGATTTTTCTTGTGTTTAAACACAATCATGTACGACCCCACTTCAGACATTTAATGTGTGGGACAAGACCGGTCAGAATGACAGCAGATTTTCAAAATAAAATCGAATCAGTTTCATTAGCGGATGAATGGGAAAGCCTGTTCTCTGTCTCATCAACACGATGTGAACATATTCAGTGATTCATTAATAATCATTGATTAATGACATATTCAAATAATTCAGATGGAGCTTCTAATGTCTCTCTATTGAATTAAAGAGACATTTAAATAAAACCGAAACAATTAGTTGAATACTTGATTTTTCAATTAACAAAAATAATTGACAACTTTTTGATAATTGATTAATCCTGGAAGTAATTTTCCATGGAAAATGGCAGAAAATGCTATTGCTTTTCTCTGTTTTCTGTCATTTTTAAAGTCTTTGAGCTTTTTGGAGTGACAAAACAAGATATTTAATCCATCACTTTGGACTTTGATAAACTGGGATGAACATTTTTTCACCATTTTCCGACATTTTATAAACCAAAAGATTCATCTAGAAAATAACTGACGGATTAATCGATCATGAAAATAAACATTATTTGCATTTAGTGGTTTGCTTTGAAAACCTGAGCGAGTGTTTGTGTAACTTCACCCACCATTCAAGGTCAGAAAAGTTAATATTTTTCATCATTGTGTAGTTTTGCACTGAGCGAATGCTGTTATTTATTGTTAATGTTAAATATTTTAAGTGTGTGCATTGGTTGAGTTTCCCGTAATTCAACACTCTGACAGTGTGTTTGGCAGAGAGGAGACGAGGCTTAATGTGATTATTCAGAATCTTTGTTATTACAGGTACAGATGCTTCCCTCTTTCTCTCTTTCTCTCACCTTTACTGAGCATATTTATATATTTCTACTACTGTCAGTAAACATTGACTCATACTCACAGAAATCATTTTAACACCTGAAAATGTTTGCACTTTGGCCTACTACTGAAAAAAGTCTTTTTGTTAAGAAATACCCACAAGTTTTCCTCATGAAGCTCAACATGAATGTAAACCTGTAAAACCAATCAGTTAACTCCAGTCAGCCTAACACACACACACACACACACACACACACACACACTGATTTAAAGTTATTTAATTCTGTCAGTTTGTAAGTCTAACATTTCTGGAATAATCAGTGTTATATTTTGTTTTACTCTGATTTTGTCTCCTTTGTGGTCCTTATTTTGTTGTACAGTTCTAGATGTTTAAATTTGGACTATGCTCTATTTTATAACCACTGGATAAGCCTTTTGTGAATTAATAAAGTTTAAATTTATCTATTGTTATATGATTTGTTTGTCTGTTTCATCAGAAGACATTTAAACCGGATTTTTACTCCACAGTGAGTTTAAAGGTATAATGTGTAACTTCTCTGTATTAAAACTGGACACAGCTGTTATTTACTCTGCTGAGTCGTGTACCTACAGTATTATATTATTATAAAAACCCAGAGAAATCTGTCATTTTAAGGAGAACAGTTTGTTTTGTTCTCCTGTGAGGTAAATGGCATCACATCCACTTTACACGTGTCAGTTTTGTTATCTGCCAGAAGCTTCATCAATGTACTTTTTATCCTGTTTTAAGCCACATTTTAGGGCCACATTTAGAAAAAAATTTATTAATTTGGAGATTAAAGTTGTAAGTATTGAATTAATTACAAGAATAAAGTCGGAAATATTTAATTAATTAGAGGAGGAGAGCTGTTAAAATGAGGTTTGTGGAGCATTTCATTGAAATGTACTTTAAGATAGGTTTCACAAACAAGAGATACAAAGTCTTTTGGCACATCAGCATTACAGAAGTGGAAATGTGGCGCTCTCGCCTTTTGTCTCAACCAATTATGTGCGACTTTATTCTCGGAATTAATTAAATATTTACAACTTTAATCTTAATTTTTTTTCTAAATGTGGCCCTAATCGTCATGTGATAATGATACATTTTAACCGGATGGATTTTGGTCATCGGACTTTAAGTTGAAGAGAAAAACCAATAGTGAGTGCAAATGACAATGGCAGCTTTCTGCCAGACTGCTTTGGATTAACACCAGTTTTTAAAGTGAAGCTGCTTCATTGAGCGTTTGAATCATTTGTCACCTGGTGCTTTTTTTCTGGAAAGGAGGGGGTGTCTGCAAATGATTCACTCCTGATGAAAGCCTCATTTAAAGTGAACAAAATAGTATGTAAAGCCTCAGCAGCATCAGGACTTAAGTGAAAACGTTGCCTCAGTCGACCTGTGACCTTTCAATTCCAGTTTAGTTTCTCTGGATTACACATATCAACCTGCAGCAGATATTTCTCCGCGGACTGTTCTGGGAGCTGATACGTAGCAGCAGAGGATGTAATCTTACAGCAGTCCACAGGGGGAAACACTATATCATGTGGAGTATGTTCTGCTGATAATAAAGATCAGTTACATACTTAATTTCCCCGCCGGGCTGGATTAGATGGTGTTATTCCCTGAGGAATCATGTTCCAGTTTTATCACAGTGAATCATTTCAGATTCACACACACCGTCCCGTCCCTGCTGTCACGTCTCTCAGCCTCCACTAGATGTCACAAAAAGGCCACAGGAAACACTCGCTAACTGGACCAAGTGAGTTCACTGCAGCTGTTCTTTATTTAAATGTAACATGCATGAATGTTTGATGTGTGAAATATGGCAGCTAAGTCACTGAGTGTATGTTGAACCTGCCAGGACAAACAGAACGTTTGCATGCTTTTACTTTGGAGGATTAGCTGTACATATTCAATGTAATACTCTAGATATCTTATCAGCAGCCCCTCAGTGTCAGTTTTACAGTTTTAGTTTTGTGCTTTTGCTGCTGTAACATGTCTAAATGTGAAAATATTTCATGAATCAGCATTTTATCTTCAGTCTTTAGACCTCCGAGTGACATCTGAAGAGTTAAAACAAATATTACATGTTTTTTGAAATGTCACTGTGTGAATATTATAAGAAAATGTGCTTAAAATATCAAACGCATAAGTAACTGTAATGTATTATTTGATAGCCTGATGGTGAAATGTGAAGTTTTTGTTTTTACTTGTCATAACCACTTACATTTTTATTTTAAAAGTATTTGCAGAGCGTTTATCAGGTTTTTTCGTCTTTGTAAAAGCACACATATGAAATGTATCTGTGGTTCCTGACTTCTTCTTTGGTAACTTTCTCTCTTATCACTTCTGAAGGTTTCGGCCTCCAGCTGTGCTTCACATTACTGTCTTAAAGACTGAACCTGCAGCGGTTTCATCTGAACCTGCTGCGCAGGTCAGATCAGTCTGAAATTGTGTTTGGTCTTAAAAATGAGAAAAGGCCTCAGTTTCATGCTCTGACTCTGTCTTACAACGTTTAACTTTTATGCTGTTCAGTGTTCACTGTCTGTTGTTCGGACTGTTCGTGTCGGCGGCTGGGAACTCTAAGCAGGATATGATACAATGTTAGATTTTTTAGCAGATAAAATATCTCTAACTTGTATATTTTCATGCTGTCTTGTAAAATACACCAGATAGATGCTTGACATGATGCCACCGGGGCGGTGAGGAGGGAACGGATGTTACTATTTACTCCAACAATGGAAAAGAAAACATGTCATGTTGATAGAAGAATCAATATTTTAACTGTAATTTAATTGGCTTACATAATGTGTTTATGTATGAAAACAGAAGATTATTACAATATTTTGTCCAGCTCATTCCTTCCAGTTTGACTTTTTTTTTTCTCATAGACTTGCTTTACTTGTAACTGAGCATTAGGAACACAATGTACCAAAGAAAAAAACAACCCTTTTCAGTGCTTTTTTTTTTTTTTTTTTTTGCAGCAATGAAGAAAAACTGGACGTGTGATGTGAGGACAGAGAGGGCTCGGTCTGCTGTTTAACAGACTTCTGTCAGAGTGACGACTGAGCTGCGAGTCCAAGTCTCTGCTGTCACCAACTCACATCATCTGACAAGGTAAAATGAATATCCTATCAGTAAAATCAAGACATACTTTGTTTCTTGGCAGCAGTTTTCATTTCTGCATTACTACTTCTGAGAGCTTTTGTTGTGGCTGCTGTGATCCGTAATGCACTGAATGCTTCTTGACTTGAAAACGTGACTTCTTCTGACTTCGTAATGTAATGACAGTAAGCAGATCCAGAATATTTGCTATTTCCAGGTTCTCACATTTGTGACTTTTCTGCTTTTCTCCTTTTTATATCACTATAACTTTAAAATATAAACATTTTGGACTGTTTTTTATTTTATTCAAGTAATTTAGAAGACTACTTCCATTGAGGTTTTGGATTTTAAATGATCATTTTCTGATACTGTACAGAGTAAATGTTTCATTAATCAAACTAACCCAGGGGGGCCGTGTGTTCAGAGGCTGGGTGCAGTTTCGTTAGATTTCACTGCACTGTAAGATTCTGCTATTTTGTTTAGTTGCTGAAACTATAAATTTAGGTTTAGGAAAAAAACTACATGGTGAAGTTAAAGAAAATAGCTTGAGTGTGCATGGCAGAAAACTTGCAACATATAAAAATGTGTAATAAAGTTCCTTTAACTCTTTTAGTTTCACACCGGATGTGAATCTCGGTCTCTTTCCTGGTCTCAAGGAGCTCTTCCTCCTTATTTAGAAATAATGTCTCTTCATATTGTCATAACTATTACAGCCACTAGAGGTCGATGCCTAACAATAAACATTAATACAACAGGCCATTTAATGGGCTGCCTTCTGGACCTAGAAGTAGGTGGAGCAGGCCCCTTCTAACCTATGAGGCTGAAAACATGTATGCTAACATGCTAATGCTACGTCACACCCATTCAATTGCGTGATCAGAAGGTGCCTGATACAGCAGAGGCTCCTGAATGAGCTCACTGTCTAAGACTGACATGCTGAGTGTGACTTTCTGTGTGTGTGGCTGGTTCAGTGTGTGTCTATTGCTAGTACGACGCTGTGAAGCTCTTCTGCCTTTGATAAATTGAGTGAAACACGTGCATGTAATACTTACTCATCACCTGTCACAAAGAGCCTCTTACTCATTCTTTCATCCCCTGACAAACTCGATTACCATCCCTGATTACCTCCACACTTAGTCAATCATTCCTTGACAAACACCTTTGTATTTATTCATTCATCGTTGCCCGGCGACTACCTTTACCACATTATATTATTATTCATCCCCTCAGAGAATTAGCCTCTGGATTATTCAGTCATTCTCCAATCAGGCGGTTATGGTTGAATGAACTCCAAATGAGTCGCGTTATTCTTTCCACACTAAGCAGAGATAAATGCTGCCCACCCAATACGCTGTCGGAAAACCATTTAGACACTTCTTATACATGCAGCCCGAGAGTATAGCTTACATACTGCTGCTGTGTGTGTGTGTGTGTCTGTGAGGGAGAGAGAGAGAGAAAGCAATTACCAGAGCTCATGTACCCACAGCTTAATGGAATAACTTGCCAAATCAATGCAGATTACACTTGCAAATCCATGTGATATCAGCCCCTGAATTTAATTTCAGGTGTGTTACTGTATGATAATTGTTTTTTTTTCGGTCGTCAGGAGCAACTTATCGAGATGACAGGAGACCTTTCCTTTAAAATAGGTTTTTGATCTCAAAAGCAAGAGAGATTCACAGCACCTTTGCCCAAACTTATTGGCTTTAACTTTGTTTTTTATAGGTACCAAAAGTACTTGGTTAGGTTTAGTAGAAGGTGGTTTGGGTTAAAATAAGTGTGTTATAAGTATCTTATGTTTGCATGTAAGTTAACCTACATTTCATATACAGTGTAAATCATCTTAACATTGACTTTTAGTTCCCTCAGGACACTAACGTAGATCTCCTGGGTCAAAATCGTGTGTTTGTTTTACAGATTCATCCACCTGGAACTCTTCCTGCGCGGACTTTATCGCTTTTTATACGTCACCACACTTCCTCCTTTGCTCCCGTCACAATTATTGCCACATAAATATAACAAGCTGCTTGTAGAAACAATGCATGTGTCAGGTAAAGTCTCATCAAGAGATCAAAAACATTATTAATTGAAAAAAAAAAATGGAATTAATTCCAATCAATAACTTTTTAATTAATTTGAAGCATGGCGATGTGCTAGGTGCTAGCTGCTAATTTCTTCTAATGCGTTATTCTTTTATAACTAATTCAATTAGCATGTTATTCTGAGAACCCTTATATTTATATTCAGTTGTATTAATGATGTGTTTGCGTACACTGTGGCTGAGTGATTTGCTGTAGCAGGTGAGTGATGGCTGGTTCAGCTGAGGCTGAGCCCCTGACTTCCTGTTATAAAGATCGTACCTGAGCACAGCTCTGGGTAAAAGATGTGGGCATGCGTGTCTTAACCCTCTGGGACTCCTTATGCTGAGACACTCTTTATGACACCATCCTTGTTCAAGCACACATTTTATAGATGCCACTCATTCCACCAGGGACCACTGCTGCTGCTGATTTATATTTCCATAAAGCAATATGAATATAATGGGTTTATAGCAGCGCTCGCTTTAGGACAGACAGCAGAAAGACCCTCTGCTGACACTGACAGGGGTGATTGGTCGGGCAAGGCGACGATATTAAATCACCTTCTTACTGTCGTTTTAAAATGATGGATTTGTACAACGAGGCTTAAGATTTCTTCCGGTTTGAGGGGATTTTTTGGCTTTTATCTGTACTGAGGTTTTTTAAAAATCTCAGAATGATGTGAGTTTATTCAGAAAAGCAGATTATAAATGACTAAACTGTAAATGTCCACATTCTTATTGTAAAACACACCCAATAGGTGTTTGATATGATGCCACCAGGGTCAATATTCATGGCCAAGCTATTAATATCAGATGTTACCTTCCATAATCTTTTTTCATCCATTTCTATGATTTATTTTAATGACTTGTTTCCTCAACAAACCTAAAGAGACTGTAGAACACAATCTAAATCATTTATATGATCAGCAGTGAACCACGACTGATATCTATTATTCAATGAAAACCTATATTGACCCAAATATATCGGTGCAGCTCTACAGCTCAGACCTATAAACATTCTCTCACCGTTCCAGTATGAGCTCACTGTTTCTGCTGGGAAGAAGACAAACTATCTCCAAATTGAGTCCGTGTGAAGACGCAGCCTCAGCTCTGCCTCTGTGTTTTTATCTCTGCTTGCTCTCGCTGCCTGACTCGCTAATTTTCATTTTCTTTCCAACCACACGAGCCAACATCCCCCATTTATCAAACTGGTCCATTTCACTAATGTCAGTCAGTTTCTGGAGTTGAACCTTTACAACAAACCGGGTCAGCTTACAGTTGAAATGTTGTATTTGTCTAGAATTATTCTTAAGGTCAAATGCTGTGTAAGCACATTTTTTGGGGGGACTCTCCGCTGAAAAACGACCCCATCGTTTTTTACGAGCAGCTTTCTGCAACCAAGCTGCAACCTTCCAAAACTGTAGTTCTTCGACTGGCCACTGGAGGCTGGCAAAAAGTGAATTTCCCTCTATTCCAAAAGCGAGTCAATCCCTATAGACCCCATGTTAAAATGCCCGACTGTACAGCAGAAATTAACATGTTAACAACCCGTTTTGTTCGGTATAGGTTGTTTTCCTGTTAGAGACAACTGTAAAGGGTAGAATATTTTCTAAAGTCTATGGCTATGAGCCATATTTAAGTTTATTGTTCAGGTGACCTCTAGTGGCTCTAGTATTTATGACGAGGAGGAAAAAGGAAGTGAGGTGACGTCGTATAAAGAGTGAGAAAGTCCGTGCATGGAGGAGTCAAACACACAGGAGTTTGACGCAGGAGAACAAAAGTTGTTATTAATACGTAAGTGATAGGACTGTCAATCTATTAAACATTGTAGTGGACACATAAACTTTCTTTATGAACATGTATGCAGATTGATTAGTGGAAAACGATTAACAACACATAGAGGGCTTTGCGTGTATCCATGGAACTGGAGGTATGTCCAGTAAGTATTATTTCCCTCTAATGTTGTAACGAGGGATGCACAATATTGGATTTTTTGCCAATATCCGATATGCTTATATTGTATAAATCATTTAGGTTATTACTGATTTTTTCCCCCACTCTTGTGCCCGCCAGCCAATGAAGGCATAACATACAAAGCTGTAAATTATGTGATATTCATTCCTTGTGACGTTGAAGTCGGGTGCTTAATCAAGGAAGCAGCAGCCGATTATTTCTTTGGTTCATTATATCTGCAGATATTGGCATGTTGGCTGATGTCCAACAGTTTATTTTAAAGCCAGTTTTGGCAGTTACTGATAATGTGAATTTTAATATTGTGCATCCCTCGCTGTAACTGCAGTAAGTGTAGTAACAAACATACTTAACCCAAGCTATGTGCTTTCCAAAACCTAGTCAAAGTTCCAACATTTCACAACATTTTACACAAGTTTGAAACTGCAGCTTCCACCAAACTGTGTCCTCATTTCTGCATTTCTCTCAAATTCTGAAGGTACATTTCTGCATGTGGGCATAAAATAACGTCATGTTCAGGTTTGCCAGAGTCTGAGAGAGTGAGGGACAGAGAGAGCGAGAAGTTGTCTCACACAACACGCTACATGACAGCTGCACAGCCTCTGAATGACAGATTAACAAGGTGTGTGTGTGAAAGGGAGCGTGTCTGATTGTCAAGAGGGAGAAACAACCCCTTTTGTATTCTACAGTATTACAGCCTCGCAAACAGAAACAAGTGAGGAGGAGAGGAAAAAGAGACGAAATGATGAAGGAGGGGGGGGGGTGAGAGTCATGATTGAAGCATACTGCTGACAGGGTGTGGTC
>CAFUXE010001097.1:540883-555071 GCA_903364295.1 Serranus cabrilla
CTCTGCCTTCTGCATTTATATTTTTCTTCCAGATTCCTCTTCATCTATATCCCATTCAGTCAGAGTTGTCCACATGACAAACCTTTTGGGATGACAAGTCTCCCTTTGCCTTTACCTTCAGTTTCATAAATACAGAGTACATTTGGGTGCTCAGTAGGAATTCTGCATTCACACGTCAGTGAGGTTTACATGGGGGAGCAGACAGGAGCGACATGATGTAGAGGTATTGTGTGACATGCAGCTCATGGAGGCCTTAATAAAACCCTGAGGGCCCAAACATGGTCCATGCAAGTGTAAGAACCACACAAGACTAATTTTGTGCATTGCTGCGTTCTTGAGTGTGACGCGTAAAAATCCTAACACAACATTAACCAAAGCTGTGGTCTCAGCCAAGCTGCAACCTCTGGCCATTAAAAGTCAATGCAGAAGTGCCTTAAACCTGCATTCGTTTGAATGGCCAGCAGGGGGCGACTGAACTGGTTCCAAAAGTAAGTCTAATAAGAAAATGACTCTACTTCTCACTTGATTAATTACCTCAGTAAACATTTTTCCAACTGACTTTATGTTCTCTATCATTAGTTTCAAGTCTTCTTATGGTCCCATTTAGGGTAAAATACACGGTTAAGCAGGGTGTGCTTTAGGGTGAGGTAACCTCATGATTAACAAGTTGAAAAAAAATTGGTAAAATGAAAACAACAGTTTAAATTGACAAAGATAAATCTGTTTGTTCATCATCATTTGTGTCCTACTTGCTTGGACCATATTTGTGCTCTTGGCGCCTGATTACCCCAATTTGCATCACGATGCATCCTCACATCTCAACACACAACCATAATACACTTGATGACTTACAGGATCCAAAGGACATCATTGCGCCTGTTTGTCCAATCGCAAAAAAACTTCTTTGAATCTTTTTCAAAAGAGTAGAAAACCACGCTCCTCATCACTCCAGAACTTGCCTAAGAATCATTGTGTTTTTACGATTCCTTCAGTATAAAAGTAATCCAGTGATAGTTGACTGTACATCCATGGGTGCACTGCAAACAGGAACTGCTAAAAGGTAATTTGGCATATTTTTTACGGAGCAGATTTGCCAAAATGTAAACAAATCTAGGCTCAAGCTGTAGCCCACACCACACATTATACTTCCTGTTTACAGTCCCAAGACATTATGAGAACTTAGAGCATGATTTCCCCTGAATAGAGAGAAAGAATAACTATAGGAGCAAAATCATTTCTGTCTTGTCAGTCTTTGAATATTTGAGGAAAAGAAAAAAAAGATGCAGTTGGAGTTTTTTCTTTCTTTCTCATCTTCCTGTTTCTTTAAACATTCCTGTGAGTTTGAATTGTTACTGTAGGTGTGGGTTAGCTCATGTATTTTCTTTACATTCTTCTTCTTATTGATATATTTTTATCCCATGTCATTGAGTATTGATTGATGAGGTGAAGAGGTTCAACAATACTTACTTTCATATACTGATATAATCCGTGTGCTTTAAAAGCAACGTTTCCTTGAGTCTTTGTGGAGCGTTTCAAAAGAGCAGACCCGTGAAAGACTGTAACTGAATTGTGCATATTGTAGAAAGAGATGCATGCACGTAAGTCCTTTAGGATTTGATACTATTCACTCAGTAATGAACAAAAGTTTCCCTTTCTAAACCTCTCTCATATACCAAGGACACAAGATGTGAATACAATTCAACGTAAATGAAACATTTAAAGATGGTAGCTGAAAGATGGAGTACTGTCTGAGACGTATATCAAGGGATTAATTAATTCCCCTTAAAAAATAAGAGATCTCATTATTGTGTTAAGTCTTTGGATATGATATTGTCATTGTTGCTGAACATATTGAACATTGAAATACCATTTGAACTCGTTGTGATCTAAGACTAACTGTAAATGTTGGCTTGTTGGGTGTTGCATGGTTTAGCAAGATTCTCTCTTCCTTTTTTACGACTTTATTGTAAAGATTAATGTGACAAAAAAAAAGATACTGACGCAATATCCAGATGTCAATGCCATATACTGCAGATACAGTATTTACAGGGATATTTTTAAAGACACAGATAGCTGGAAACATGTGTCTGTGTTTAATGCCCCAGCCTGTAACAACCAAGTGCTGCATCCTCAATTATTGGTGTCAAATCTAGTATCCTGTATCTTTTAATAAAGGCAATTCAAACAACCAGCAGGTTTCTCTCTTTTAAACATTTGACCTGCATGCCCTGTTGGGGAAGCTACTTTGGAGTCTTTGCAAGCTACCAATAATTTCACACCAGAAGAAGTTGAACTCCAGTAAAGCTAACCTAGAGAGAAATCTAGTTCGGTCAGCTAGAGCTACTTAGAAAACGTAGTTCAAACTACTAAGTAACAAAACTGCCTTATAATTGCAGGTATATAATGTCCTTGAGCTGAGTATGTGAAACATCATGTGTGTGTGTTTGCCCCCCAAATTAGAACTAAAAAGGTTTTCCTTCATTCACAAACTTGAAAATAAAAGGGGTTAAATATTTCCATATGTGGTCACATGTTGGACCATTTAAATCACACGTGTCAAACTGATCCAGCAAAGGGCCGAGTGGCTGCAGGTTTCTGTTCCAGCCAAGCAGGAGCACAGGTGATACTGATGATTAATCAGCTGAGTGCAGACAGCTGAGGTGATTAGAATGATTTGATTCACCTGCAGCCCCTCGGCCCTTTCCTGGATCAGTTTGACACCACTGAAAATCAAGCTGACCACAAGTTATAGACTTAGGAAAAAAATATTTAACCGACAATTTGACCTACAAATAACATCATCAACATCATCTTACTTAATGAAGTATATTACTTGATATTTTACAAACAAATGTTTTATTATATCAGATGATACAGTTGGTCGGACATGTGATCACATAAGGATTTACATGGTACAAATAATTTTTCCTCTACATAAATGCATTTCATGGTTTTGTACATGTTTTGCCAAGTGAAGAAAACAACCCCCACACTTATAGAAGTAATAATAATATTCCAATAATGATTCTGTCACCAGTTGGACTGGTGCCTCTTTGAAGGGTTTTTTAATCTCTTACAATCTCTAGTGGCCACCAACTGCAGTTTAAACCACAGATAAAAGAAAATTTTCAGTCATGCTTTTTCAAATATTTTTTTAATTTATGACAGTCCCTCCTGAATCAGTTTTTTTTATTTCTTTAAAATACTGAGAATATAGAGTAAATATCTGTATTTACATTTGATTTTCATTCAATTTAAATTTTTTACTCTAAGAAACAGAAAGTTTCCTAAATTGTACATTCAGCATCGTGATGTGTATTTTTTTCTTTACACAGAGTTCATTATCGTTAACATTCAAGACCAATAAGCAATTTTATAATACTGTTAAAAAAAAAGAAAAAGGTTCTATAATGTCCTACTATATTAATCTACAATGCACATTTTATGGTTAATATTTGTAATCATAGTAATTCATGGCATTTGCACTTAATGTCAAAAGAAAACAAGAAAAAAAAAACCCTGTAAAATAACGCAGTCCATTATTATCCAGTCTGGAAAACAACTTATTTTTTGCAGTGTGTCTCATATTGTCATTTTGTCCCTCAGGACAGTAAATAACCATATGGAGCAGGTTAATCCACACAATCTACTCAGGGGCAGCATCTGCTGTCACATGTCTGCGGCCTGTCGATAAAGCTCTTTGTGTGTCAGTTTTTCCATCTGTCCTACTCGTCCGTGAGCCAGTCCTCCTTGCCGTCCAAGCTCCGTGCGGAGGTGGTGTTGTTGCTCCTGAGCGCCTGCTCCAGCAGGGCTCTCTGGGCGGTCGCCGGCAGGTAGAGGAAGGCGTAGATGAGTGCCAGCAGCAGCAGAGCCACCAGCAGAGGAACGCCCCAGTCTGAGGTCATTATAGGCTCTTCACAGCGAGCCTGCAGGAAGGACTTTTTCTCCATAGTGTGCAGACAGATCACAACACTGAATATGTAGCAAAGTTTAAAAGAAAGGTTGCAAAAAGTAAGAAGGCCCCTGAAGAGCTTGTTCACAG
Organism: Serranus cabrilla; assembly: GCA_903364295.1. Taxonomy (NCBI): domain Eukaryota; kingdom Metazoa; phylum Chordata; class Actinopteri; order Perciformes; family Serranidae; genus Serranus; species Serranus cabrilla. The sequence goes on from CAFUXE010001097.1 coordinate 544,926, forward strand.
TTTGTAATGTCACACTTTCTCCTCAAAATGGGAGAAACAACTTTATCCAGACCGCACAGATACTAACAGACCACACCAATTTGATAAGAAACCTGAGACACAGCTGGTGCTGTAGGCACGTTTATCCGACTGGTTCCGAGCTTTAAACTCCTCAAACGATTCAAAGAGCATGACAGATAAATCCAAGATGGAGAAAGTCACCTTGGATAACATGGAGTCAGCTGAATCCAGAGAAATAAAACATCCAGGCCGCTCAAAAGAAAATACTGACGTTTGGCAATATTCCTATTATGGACTACGGAAAAATAATAGATCCTTGTTGTTGAAAGAGTTCATGATGACTGTCAGCTGAGCCGCTCTCTTCTTCGTCTTCTCTGTTTTCTGACTGAAACATTTGTGATTTCCACTGATATTGGGTTGTGCCTCGTACATCTCACTCGGTGTGTATGTTTTTTGTGTGTGTGTGTTTGAGAGAGAGAGAGATGCTGTCATAGTTCATGCCCAGGTAAACACGCCAATCAGAAATGATTTGCTCTGACATGTTACATAACAATAACCAGAAAACCCACAATAGAGACATGACCTCACATTTGAATCCCAACACCTGTCTCCCTTACACACACACACACTGTGGGAAGCAGATTGGGTTATGAAATTCCAATTATATAATAATTCTTGATCTTCTTAACTGAAAACACGTTCCTACCTGGCTGTGTTTTAGGATTACTGATGGAGGAGCCTGCCCTTTATTCAACCAGCATGTTTCAGGCTCAGTATGTTCCAAACAATCAGCACTTTGCTAATAATTTGTTAGCCATGAGCTACATTAGGACGTCATAGTGTGGTGGAGTTAGCGTGCAGACATGATATAATAATATGGATCCACAGCAGGAGATGATTAAACTGGAGGAGTGGATTGAGAAGAACCTATTGGCAGCATTATTTATTTCATGCTTTGGCTCTGAACCTGTAGAGTTTGCAACCTTGTCTTCAAACAATGTGTTCCCATACAACAAAACCGCCTCTCATTTAAGTTTCAGGGGAAACATGTTTACAGACAGTTGTAGTGAAGTGACTGATGTGTGAAATGGTCACAGTTTGGTTAGATTTAGGCAATAAAACAAAGGGGTTAAAATAAGCACATTAGCAAGTTACCTACGCCACATAAATAAAGAATGTTATGAAAGTAATAATAAATAATAATACAAGTAGTAATGCAGCGTTCAATAAAGTTGCCCTTTGTTTAATTAAATATTTTAATAAGGTCTGAGTTAAAATTGGTCCTATCATTTAGTAGTTTTTAAAGAAATAGTTCAGAGATCATACAATGATCAGGATCGGTGAAAATGTTTGGTGAATAATGCATCATCATATTCTACATTTATGTATTCTACAGATGGGTGAAAAATTAAAGGGAAAACCTGAAGTAAAGCTTGGAAAAACACATTAGATGCTTCCTGAATTGTTTGTCGGATATGAAAACAATATGAATAAAATGTTTTTACTGTCATCAGATCTCAACCAGGTGAATCTGGAAGATTTTGGATCAACATGTAAGACAATACAATGCTTCATGAATTCAAATGAGATCACCTGATTAAATAAACATTATACATATAAAAGAGGAGATATCACATGTCACACAACTCAAGAACTTCCCCTACATTTTGGCTGAATATCTACATTTTGTCCATTCTCTCTGTCCCCCAGACGTCCCTCCGCCAGTGTTACTACTCGTAGGGCAGTTTAATCATCAAACATAAGCCTCCAGCCTGCTACACCTTCCATAAAACAATAATTCATCAACATAAGGTCCCTGCACTGCGGCATAAAACACATGAACAAAACAGAAAACACAGCAGCATTTTATTATCCTACACACCACATGCTCTCAGTGCTGGATGGAGCGTGTCATCAGAGCCGCTGACCCCTGCCGGATAACAGTGTCGAGGTGAGGTCGAGGTGAGGGATTATGGACGCCATGTGTGAGTGACCTGCAGCTGTGCCTACTGACAGAGCAGAAACAGATGAAACAAATGCAATAAACATAATCCTCTGTGTCAAGTTGATGGACTCCTGCATTTCAGGTTCATATGTAGCTGTCGAAAAAATGTTGCAAACTTTTCAGGAGGAGGGTTGAAATTACAGTAACCTGCTTGATTGTATGTGATACTAAGCAAAGATAAACACATTCACATGTAAAGTCAATGCAATGCAGACAAAAAAATTATTATAGTAACACTTGTGCTTTTTCTACAATAAGAGGTAAAAACATATAGTTTCCAATTCCCCTAACCTGCAATAGCATGCAAACACAATGTAATATCAGAACTTAAACTTGCAGAAAACCCCAAGGAGTACTATTTAAAAAAAAAAAAAAAAATTAAATTAAATTTCTTTCAATTTAATTTAATATTCCGCCCATTTTTGCTTGATGTGATTGTTATGTTCAATTACAATTTTTAAGTTCTATATAACTTATACACTCCTGTCCTGTAGGGGGCGGCATGCACCTTCTTCGTTGGTTTGTAGTCCTCCAGTGAAACCAAAGAAGAAGAAGAGTCTACGCAGCTGTCACACTACTTGTAGTTTTGTTTACATGTGTTTCCTTCTGTTCGCTTTGTGTTTGTATGTAAAAGAAATACACCATATATCCGCCTTGGCTGTTTATGTGAGGTAAGTTATTGAGACAGTCGCAGTATTATGACGCTCACAAATGTCCAGTTATCTTATGGTGTTAGCATACAGTGGCTAGCAAAACCAACTGCGCTAACATGCTAACCAGAGCATCATTTGCTGCTACCTCACCAACAAGTTGTTTTCTGATAATTATACAGGGTGTTTGTGCTAAAGATGGTAGAAGTAACTTATTTATTAGAGAGGAAGACTACTTCAGGGACAGGAGAGGCTACAACCAGCTCCCTGCTCCTCCCTCAGTCTGACACATGTTAGTGTGTTACAGCACTGGGATTCAGACTCTCACTTAGATTAATGAGGCTGGATAACAACTTTGTGCGTCAGTATGAGGTGCTGTTCACTGTAACTAAGTACATTTACTCAAGTACTGTACTTAAGTACAAAATTTGAGGTACTTGGACTTTTTACTCTACTACATTTAGGCAACAGCTTTAGTTACTTCTCAGGTCGAGATTTAACATGAAAAAATACAATCAATGTTTGTAATCATGTTTAGAAATTATATAACAGTGTATTAAGTAGTTAAAGTTGGTATTGTATCCATATTATATTCCAAATATGTTTTTGGAATATACATATTACAAATACATATTTGGAAAGGCTGCAATTTTCATTATCCATATTTTTTAAAATTAATTTATTTAACGCGTAAGTAAACTGATTAACTGATTAAGTGAACTAATTGTTGCAGCTGTACAGGTATCAGTAATAGCATTACCGTAATATGTCAAATGGGACATACATGATGAATATTTTTACTCATGTTACTGCAAGTGTATTTGCTGATAATACTTTGACTTGTGTTAGAGTATTTGAATTCTTGTATTTATGTTCTTAACAAAGGTTGTGAGTATTTCTTACAGTTTAATTCAGCAGAAATAATAAGACTCTCCCTTGTCCCTGCAGGGCTGCATAAGTTGTGTGAGTGAAGCGCTGCTCATGATGACCGCGGAGCCTGCCAGCCTGGAGAGCCTGCGTGTGCTGTACCAGAGCGATGACTACATCGTGGTGGATAAGCACTGGGACATCCGCATTGACAGCAAGATGTGGTACGAGAAACAAACCGTGCAGGCGCAACTTCGGCACCGCTTCCCTCAGCTGGCAGACCCCAGCACCTACTATGGATTCAGGTTGGACTCTCAGCAACATGTACTGTACCAGTGTATCAGGTCACATCCAACAAGCTCATACAGAGTGAGAGTCTCATCATGTTTCTCTGCCACCAACAGGTTCTGTCATCAGTTGGATTTCTCCACAAGTGGGGCTCTCTGTGTCGCCCTCAATAAGGCGGCTGCCGGCCGCGCTTACCGCTGCTTCAAGGACCGAACCGTCACCAAAGCCTACCTCGCCCTGGTACGAGCACATGCTCACAGCAGATGTTACCACTTAGTTACCTGTCTGTGTGTGACACTGCAGAACCGGTATTTTCTCTATTTTGTGTATGACTAAAAAGTAATGAAATACAAAATATATATATTTATTAACCAAAGCATAAGTCACCAAAAAACAAACGATGCAAAATTGCACATAAAAACAAATGGAATTCCAACATCGATCAGCAAGCCTAACAACCAGAATAATTCACAAAACATTAAAAAAGATAAAACAAAATGAAAGCAGAAGTAAATAAATGTAATTTAAATAGTTTGATCCTGCTTCATATGTACAAATTCAAGTACATTTTTTGATACAGTACAGTTTTGATCATTATTTCCATCTGCAATACATCCATCAAAAACACATTTAATTCACTAAACATTTTATAAATCTTTTCCCCAATAATTCTAAATAACCAGATTAATAATCCAACTGTCTGTCTTAATAACTTTAACTGATTAGAAATAAAACCTGGTCTAAAGAACAGCTTCATTGCATTTCCTTTTCTTTCTTTTTCCTTTTGCCGCCCAGGTACGCGGCTCGGTGGAAGAAGAGACGCAAACTTTGGACTTCTCCATTGGCAAGAACACCTCAGAGGGAAAAACACACATGATGTGTATTGAGGGAACAGAAGGTGTGTGTGTTTTTAAAATGTTTTTAATTTTCTGTGTGGAAACCCAAGTATGTTCATACAGGGCACATAAAGTAAAAACATACATAAATGTCAACACACAGAGTTTAAGATTATCAGTAGTGATGGAGATAAATGTTGAATACTTGATGATGCAGGCTTGGCATGATGATATTCTTGTTGCCTCCGTCTTTCTCTCGTCAGGTTGTGAGAACCCGAAGCCTTGCCAAACTGAGCTGACGGTGTTGGAGTACGGGCTGTACGATGGAGACCCTGTCACCAAGGTGCTCCTGCAGCCGCTCACTGGTAACAACAACTCATCTGCTGCTTTCTATATCAGGGAAATGACAAAAGTCTTCTTCTCACCTTATTTAGAAACTAATCTTATCTGAACAGTACAAGAGAAAGTTTACATCCCAAAAACAGTCAATGTTTATTTTAAATCGTAAGATTGTAAACAGAGACTGAACATATGTATAAAGTCTATTTTAATCTTGCTACACCAACCAAAATAGAAGTAGATTGACATAGATGTGAAAGATTGTGTGGATGATTGGAGATGAATAAACCAGTGCAGCATCTGTCTCTCTTTATAACTAGATACCAAGGTTGTCAAAAGTATTGATTCTTTCTCAATTCCACATATTTTAAATGATCTCAGTTCTTCATACATTTAATAGTATTGAAATCTATTTTAAAAATACTAAAATTACTCAGTTTTGTACTTATGTAAGGTTTTTTAACAGTGATTGCTTTATTGAATTTATCCTAAATGTGGAAGGGGAAGGGAAAACCCACAAGTGAAACAACATAAGCAGAGAAAAAAGAAGCAATATTTAAAGCAGTATAAACCCTCATGTAGCCCTACATGGTAGGGAAAACATGTAAGAATGGTAATAATCTTATATCTCATAATGCTATTAGGATTTTATAAATATGTGGGTATGTGTTCATTGACTTTCTGTTTCTTTTTCATTATTTCATTATTATTTTCATTATGTTTTATTTTATTAAAATTGTGCGTACGTGGGAGTTTATTTTTCTTTGCCATGGCATCAAAAGAGGCTTTGTTTTTGTTTGTTTAAAACTAGTATTGTGTCAAAGTTTAAAATTCTGGTATTGTGACAGCCTTACTTGATACAGAGCTGGGAGAAAGACCTGCAGAGATGGATACTTTGACCTTGGGATACCTTGTGTGTTTTATGAAAATTCTCTGGCACTGCTGTGAAAAGTATTTCTTCCTATCTGGCTCCTCACCACCACTTTCCCCCCAGGCAGAACGCACCAGCTGAGGGTCCACTGCAGCGCGATAGGCCACCCCATCGTCGGGGACTTCACCTACAGCTCTGGAGCGGACGACGCCCCCTACCGCATGATGCTGCACGCCCACCTCCTCCACATCCCCCTGGACCCCGAGCCCCTGCTGGTCTCTGCTGTAGACCCCTTTCTCCCTGCGGTGGACGCCAAGTGGCTCCCACAGCGCTCGTTACGGACACCGGCGGACACCGTGGAGGCGCTGCTGGAGCACAGGGTGGAGGAGGACTGGAGGATTAAAGAGGAGAAGAGAGAGAGGGCGAGACGGGAGGAGGAGAGGAGGAAGGGACGCAGGGAACAGAGGACAGAGGAGAGTGAGGAGCAGAGGAGGGGATGTCAGGAGTGGCTGAGTGAATGGGCTGGAGACTGATGCATAGTATTTATTTTAACTTATTTATTATTGTTTACTAATGAAGGCCATGCTGGGCATGCATGCGCCGTCGCACTGACCGCCAGCGTTGTATTTAAATGAACAACATGGAAGAGTGGGACCTTAATCCCCTCACAGACCAGCTACACATATGTTAGAAATGATTCTGCTGCTGATTAGCTGCTGTTTTAAACGATTCCGACAACTGCGAGTTGCCCACTAACCAGCTTTCACAGTGAGTCGCTCAGATATAAGTGCCTTGCTTGTTCATGTCGTCACGTACAGTGTTGGGTTTTAAAGTGATGTCAGAACATGCCTGTTTTATAAACGGTCAGATGACTTAAACGTACAATATGTAATTGTCCGCTACTAGGGTTTTATCAATCAAAACCATAACATAACACAAAGCAAATCAGCTTCTCCCTGTTTATTATTCAGGAAGTTTACTGCTAGCCGCATTATCCACATATGTCCCCTGCTCTCCAAAACAAACGGACCAGGTGAATAAAACCAATAAAAACACTGAATACAGAAGTTTTATTTAAAAAATCAGTGTTTCTCACACATAATTCAGCTCCAAAGCAAATGGGCTGCAAGCCGAGCTGCTGCAAGCCGAGCTGCTGCTAACGTTTCTCAGCTTGTTTCTCTTTTAACTCCCAGAGATCCGATGGCCAGAATCTTTAATTTTAGTAATTTTTGGCTATATAGTTAAAAAGGACCAAGATCTAAAAAGTTTATTCTAAACATGTACAATACTGATTTATAGACAAACAGGATATGGTGCTGTTGACAGGAAGCCAAATAAAATGGACCATTAGAGATTCAAATGACAGATTTCTCAGTGTTTGAAAATTGTTGGAAACATTTGAGATAATGTTAGTACACAACTCAGCAAATATATAACTTGGGTCTTGTCGTTTTTAGAGATTTTAATGTGGAAATGTTACATATCATACCTTTAACTCAGATAGGGAAGCCTGAGCAGCAGCAGTTGTTTTTTGTCCATGTCCAAATGCAGGTACAGTAAGTTCATGTATGTTTCTATGGTTGTCACATACGCTGCATGGCTGTAACATACTCAAAATCATATATAAAAAGCTATATTTATTAGCCTACTGCACTGTACTGTTTGTATCAGTGCATTTTGTTGTTTGGTGATTGTATTACAGCTTTGAATTAAACTGTTTTAACATAAAAAGCTCTAAATAAATGTTTGATCAAGAATTCAGCCCCTCTCAGAATCCCTTTATAACTCAAATGTGTGAACTCAGGGACGTTTTGGTCAGATACACCAACATCTGGAGGGTCCAACTGCTGGTTTGTCGCTTTCCTGCCTAATACGATACAAAGAATAATTACAAACAAGCCAGTTGCACCCTGAGATGAATGTTATGGTCATGTAGTTGCACATTTTTTCCCCAGTCACTGACAGTCCACAGGTGAGGTTTTATAAATGGGAGAGATGCTCAAAATTGACCATAATCACTATTTCATTGGCTTTTAGATCACAACTGAAGTCAATCGTGCAAAGAATGAAAATGAGGTGTGGAGGTGCATGAACGTGTAACAATATATCGAAAAGGCAAATAATTAAAAAAAAAGAAATGGTAAGATTTAAAGACATTTAAAGATGTCGCCACAGGGAGTAGCTAGAACTCCATTACCCATAATGCCCCGGTGCTCTTCATAAAACGTCTGTAAGTCAGCCACAAGGAAGCAAAACAGAAATCGTCGGTAGCAGCAGAGAGAGAGGAAATAACAGCCGTGTAGTTTACAGACAGTTTAGTGAAGTTGCCACTGGGTTTGTTTTAGAAAACAAAGAAACAGTTACTCGTTCAAAATGAGCTCGGCAGTTTTTTCCTATGAGAGTTTGGTTCATGCTGTTTCAGGAGCAATGGTAAGTTAGCTTTACTTTCACTATTCATTGGTGTAGTGAGGTGTATGGTGGCAGTAGATAAAGCTGAATAGTTCACTTAGTGCTCGTATGCTTTTAGTCTTCCACACAAAACCCTGTTAACATTTCAACGTATTATTTTATTATTACGCCACTTAACCCACATTAAATAGACCAAGAATTTAGATGTTTAGACCAACTTTTTCATTTGGCAATGGCTGGTATTATTACATGTAGCCTAACAAACTAGCCCAATCGATTAGGGTTTGTGATTATTCAGAAATTATGGATCTGCCTTCTTAATGCTATTCATACCTAAAATGCTTCGATTTTTAATGCAGTTTGGTGTAAGATAAAAAGGCACTGGTCATGTCTCTTCCCTAAAATCTGGATGTTGCCCTCTTTAGGGAAGTGTGACTGCCATGACAGTATTCTTCCCGCTTGATACTGCCAGACTGAGGCTGCAGGGTAAGAAACTGTAGTAATGCAACCTTATTTATCAATGTGATGAAGTCATTCAATACAAGTTGTCTTTCTTTGTGTTCAGTGGATGAAAATAGGAGGGCCAAATCAACACCAGCCATCCTGGCAGAAATTATCAAAGAGGAAGGACTGTGAGTAAAAAAATAAATATTAGACTGGAATTGATTTGGTTCAGTAATGTTGTATTCTTTGTTTTAGCTTTGTCACTTCCTATATATGTACAAATAGAGCCTTACATATGTATAGCACTTGCATGGCTGTCACAGTATACCCATAGCCTGATATGTCCACAACAGTAGATGTGTTCCTGTTTTCTGTCCCCCCTGCAGACTCGCTCCGTACAGGGGCTGGTTTCCAGTCATCTGCAGTCTGTGCTGCTCCAACTTTGTCTACTTCTACTGCTTCCACGGTCTCAAGACTAGCCTGCTGAAGGGAAAGCAGTCGTCACCAAGCACAGACTTATTGATAGGCTTTGCTGCAGGTAAAAGGGTCATTAAATGATCATAAAAGCCTTTCAGGGGCAAGAAAGTCCTTCTTATTCCAGATTTGATCTCTTAATGAATTCACCTGTCTTCTTTCCTTAGGTGTTGTAAACGTACTGGTGACCACTCCTTTATGGGTAGTCAACACCAGGCTGAAGCTTCAGGGATCCAAGTTTCGCAATGCAGATATACGGCCCACCAACTACTCTGGCATTCTGGGTAAATGGTCAAACTGTGTTACTCTGAGTCAGTATTCATTCACCACATACAGTATGTGACATTTAGTGCCACACCTGGGTGCTCTTAGATTATGGCCTTTATTTTTTCAGTAATGGCTGGTTTTGTTTTTGGCAGATGCATTTGCGCAGATCATCCGTGATGAGGGTGTGGGAGCCCTGTGGAACGGGACCTTCCCATCACTGCTGCTGGTGATGAACCCCGCCATCCAGTTCATGACGTACGAAGGCCTGAAGAGGCAGCTGAAGAGAGGACTCCCCAGGGAGGTGAGCGAGATGTGGAACATTTGAAATAAGGGAAGATGAGGGATGAATTTAGAGCAGTATTTTAGAAAGTGCAGACAAGTGGAGATTTGAGAAACAAAGTTGGACAATTCGAGTTGAAAATTACAAGATTATGTTTTTATTATCTATTGAATATGATAAGATGAGACTTTATTTATCCAGCATTGGGGAAATTAAGTCGTCACAGCAGCTCAAGATACAGACAGAGGAGTTGACAAAGATATAAAAAAACAGAAGAATAGAAATAAGACATATAGATTTACATACATTATCTACACCTTATATAAATAAATACTTTAGCTGCTGCTATTTGAATGAGTTTTACAAGTAATTTTTTTTTTCTTTGCAATGTAATTGCATCATGGAGCCCAGCTGAT
>CAFUXE010001097.1:556121-580771 GCA_903364295.1 Serranus cabrilla
ACACACACACACACACACACACACACCCGTATTATAGCTCAATTTAAGTTCCTTTACTTTGATACATACATACATGAAGCACACGTTAGACTTGGAGCACTTGTAGGAGTAGAATTATGAGGAATATGTTATAAAATGTGAAAATCTAATCAGGATGACAACAAACAAACTGTCCTTCACAACGTTTAAAAAGTATACAAGCAACATAGAATTGATTACTAAAATTATATATAACTTATTAGATACATTTTTACATTCATTAAATTATTTGTTTTTTTGGTTTAATTACATTAACCATTTGAGAAATCTACTATTAAAAAGACAGGTTTTAATTTTAAGGTTTATTTTAAATTAAATAAAAGTATGATATCATAAAGTCAGTAAATATGATGATCTCAATACTGACCAAAATCATTGTGAATATGACTATGACCCAATTTTATATCATCAGAATGAGACATACAGTCATGTGGAAATGTTTTGTTCACATGACTTGTCATGAAAAACCAGATAACAAATTTTACATGTTATCATATGTAAATACTGTATGCCTATGCTGATACCACATAAACGGTTGCTGATGAGTTATCAGTGTCTGAACACTTGCAAATGACTGTACGGTAAAACTTATCTGAGAAACAAACAGATTTGCCTGCAGTCTTTTTAACCATCCTATTTATAATCAAATCCATAACAATGCAGCTCTTTCATTGACTTTAGTGTATGAAGAATTAAATACATAAAACACCCTCTGCATGAAAACAATGTTAACAAGGCTTCTCTTCAGATAGAGATCATTAACATGTTTCCTGTTTCACCCTGGTTTCCTTCTATAGGAAGTATGGCATGTTGGGCCTGTTTAAAGGCCTGGAGGCCAAGCTGCTGCAGACAGTGCTGACTGCTGCCCTCATGTTTCTTCTCTATGAGAAGATTGCCAGCTGCACTTTCAGAGTCATGGGACTGAGCAGCAACCACTACAAGAAACACTAGCGAGCTTCACAACCATGGATGTTTGATCACATTGAAGCACTGACTGACTGTAGTGATCACTGCTTATAGACCCGCATGATGGGAGCTTTTACTTGCTGGATATCTATCATTTTCTTGAAAAAACAGTTTATCTTTATTGGGGACCTCATTCTTCTAATAATCCACCCAATAAACATTGCAAAATTTGTGTAAACCTATCCCTCTTTTTGTTTTTATTATCTGTACATCATCACATCTGAGAAGTTATTACCCCTCTCTTGTGTTATGAAGAGTCCACTTGGACTCAAGGATGAACTGATTAGGTCAAAGGTCACTGTGGTCTCACAAGACAAATTTTTAGCTATAACACAAGACTTTACGCGCTGATTATGATGAAATCTCACATTACTGTCTCTTAGGATAAAATTAAAAAGATTATTTTCACTGTGACATAATTAAACCACTTTTCTGATAATTATTCATCACCATGACTCAGGAACAGAAGGGAGTAATTTACTGGATAGTGAATTGGTGACACAAATCTTAGTGTGTCCACCTTGAAACTGTGGTGATTATATAGATATTTTAGTTTCTTTGCAGCAACATGATAATTCAAAACACTGTCTACACAATAATCTGTTATATCGTTCTTGACATTTTTGCAAGTCACGTTATGAAAATCTTTAGATGTGGCATTGCATATTTATTTTCCACTCTGAGGTACATGTTAATGTTTCCCAAACATGGAGTATCTCATATCAGCTTAGTCCATAGGTTTAGACCGGTGGGCACACACCATGGGACACACGTGGAGCCGTCATGATAGCCTGCGCGAATGGACACGCGGGTGATAGGTGTAAGCAGCACCGCACCGGAAGACAGACGGCCCATCCTCATACTTTACAGATCGGAGGAACAACACAGTTACGTGACGCGGCAGCAGCTCAGACTTTCATTATTACGTAAGCGCACCAGCGGCTGTGGATCTCCCCAATAACAAATAGTGCTAAAGTTAATTTGTGCCTTTTCACCGCCATGGCTTCAACAACCGCTAAAGAAACAGAGAAGCACTGCGTCCTTTGCTGCCAAGAAGTCGATATCTTCGCCTTGGGAAAATGCGACCACCCGGTTTGTTACCGCTGCTCCACCAAAATGAGGGTGCTGTGCGACCAAAAGTACTGCGCCGTCTGCCGGGAGGAGCTCGACAAGGTGCGCATTCCTCCGCTACTCTGCCTCGGGGATGGCGGCTGGTGCTACTAACTAGGCCGCATGGTGCTGGTGGATGGTGTTACATGTAGAAATATGTGTGGTAACATCTTAACTGGATCCATAATAAATGAAAAACAATATTGGTGAATAAGACCGCGACCAGTGGTGTCTACCAACTGCTCAGACAAACCTACTTTTTCCTCGCTGTCATTAGCTTTAGCCAACGTAGCACAAGCTAGCATTAGCAAGCTAATCAATGTAGGATAGCTTGTTAGCTCTACCTGAATACAGGTAAAGTTAGCTATCAAATTGACTGTGCTAGGCCAACCGGGCTTATCCACTTTACTTAATTAATGTGTGATTCAGTGAACTGTCAGTGTGTGTAGCTAGGAGAACATGTCTGCTGTCACCTCTCAAACAAACCAACGTGTCAAATGGCTCAGCGGTGGTGGCTAGTGGTTACTGGTCTGCTGCTGTCGATTTTTTAGTTGGTGTGTCCGTCGCTAGTTACTCTTTCTTTGTGGAAAATATTCAACCAGCTACCTGTATCTGAGAGGAACAGAGTTCAGCTAACTCTGAATGTGTCACACCAATAAGGGCCTCACACCTACCTCTTCATAAGTAACACTTTCTATTGACAACTTTCGAATATAGATATTGGGAAATGTTCATTGTAATCTACAGTTAACTGTTGCTGTGGTCAAAATGCTTATACCTGCTTAATTTGGCAGAGCTTTAAGTTTACAACCTGCTGTCATTCATAAGGTGACGGCATTTCCGTGATTACATAGGACACATTACATAACATACCTGTGACAGGAGAAGCAACATTTTCAGTTTCTCAGTTTTAGCAAACTTTTCTTTTCCGGTACCTTTGTAAAACCCAAATCTTTAGTGGGAGTGCAGACATGAAAAATACAGTAGCTAAAGAACAATTCTGAATACAAATCTTACTACTATTTTACTATTACAGCACATTAGTATTCCTTTTGGCTTTAATACCAATATTACTAATAGTAATAATTGTTATTCTAGCTCTACCTGAGAAGAGTAGGTTAGCCCATATTCTATTCTAGTCATTGACTACAGAGTGAAATCACCATTTTATGTTTGCTTGAAGTCAAAGTGCTCAGCCTTTGCTTAATCTTGGTCAAAGTTAGGTTAAAATAAAATTACAACCTTAGCTTCAAAAGCCTCAACTGAAGCACCATGAACTGTATTTACCAAGGACATATTGATAGGTAGATTCACATATACTAAACATTGTGCCGAAATAATAACAGTAACCGGCCTGCAGCCTGTGTGGGTAGCGTGAAAGATTATCGGTTGTTTTGTTCTGACTGTCATGTTTTTTCTTTCAGGTGGTGTTTGTGAAAAAACTCCAGGCCTTTTCGTCTCTTCCCTACCAGCAGTTCCCCAGTGAGAAGAAGCATGATATCTATTTCTGTGATGAGAAGATCTACGCCCAGTACAGGTAAATGTTTTATCCATGGTCCTCCTCAACGAATACACAACCAGTCAAATGCTGGTAACATTTTCTGTCTGTTATTTATTGTGCTATGGTAACAGTTGCTGAGAATCGAAACTGAAAATCACTGTCACTGAATAGAAACAGTGTAAAAAAACAAAAAAAACTTGTAACTGAAAAAAAACTGACATGAAGAAAAAAAATCCAAGAGTTTCAGTGCCAGACAGCTTTTGTTTGTAGTTCAGGTTTTCTTTTCAATGCCAAATGTTATTTTCAATGACGAAATCTATAGTCACTGTCCTCCTGACTTCATAGAAAAGTACCTCTGGTCTCCCTCTCTATACTGAGAAGTTACTCTCAGGTACTGAAATGTGGCAATATTGATTTGCTGTTAATCTCAGTAATTTGGTTGGCACCCAATCCTTGAATGGAGTAGAATCATGTTGGAAAATGTATTTAACCACCAACAGATATATATATATAAAACCTCTAAATGGTACATATCACAGTGCAGTAATTATACATTGTAAATTCAGTGAAGACATAATTTAAAATAGCAAATTGTTCCTGAGACTACTTTTTAATGATTAACATTCTGTCTCCTTCTGTTCATTATATATCTTCATGTTTGCCTTCGTCACATTAGATTGCAAGGCAGCTGGATTTGCAAGAGAATCCTGAAATATTATGAAAATCCAGCTATAGAAACTATTGCCAAAATCCCTACCTATAGACCCATTTCTACAGTTGCATGGTATATTTAGTCATATTGCAAGTGATGTCAATGGAGTGTTTGTTCAACATTTGTTGAGCTGAAATAATCATTGACATTATATATAATACGTTGTTTGATCACTGAGTCTTTTCATTGCCCCAAGTAATTTATCTGTGCCAGCAGGATTTGGTTTTAATCATGACTGTAGTTCCTGATTGTGTTTGCTCTGACTCGACACTGATTGACTTTCTCTGTGTTCTTTATCAGGCATCTGCTGTTGCCAGAGTGCCTCCGCTGCTCTGAGCCGAAGGTCTTCTCCAGGTTTGAGGAGCTGGAGCAGCACATGAGGAAGCAGCACGAGCTCTTCTGCTGCAAGCTCTGCACAAAGCATCTCAAGGTAAAAGTGTCATAATACCACAGAGGCACAGCCCGAGCACAAGCAGTCCTTACAGTTTATACATACTGTTTAGAACGGATACACTGATCTGTTGGGTCAGGTGATGGCTCATTAGATCTATGGAGGAAAGTCCTGGATGGGAGACCAAGAATCCAACTCTGAGACAAATATGGGACAAATGTCATTAATAACCAATCTCATAATTTGAGTGCCATTAAAACACTATAGGTTACAAAATGTAGTTTTCTTTTAGCACCACCTGAGGGCACCAAAGCATTGTCCTTGACAGCAGCACATTGTTGATCTGGTATTGACATAAATGTCGCAAATCTTGTTACGGGTTGAGGGAGAAACCATAACATTGTCAAGCTTACCAAGAACAACTGAAAGTCTTTGGCATCGGGTTACACCGGGAAAGGAAAAGTTATTTTTATATTGTTATTTCAGAATTAGCAGGAAATATTGATCCATGTAATTGTTCCCAGCACCAGTTGTTTTGTTGCTATTTATACTTCTTTGCAATGTGACCTACACTGTGTATTTATTGATGGACAGATATATTTTTGCTCCTTTAATGACTCCATACTGTGTAGCACTGGCTTGTAAAAAATAATATATAGAAACTATTTATTGGAGCATTGTGATGACATGTTAATGTCTCCCTGCAGATCTTTTCCCATGAGCGTAAATGGTACAACCGTAAGGAACTGGCGCGTCACAGAGCACATGGAGACCCAGACGACACCAGTCACAGAGGACACCCGCTCTGCAAGTTCTGTGATGACCGTTACCTCGATAACGATGAGCTGCTTAAGCACTTGCGCAGGGACCATTACTTCTGCCATTTCTGTGATGCAGACGGTTCCCAGGAATACTACAGGTGTGTACAGCTGTTTCACACACACAGAGACGCCCCATTTGTTAATTAACCCTCTAAACTCCACACACTTTCAGGGCAGGTTTTTTTCTGTCACATTTTAGTCACTGTATTTTTACTTTTTCAACAATATATATATATATATATATATATATATATATATACTACTTGTCCTCTCCTCTCTGCTCTGTGTAAACAGCCTGCAGTTCAGGCCAAGTTTCACAGAATCTTTGTCACAGGACTGTTGGTCTGACTTTCTAGTTGCAATGAGGAGCGCAGAATTTAATGCTTTATTATAACACAGGTGGAAATGGCTTATTTCTGGCAAAATTTCAAATAACACACACACCAAAATACAGTGATTTTTAAGAATTATCCCTATTTTAAGGATTGATCTGGCTACTTTTTTTGTTTGGAGAATCAGTCACTCACAATTCATTCAAGGACTGTCAGAAACTTGAAAATCCAATAATGATTTCTCTTTTTACTGTTTGTGGTGTAATGTTGTTGGGTTTAGCGGGTTAAAGTGTAAGGGAGTGTGGTGGCTCTGTAGGTAAAGCCAGTTTTTTTTACATTTTATTTTTAACCTTGCTATCAACAGCGATTACCAATACCTGAGCGAGCACTTCAGAGAGAGCCACTATCTGTGCGAAGAGGGCCGCTGTGCCACAGAACAGTTCACCCATGCATTCCGCTCTGAGATCGACTACAAGGCCCACAAGGCTGCAGAACACAGCAAGAACAGAGCCGAGGCTCGACAGAACCGCCACATCGACCTGCAGTTTAACTACGCCCCGAGACAGCAGAGGAGAAATGAAGGTCGGTGAAGATGTACTGCTCTGTGTTTGGGACTGACCTCATCTTTATATTTACAGCATTGCTATTGATGTAACTGTAGTTTGAAAGCAGTAAATGTGAGTTAAATGTGTGTGACCTTAGGGATGGTGACAGGTGACGACTACGAGGAGATGCGTCAGGGTCGTGGAGGAAGAGGACGGACTCATGGGGGACAGAAGAGCTGGAGGTACTCCCGGTGAGTATAAATTACACTGCTGCATTGTTTGGATGGAGGTTTATGACTGTGAATTAATAGGAAAGTATCAGACTCACAGCTTCACGTGTTGTTTGGCCTCACCGACAGAATATCAAAACTTTGCAGGATAGACAAAGATGTGTGACCTTCAAAGGTGCTGCAATCAACTTCCAATCTGTTCTTAGTCGTGGTGTGTTTTGTTCTCATGGGTTTCTTTTTGTCCATGCAGAGAGGAAGAGGACAGGGAGATGGCAGCTGCTATGAGAGCATCCATGGCAAAGCGTAGACAAGAGGAGAGAGGAGCGATGCAGGAGAGGAGCGCTCCCAAACACTGCAGAGAGGACAGACCCGAGAGAACACAACCAGAAGAGCCCAGACACAGGACCGGACACATCAAACCGATAACCAAGCCTCCAGGTGAAAAGATATTGATTTAAAATATTAAAAAGAGTCATAATTTAGCTGCAGGAACAGCAGAGGGAGATTATCAGCAGGCAAACTCACATTGTGCTGATGTATTTTCTCTCTTTAACAGTAAGAACAATGAAGAGCGCTGATCCAGGGGACAGAGAAGACGACTTCCCAGCTTTAGGAGCCACAGCTGCCCCGCCCATGTACGGTTACACACAGTACAAACTGAAATCCTCATCACATATCACCATATAGTCCTGAAATGTTCAATTTCTGTCTGTGTCCCTCTAGTGTAAAGTCGGCACCTGCAGCAGTAACAACAGCCCATGCAGCTTTGAAGGAAGACGACTTCCCCAGCCTCTCAGCCGTCGCGGTTGCATCCCCCATGACCCCGGCGTACTCTGCCCAACCACGGAAGACTTCCTCTTTCCAAGAGGAGGATTTCCCCGCACTCGTGTCCAAAATCCGGCCCCTCAAACACACAACGGGTGCCAACTCTGCTTGGTCCAACCATACCGCTGCAGCTAAACCCCACTCCCATCCTCCTCCATCCTCCAGACCTTCCCCTCCTCTCGCATCGGCATCTTCAGGCCCGCAGCTCCTCTCCTCCTCGAACTCTTCATCTTCACGGAAGAAGAAGAAGGTCGGGGAGAATGGAAAAGCCGCAGCCGCCCGCTCCCCTCCTTCCTCTGATGAAGATAACGGAGGACTGACACAGCAGGAGTTCCGCTCAGTGCCGACCATGTTGGATATCTCCTCTCTGCTCACTGTCAAAGGAGGCAACAGCAAACCCTCCACTGTGACCTCCAACCCTCCAAACCCGCCCCCCACCGCTGACCCCCCTACCTCTAAAGCCAGCAAGAAGAAAAAACAGAAGAGCGCGAGCGCCCCGGTGACGTCTGTGTCTTCAGTGTCAGGGACAACACAGACTGTAAGTACAATGGCGGTGGAAAAAGTGGCACAGAAGGAGAACGTCCCTGAGAAAAGTTGGAACAAACCCCCCTCCAGTGCTCCGGCAGCAACACTGATGAGTGGATTGGCTAATGGCCACCCTGAGAAATCCCCCCCCAGTAGTAAGAAGGCAGTTGCAGTAGCTCCTGCTCCCAAAGCTGACCCCCCTCCAGAACAGGAGGAAGATTTCCCTGCTCTCATGACCAAGAACCCACCACCAGGTAAGTGACATCACTATATTCACCTTATAGTTTTTACTTACTGTGGCGCATCATACCTAATACCTTACATATACATTTTAAAGTCAGTTGTTGTGGTCCTGGCGTTGCAGTTTGAGTTGTAGCTCACGTTGTGTTTATCTCTCAGGCTTTAAGTCCTCCTTCCCGCTGAAGGCCTCAGCCACTGCTGCATCCTCCGCCATGCCCCCGCCTCCACCCGGCCTGGGAGTCTCAGCCACCAAACCTCCTCCAGGATTCACTGGGATTCCTCTCAACAGCAATGTGGTGGAGCCCGCTCCGTCTGCAGTCAACCCGTTAGTCGATTTCCTCTTTTAGCTTAGTATTTTGGTTAGCATTTGGGCTACTGTTTTACTCTTACTGTGATCATAATCATGCTGTTTTGGAGAAGACCTGAAACTACTGATCGAGACCATAATCTCAGATAAGTGGGTTTATTTTCTCATAGACTTCTATACAGTCAAACTTTTTGCAACCAGTGCCCCTGCTGGCCATCTGGAACAATTCAACTTTCAAACCACAAGGCCACATTAACTTCTATTGTCTGTTTTCAAAGCGTGATCTCCTTTATTTTTTCTGTGTTGATGTTGGTGCCTGTAGGTTACTAAGTGGGTGAACGTGTGATTTATTTATTTATTTTATTATGTCCCAGGTCCCCCAAGGTGTCGAGCAGTGGTTACCTGGTGCCAGAGGACTTCCATCAGAGGAACCTGGAGCTGATCCAGTCCATCAGGAAATACCTCCACAATGATGAGTCAAAGTTCAACAAGTTCAAAAACTACTCTGCACAGTTCAGACAGGTACTCCCCTCACAATGAACAACATCATGAACTGAGGAATTATTTTGAGATGTTCCTGTCATGATTTTCCGACAAATAATCTCTTTTATTCCATCACAAGGTTAGCCAAGTTTTCATCTAATTTCTGTACTATACTAATGCAAATGGGCTTCCATATATGACTTATTAGATGTGATTAAAAAACGGATATATTCCCACAGATTTGAATCCCTGAATGAATGGTTATGTGCTGATAGTTTTCTCCTGACTCTCTCTCTCTCTCTGTGTCCCCAGAGTTTGATATCAGCAGTCCAGTACCACAGCAGCTGCAAGGACCTGCTTGGGGACGACTTCAACTGCATCTTCAACGAGCTGCTGGTTCTCTTGCCGGACACCGGCAAGCAGCAGGAGCTCCTGACTGCCCACGGAGACTGTAAGGCGCTGGAGAAGCAGTCAGGCGCTGGAGGAGGAAGGAAAAACAAGAACAAGAAGAACGCCTGGCAGACGCCGACCACAGCGGCGAACGCAGCAGCTGAGCTGGACTGCCAGGTGTGCCCCACATGCAGACAGGTACTGGCCCCTAAAGACTTCAACTCCCACAAGACCCTGCACATCAGGGACAATGAGGAGTTCCCTTCCTTGCAGTCGATTAGCCGAATCATCAGCTAGCCCCTCGTCTTTTTGTCTCAGCTCCGTTTGCCATTTTAGGGCAGATTTTCAGTTGCCCGGCAGCAGCCAGTGTGGAAACAGCAGCCTGTTTCCCCTGTGAACGCGTCCCAGTGGAGTTTGGGGCTTAACGCTCATAATGATTTGGAATTTCAGATGGTTTATGATGTTTTTACTTTCTAAGAGGGTCACGTTTGTGTGGTTTGTGTGAATGGTTTCAACACACTGGGTCGCCCCTTCTCTACTATTCCCACTCACATCTTTTGAGGACGTCTCCAGCTGGCACTGGCCATGGCAACGTCTGACTAAGACTGTCCATTTATTTAACGAAAGAGGAGACACGAGCTAAGGCTTTACTTGAATGCTTCGCTCCGTAATACACAAAAAATTGTATTGATTTACATTTTTTACCTTGCTTTGTTGTTTTCACTTAAACAGAAGATGAAAAATGTATTTTGTTAACATCAAAGCTGATCATGTATGATTCCCCAGCGGGGCTGCTTGGTTAAACAACAATAAACACAAAAAATGTTCGGTTCAACTATTTAGCACTATATTTATTTAAGTGTAGCTGTTTAATTGCTTTTAAATGTCCGTCGCGTTGTGCAGAGGAAGAGTGTGTCGTTGAACGTTTGCTTGTTCCCGTTGTGTGGAAGACTGAGTGACAGGAAGTACGCTGCTTCAGGAACTAGAACAAATTTCAGTTCACAGTTTTAACGTTTTTATTTTAAATGTTTAACGTATTGCTCATCATTAGATGTGATTTACTGGCAGATTGTTGGACTGGTTATTCGTGGTGTTGCAAAAGGGAACCTTGAATGTTTCCATAAATATTTTCAAATATTCTTTAAGGATAAAGCGGTAAAATGATGAGATAACCACTGCAGTTGTCAGTAGCGCTTTCTATTAAATTTACAGATTTTATTATGTTTTGTCATTTGTTACCATGAAGAAATCAATCAAATAGTGCTATCATGATGCTTGAAACACAGAAAGCATTGTCATTCCCCTGCACACTCTCTCCACTCTGCCTGTTTCAATTCCAGCTTTGACTCACTGGGCATGTTTACTGTTTGTTAGAGGGGGACTGGTTACATCCAGCACACAATCTGTTCATCTTCTCTCTCAGGACCCTTTGCCTACACCGCTGCCCACCTGGGTGTATGTCTGTCGTGTGTGCGTGTGTGTTTGTTGTCTGAATGAGTGTGTGTATATAAAGTTTGTCTAAACATCATACAGCAGCTCACTCTATTTTCTGTCTGGCTTCAATAAAGCTGTTTCTGTCGGCACGGTACGGTTCTGTCTTTGTGTGTGGGGGAGAGATGGTGGAGTAACGTTTAAAGGGATTACCCATTCAATTAGTTGTATCAGTCACATGAGTTCTTGAAGATTTTTCTTTTTTTTTACACTTCCCTCCACAGTGAATGAAGAATTTGAAAACTGAGAAAATTCTTGATGTTTTGAGGGATTAATTGCACCTGCATTCAATCCAAACACGTGCATTTTTGCTAAAACCTCACCAACACTTAAGAAGCACGCTATTTGTCCAGAATTGCATGGACAGGCCATGTTGGGGTTGAATTATTATTCTAAGCAGCCAGTATTTTTTGCGCAATGAGAATAACAAAGTTTGTGCTTCATTATAATCAGCGTCACATGTTATGTATGGTGACTGTGTCATGTATTACAAAGTGTGTCTTTGTCAAAAACCCAAGAAGTCTTGTTTTACCTAAATTGTACTGAGTTATAATCCAGGTCTAGTTTGATATTTCACATCTTTTTAAACCTGCAGGAACTGATCTTTTTGGACACTTTGTGGCAGCGTAAACACCATAATGGCGAATCACCTTTTAAAGTTAATATGGCTTAGTCTCGAGTGGTTGTTACATCCAGCCATTACGAAGCAACCAGATCATTACTTTAAGTCTGACTCACCGGATGTGGGCCGTTGGGATCAGCCTGCCATTAGCAGTGCAAGTGCTGTAAACCTGCATTCTTTGTAATGGCCAGCAGGGGGCGACTCCACTGCGTGCAGAGAGAAGTGATAGTATGGAAGTTTATGAGAAAATGACCTCAGTAAACCTTTTCCTAATGAGTTTATGGCCTCAGTTGATAGTTTTATGTCTTCTTCAATGCAGCATGATGTTTGTAAATTAGAGCAAAATAGCTGATAAAGCTTGGTAGATTTTGGGGCGTAGCTACCTTTTGGTTGACAAATTGCTACCACTTCTTAGAACATCGACCCTTTCACAGTGTTTTCACTTGATCAAAGTTAAGCTAAATGAGCTCCGTCAAGCTGGAACTTTATTGTGTTACTTAAGTGATAATTCTCAGGTTAATCACTGCAAGCTACCCTTTTCAGATCTTTGCTTGTGTTGTATTCTCAGATGTGCGTCTCTTTGGATGAAAGCTTCTGCTAAATGAAACTCCGACAACGTTATAAAATAGCGATTTTATCAGCTTTAACACAAATCTTCACACATTGAAGTGAGGGACAGAAACAGGCAGTCCAAAACATGTTTTCTTTTTTATTCGAGTGACGGTCAGACTGCAGTCCAGAGACATTCAGGTAATAGACAGTGACACACATCTCTGTACACAGCGTTTTTACACTGAAGAGGTCAAACACCTTCAGAACAGGAAGAAACAACTCAGAAGAAACATGTTAAAGGGGTAGCACGCTACAAAATCAATGTTTACTTGTTTGTTGGTCGATGGGGGTTACATTTTTATTATCAATATTATGGGGGGAGATATTGTAACATCCATGCAATGTATTATACTGGAAACCACACGACTGATTGCACCCGCGTTACTACATATCATCACCTTTTATTACCTCAGTCTAACGAAACGACAGCATGATCACATAAAACTTTGATTTTGGTGCCGACGGCCCCTTTAAGAGTGGTCAAACAAAGTATTTCCAACAAAGAGTGCATTCTAGTTAATAAATAATCCTTATATTTTTATATTTTCAGTAGTACAGGACAAACCATATCCTAGACAGCATCACACACAGGTTCCATTTAGTTCAATAACATACTGAATTTTACAATCAACCAATACCACGGCAGTGTACATGGGCCAGAGCACAAAACATAGAGAATGCCTGTATTATTATTTTTATCTACCACACTGACTGAAGAAGAGACTGAAGCACTGAGAACAATAATACGACCTGACCTGACCTGACAGTACCCAAAACTACCTAATAGTACCCCACAGTACCTGGGAGTACCCCAGTCTCACCTAACCACAGTTAACAGGTTACTAGCAGCCCAGTATTACCCGAGAGTTAAAGAACTATACCAGTGGTTTTCAGATTTTAGCAGCTTTTTTTACGCTCTTTGTGGAATTACTTTAAAGGTGGTGTATTCATTTTTTACACCCGAAATGGCAACTGTTTCAGTGCCGTTAGCGCCGCTAACAGTGCTAACAGTTCCAGGTTTTGTAGCTATTTTGACATAGTGGCCAAACAGTGGAATTACAACTACCAGGTCTGTCATGTGACGCCATTGGGCCCGGGAAGGCGAATTCCCATAGACTTCCATCGTTAACGTGCAGACACATTTTAAGACGAAATTTTCTATCAGAATTTGATTCTTTTGGTCCGACAGTTTTGGAAAGTCATGTGCTTAATTAATTTAAGCCAGGGCTCTGTTTCAAATTGAGCTACCAAAACAAAAGCATGTCCTGTTGGGCTACAACTTGAAAAACCACAAACTATAATCCTTCAACCTGCACCTAACGGTACTAAACCACACCCCGAGTACTTTAAAAGTATTTGGAAAAATCAACCCTTCCAGCAGTGGTGCACCCTTTCCTCAACCAAAATCCTAAAACAAACTATTATGGTGTTGTCCCTCAATTCATTACACTTCAGTGTGCACTTGCTGACAGTCTGGTGAATAAAATGTTAAATATAAAAAGTCATGCTCATAGGTAACGTTTAAACTGGGTGGGCTTGGCTCTGTTTCACAAGACTACTTTTAAATTATTTTATATCTTTTTAGTGCTAGAACTAGAACAAATAGAAAGTGGCTTGTGGCTTAATTTCCAATTGCCTTAAGATTCTGCATTGTTACTTTAACCTCATCAATAATGACTATTAGGAGTATAGATAACTCTTTATGCTGAATAAACACTGTGGGACTTGAACTGGAATACTGCAATATTGTTAGCTGACATTTTCAGTCCGTGTAGCTCGAGGCGCTACGACCCCACTACAGTTTAAAGTTTAAAGTTCAGTTCCTGGGTTCAGTAAATCTGACCTACAGTCTGCATTCTTGGACATTTTCTCCCTGGAGCCTTGAGACATACCAGTGCATGTGTACGTGTGACTCACAACACCATGAGGTTAACATCACCAGAATAAACAGTTGTTTGGGCGTATGGTCGACATTGAAGTGTAATTAATACAACACAAGAAGAAATCCTGTCAGCTACACTGATGGCTGGAAAATCTCACTTTGCAAAACAACTTGTCAATTTAAGAATTACATAGTATTCAATATATAATGAGGTCTATACAACAATTTCATGCATTATTATCATGATTACTTTTAAAACTCTGCGAGCCCCAGTCCCTGCAGTACTTCCTCTGGTCAGTAGAGGGGGCTGTTTACACGCGATCAGTTAGATTAGCAGGCAAGGCGTTCTACAGGTCAATTATATCACTCTAATATTACGCTTTATATTTGGCTCTCTTCTTTCTTGGTTTCATACTTTGTAATTCATATATCTTGACAGTGACACTGATAATATATCTAGCAGAAAGACTTTTTCTTTTGGGGAAATTATTAAATGGTGTAACACACGTATGATTCCCTCCTCTGCACTAAAACTTGACAAACACACCGTCCAAGAAATTAACTTTTCTGCACCACAAATTGAATTAACTACACACATTCACACATGTTCACACACACAGACCCACACGTTTCCCATGCATGCTAATGCACATGCACGTTGTCGCACGTGCACGCGCTCCTCTCAACAGCACACACACCATGAACTACAGATTCGCTGATGGCGAGTGTACGTGAACCACAACACAGACACTGTAACACACTGACATGGTTGGCATGGTTACTATCTACATCAGGGCCCTTAGTGACCAACATCTACCCAACCCTGTCCCTGTCACCATGGCAACACCCCCCCCTCCCCTCTCAATGGCAGGATTGCAGGATCAATGAATTAGCCAGCTAGCGATCCTTAACATCCCACAAACAGATTCTTCTTTTGCCTGAGACAGCTCTGAATCTTCCAGCAACCCGACCTCCCCCCTGCTTTGTGATTACATAAAATCCTATAGACATTAACAACAGAGTAGTAACGTGGTAATCAGAAGACAGCAATTAGAACACAGGGCAGTTTGGCAGCTTCTAAAACGTAAACATAAACAGACCTGACTTACCCAGAATCACCCCACTCGCCCAGTTTTATACGCACAACACCCGACATAGGACACTGTCTCAAATCACACACTATATACATTCCCTGGTACCATGGACGGATTATATGACAACAGGTCCCTGGGCACAGACCTGTAGCAGGACCCCACCCCTGTGGGTGCTGGTCATGTTGAATCTCTTTGTGGTCATTTTGCGTCACTTTGTAGTTGTTTCTCATCTTTTTGTTGTTGTTTTGAGTCTTTTCATGGTCGTCTTGTGTCTCTTTGTAGTCTTTGTAGTTGTTTCTCATCTTTTTGTTGTAGTTTTGAGTCTTCATGGTCGTCTTGTGTCTCTTTGTAGTTGTTTTACGTCTTTTGTGGTTGTTGGTGGTTTAGAGGGTTCTAATGGATGTTTTGTTTATATGTTTGTCTTTTTGTCTCTTTGCAGTCTGTTTGAACTTCTTTTTGGTTATTTTAGCATCTCTTTGTTGTCATTTTGAGTCTTTATATGGTTATTTTGAGTCTCTTTGTAGTCGCCCTCTGTATCATTGTAGTTGTGTTGCGTCTCCTTGTAGTCGTTTGGTATGTCTTTGTAGTTGTTTTGATTATTTTTTGTATTCTTTTGTCTCTATGTAGTCTTTTTTAAAATATCCCTTAGTTGTTTTAAGTCCTTTTGTGATAGTTTTGCGTGTCTTTTTAGTAATTTTACGTCACTTTGTTTTTTTGTATCTCTTTGCGGCCATTGTGCGTCTCTTTGTGGCTATTTGAGTCTCTTTGCAACTCCTTTGCCTTCTTTGTGTCCTTGATGTTAAAAATCTCTTAAAACACAGGCTCTGTACCGGGGGTCCCCTGACCCCTTTGGCCTGTGGGCCTGTGTCCCAAAGGCCCATTCAATAATCCATCCATGCCTAGCACAGAAGATAAATGATAAAACATTTTAAGAGTGACTAACCTGGATGAACTGACCCCTGTACACAGATTAACCAGAATCACACAGATTGAGCTATTGTGAAAACATACTTGAGGAAAATGTTGTATTGTTAACTGTTTTTCTTTAAAAAGTGTTAAAATAATGATTCCACTACACAGAGGAAGACCATAACTACTTGAAAGGATGATATGAAAGCTTGTTGGCCAATAATAATTTTATTTAAGATGGCAACAAGCTCTTGTGGATGAAAAGTTCTTTCTGGATCTGTTAGATACAACTTCCATAGCTCACAAACTTCACCAGGGAAGCTCCAACAAAGTCCGATCAACAATTTAATTTGGAAATTTGCCTGAGATTTGTAAGTACAATTCAAAGACTAGTACGTAATTTGAGACAGTGCCTAAAATCGGTCTAATCTGACGTCAACTAGCCTAGCTACAGTACAGTATATACCTACCTACAGAAGAATGTGAGATATTGCACTTAGTCACAAAACATCGTTGTTGTTTTTTCTTTTTTTACAGCATGTGGAAATCTACTAAATTAAGTCACTGTCTGAGACACACAGTACAGTATGGCACTTAGTTGATGTCTAAGTTTGGAAACATGCAGATTTAACACACATGATCACTTTTAACTGCAGCAGGGAAAGGGGGAGGAACGACCAGACCGTACTGTAACTGAAAAAACATTCCCCGTACTGTTTGGCATGAAAGGGGAATTGTGAGACCTCAATGAATGGAAAGAACAAGATGAAGGTGCAGTAAGTGAGCGCCTTCTGCACTATTTTTATCTGAGTCACCCACTTGTTGATCCCTTCATCTCTTTTCTTGTCAAAATGGTGTTTGAATACTGCAAAGTGGGGCCTCCTCTTCTACTTTTCCTCCTCTTGTTTCCTTTTTCTCTCATCTGCTCTGATCCGAGGACGCCTGATTTGCGAAAAGTAGGAAATTTAGTTCAACACACAAGTCAAGAAAAGTGCAGATAAAGCCGGAATGTTAAGGAAGGAAAGGGAACGAGAGGAGGAAACAAAGAAAGAGAGGCCGCTTTTTTCTTCTCTATCTTTTTTTTTTTAAACAATTACTGAAAACTCAGCCCAGATCAACACATAAACAACTGCAGGTGTAACATCACAGAAAGCAATTTTCTATCACTTTCCTCTCATCCCTCTCCTGACCTTCCCTCTTCCACCATCAGGTCCGTCTTATCTAGTAAATGGGAACCTGGTATGTGGGTGCTGCGTTGTTCTCGGTGAATGGGGGGCTCTGGTAGGTCTCTGTGGTCTCGGTGGTGCCGCCTCCTGGTGAGTTGGAGGGGTAGGGCTGGGTGGGAGCGCCGCCGTCCATGTGCTCTGTGGTGAACAGAGTCATGTCTGTGCCGAGCAGATACTTCTGGACCGCACGCACCGTTAGACCAGCCTACGGGGGGCAAAAGATGGAAAAGATTAGGAGAAAAAAACATCTCTTGGTCATCAAAGCTCAGTTTTCACAGCCATGTTTAAAAGGACTTTAACGTTGTGTGTTTTATAGAACTTTCTCTACCTCTTCCTTTAGAAATTAGCTTGACTTGCCTTTCAGCTGAAGTTGTAAATTATCTAATCGTCTAAGTCTTGCAAGAGTTTTACTCATAACCAGTGATGGAGTGGAGCTCAGTGCATTTACCCAAGTGATGTACTTAAGTAAAGTACAAGTATCTCAAGATTGTACTTAAGTATTTCCATTTCTGTAACTTAATACTTTTACTCCACTACATTCAGCTGTCAGCTTTAGTTACTTCAAGATTTAACATGACAAACATGATCAATTTAAAACTGTATTTTTGTAAGTAAGTTTTTGTAAGTAAAAGCCCTACCCCAGCAACAGTAAAATACTGCTGAAATAAATGCATCACAAATAATAATTCAATAATAAATTTAGAATATATAACCAATCTGAGTGGGGCCATTCTGCATAATGAGTACTTTTACTTTTTTTTACTTAAGGTACAGGTCGTCGCTGATACTTGTAAAAGCAGGACTTTTACTAGTGTAGTAATTATGCAGTGTGGTGTTAGTACTTTTACTTAAGTAAAACATCTGAATACTTCTTCCACCTCTGCTCATAACAGATCTTTTCCAGCCAAAGCCAAAGCTGTGTCTCTGTACTGTGTTACTGCAGCAGGAGGAAGGAATGCAACACTTTTAACTGTGAAAAATCACCAATAAAAGCTTCTAAACTAAAAAAAAAACAACAACATGCAGTTGAACATGTTCCTGCAGGAATGTGCCCCAAAAAAGTGGAGAGAAATTTAACAACATTAGCAACCAAGATTACAGTTTCCCCTCACATTAGCATGGCTACATGTAGCAGTGTGTCTAATACAGACACTGCTGTCATGTGCCTGGAGCATGTGACCAGATATAGAAATTGGTCATGAGGTGAAGTTGGTTTGATGCGAGAGCAGAAAAAAAACTGTTGGGAAAACGTTCAAACCAGTTGGAGTCATCACTTTTACATATGTTTCGCACATTATGTGGGACTTTGGACAAGTTTAATTAGAACAACTGATATTGTAACATTATATTTATAACAGAAAATACAGAAAAGCATAATCTGTCCCCTTTAAAAAGAATCCAGCAGCCAGTAATGTTAGTTAAGCATAAAGACTGAACACAGGAAACAGGACCGGGTTCTGTCCGATGATAACAAAGTCTGTAGTCCAGGAAGTTGCAGGAAAAGTCTGGCGCATTACTCGTGTAAAATTGTTGTTTTTACACTCTACATTTAAAAACAACACATAACATGTTCATTTTGTTACCTTTAAAGGTTCTGGGAGGCAGATTTTAGTTGCAGTTTCCCCTGTTTTCAGTCGTTTTGCCTGCTAAGCTAACCTGCTCCTGGATATAGATGTATATATACGGGTAGATAAGAGAGTTGTATTTCCCAAAATGCACAACCAAACTCCAAGTGTAAATGTTTGATCAATGATAGCCTTGTTAAACTCCTGAAAGTCGGTGCAGCGTAAAAATATTAAGCACGATTCAGCTGATGCATGACCAGTTTGTCACCTTGAATTTAATCAAAAACAGATTACTGTTCATAGTTAAGGTCACGGATGGATTATCAAACAGGCCGACCAGCCACAGGGGCCCGACTGGTCAGGGTGCCTCTAATCCAGTGTTAACTTCTAACTTCTCTCTTTGGAAAGTCACATTGCTCAGTCAAAGGTGCCCTGATCGTGTTAACTTACCTCGGCTAAAAATAAAGAACTTACTATTTTAGTGTCTGATATGATTTGGTGTAACATACAACCAGAGGAGAGGAGTTACACAGCCTCTCTTTATCTCCAGTGTGACACTCAGGTGCAGTTTTAAACCAACGAAAGCACCCAACAGTCATGGTTAACCTGCCACGTGGCTGAAAAATATGCAAAAATACTGAATACTGTTTGTTTCCTCTATTAGGTAAAAGTGGGGCTTTCCTGCATCTGTGCCCAGGAGCCCATTTTCTCATAATCTGCCCGTGGTTTACATTTATTTAACAGCTATGTGTTTATTCTGCAGCCCTATAGGACAAACCCAAGAACAAAAGGTGAAATATTTGTTCTGTAAGGTTCAGGAAAGGTTCACATTAATCAGTCATCTATTGGTTGTTTAAAAGCGTTTCCATTAAAGGTATACTATGCAGGAATTTGAGCTAACTGTTTAAATATCTTTGTGGTTATTTTTGCACCTCTTGTTTGTCGTTTTGAATCTTTTCGAGATCATTTTGCGTCACTGTGTAGTTGTTTTGAGTGTTTTTATGGTCATCTTGTGTTTGTTTGTAGACTTTTTGAATATATTTGGTGGTTTTGCACATATCGGAGTTGTTTTGTCTGTCTGTCTTTGTATTTGTTTTGCGTCTCTTAATACTTGTTTTTTAATATCTTTGCAGTTGTTTTGAGGCTTTTAATGGATGTCTAGTTTCTATTTGTAGTCTTTTTTGTCTCTGTGTAGTCTGTTTGAATATCTAATCTATATCTTGAATATCTAATATTATTTGCTTATTTTTGTAACTCTTTCTTGTCGTTTTGAAACTTTTTATGATCCTCTTGTGTTTCTTTGTCAATGTTTTAAGTCTTTTATGGTTATTTTGTTTCTCTGCAGTTGTTTTGCATCTCTTCGTGGTGAGGACTGAGGGCGTTGTTTCCTCTATTAGGTCTGAATGAAGCTTCTTTTAAGGTGACATTGTACATTTATTTAAATGCTGTGTGTGTTTCCTGCAACCCTATAGGACAAACCAGATTCACGTTTTTTGCATTACTTGTTGGGGGGAATCTTGCATACTATACCTTTATTAGTACCTCTATCCAGCTGATTGGCTACTGAGCCTGAAATTCAATATCTAGTAATAAATAGGAAGGAAGATAATTTTATACAATTACAACAGTTTTGTGTCGTATATGAACGTTTGCTGCGTTTGTTTCCACTTGCTGCATGTGTTTGTGGCGTCATGTTCTTACCCAGGTGATTATGGAGAAGAAGGAGAAGGCGATAGCAGCGCGCGCTGCGTCCGCCCCCTGGTTGAGTGGCAGCTCATCAGCCGTGGTCCGAGACCACTGATTGGCCAGGAAGCAGAAACTTACGAAGTACAGGAAGGTCCAGAAACCTGCCAGAAACCAGGTGAACAACAACACTCGGTTACAACAGAAAGAAAGGTAATTTCCAACTTGTCTTCAAACATGAAAAACAAAGACCTGCGGGTGCTGAAGCGGTTCTTTGTTCCCTTTAGAAATAAAAAATACTCTCATTTCTCTGTCACCTTTAATGAGAGTCTACAGGTTTCATTTCTCTTGATGTCTTGTGTAAGAAAGCAGTCATCTGGAGCGAAGAGGCGAGCCTGCTTTTTAGTTATTTTTAGCATTCTGGGGAAACCCAGCATTTTAAATTCCTGCCGATTAGAAATAAATCACAGGCTAACTATGAAATGTGCAGATGCTGTGTCTTTTTTTTTAAACTTTTTATTGCTTGTTTCAATTGTTTTATCATCTTCTAAATACACTTTCATTATCTTAATATTAACCCTTTAATATGGCATCAAATTGTTGTATTTCTCAGGTATTTTTAAGCCTCTGTAAAGCACTTTGACCTTGTGTATGACAGTTGCTATAGAAATAAATTTCTCTTGTCTCAGATATTTATATTTGCTTGTGTGTGTAAATATGCCTGATCACCTGAGAAGCCGATCTCCAGCATTATAGCCTTCTTCCTGTCTTTGACAGAGCTGATGGAGGAGAACTTGAAGTCGAGCAGGAAGAAGAAGGAGCACGCCAGCAGACCCACCAGGCCCACGAAGAAGCCGTAGTTGCACGCGTCTGCGTTCTTATTGAAGACGCAGTGCAGGCGCTCGCTGCCCATGTTCACATAACCCTCGTTCACGATGGAGGCAAAAACCACCAGGGAAAATATCTGTGGATGGAGGATTGAGAAGAAAGTGAGAGACGGGGAGGAGGAGAAAGAGGAAGGGGAACTATTAACATACAATTTATTGCCTGAATAATCAATATATCTCTGCTTCTCTCACTGTTTCCACGCTCACTGGAAACAGGACTGTGGCTGCACTACTGGAGAGAGTCTCTTTGAGCGTGTTCAAACCAAAGCATTAACCTAATTTCCCCTCTTTCTCTCTGACTGACTGAAGAGGTGGATGCTTCACTTCCCCTCAAGAATCCAATCGTCCCGAGGCGGTACGTATACCAAAACAGGAAGTGTGATAAAGGTTGATATATCATGCTAGTAAAACGTTTGGTTCAGTCCATTTTTATGAATAACGCTATTCTTTAGGTCGGATCTGTAGAACTGCTTTTCTTCCTACCTCTGTTCCACACTGACACTGATCAGCTGACTAACACTGGGTGGCAGAATAGGGCCATGTGACACACACACAAGCAGAAATGCATTCACACTTGGGGGTGTGGGTCATATGATGGTGGAGGGACACACAATGGGATAATGTCCGGTCCACATTTTAAACTAATCACATGTGTGGCTATAATCTGAGCAGACACACACTCAGGTGCTTTTAGTAAATCAGCATGATAAAGCTGCTCGTGCATCAAAGGGCTGCAGGGAGAGAAACTTTACATCATTTTAAAAGTATGACTAAATAGTGCACGGATCATAGTAGAAAGTTCTTACCTTTGAATACTGACACTGTGGTATCTCATGAATCTGTGATATTCAGTGTATTGTAATTTACACTTTATTCGACATATTTTCCTGCACTATATCATCTGCCAGTACCCTGCAATGAAAGTCATCTGTAGGCTTGAAAGTATGTAAAACTGGGGAGGGCAACAGTTTATGGGAGAAAACTTTATGCATTTAATGCTTTTTTTTACTCATGACCCCAAGGTAGAAAACCACTGGATTAACCTGCCTAAATCTATATTTTTATGTTCATACTTCTATTTTGGGTTTCTACAAAAACATGTTTACATGATAAAAAAAATACATAGTATTTCTTGTGTGTTCTGTCTGAATATACCTGTATTCACCTTCTGTCTGAAATGCTTCGTGTTAGCGCCTGTCTCTTTAAAACTCCCTACTGAAAAAAGCCCAGTCTGCTCTGATTGTTTCCAGGTCTTCCACATCTGCACTATCAGTGTCTCTGCACCATCATTGCAGCTGAGGAATGACTGGAACAACACTGTAGCAGCACTTCAGTACATATATAAGGTATTGTTGGGACATCTCAACCTTACAGAGTCTTGGTAGCTCGTTTAAAGGCACATTTTCTGAATATGGGCTGATTGAGCATTTCAATACTTTCACAATAATAATATAGCACCTAGGCCTTCTTCATAATAAAAACAACTGGAAATCTCACTTTTTAAAGATTTCTGTCTCTAAAGAACAGAAAATGCCACTACGGTGTCATTACAGTCATTCTCCAGCAATGACTGTGCAGAGACACCAAGAAAAGTGATATAATTTACCATCCATGTTCTGTGGTTGTGAGCTATTGAGCCGTTCAGCTAGTGCAGAGCAGGTTTTACTGTAGGTGTTGTACCTCAATGATGTGACACAATATGACACTGTGAGTTACCTATTTTAGCCTCCTTGGTGCAGATACAGAATATATCACAATATCCGGGAACACTGAGCAATCAGTGTAGACTGGTCTGCTTCAGAAGGAGCTCTTAAAGAGACAGGCACTAAAACGGTGCATTTCAGACAGAGGGCGAATACAGGTATATCTAGACAGAATGTATGAGAAAAATCAAGTGTTTTTTTTAAACATTTAAGCATGTAAACATGCTCTATTAGAAATCTAATAAACATGTATGAACCTCAAAATGAGCACCGTATGTCCCCTTTAAAATGACTGATGTATAGGCTAAGCGTGCATTTGTCCTTTGCAGTGGACTCACAGCATACAGAGGGCTCAGGAGTAAATCACAGCCTCGGCCTGTAACCTCCGCACTGTAACCTTTTCATTACCTACTCTCGAAAAATCCAGATTCTATATTAAATATGTGTATACACATGAAATACATCGAGTGGCGCCGGAGACTCGTTATGAGGATGAAATGACTCGCGCGCAGCTCCCTCCTCGGTGTGTTTCCCCGCACTGGTAAAGAAGACCTTCTCCGTGGCCCTGCGTGCGTAATGATCATCACCGACCAATCACAGGTGGGATGACGGACGACGACCGTTTAGGGTAAATCAGCAAAATCATTAGCTGAAAATATGATTGGCGATATAAACGAAGAAGGTGTGTGTATGGTTAACAATTTGGTTATATTTTAGAGAACATAATAAAAACAGATGATGTGAAAAACAGGAAGCAGGAGGCTGAAGAATGAGAATATGTCTTTCCCATTTTCCACACAATCCGGTCTGCTGCACATCTAAGGCTGTATTTATACAGCAGTGACAGGAGAGGTTTTTAAAACGAGGATAGGTGCGGAGAGGTCTGCCTCAGAAAATAAAAAACATCTGTAGTGAAATCAGTTTCATGGTCAGGGTGTCAGACAGCCACCAGGCCTTGGCTACACCCTGTAAAACGCTACATTTCTTTAAAGACACACTCAGATATAAACAGTAATTCCGTGGTTTCCATTCACACACCCTGCTTATCAATTATCGCTGCAATTCTGGGGTCTATATTTGCAGTGAGAACACGTCACGGGTCTCGCGCAGCAACGACAACAGAGAGCCCACACATACACATACACACACACTATACCAGCAGCCGGAAAAACCCTCGCTCTTACCCAGCACAACACTCTGAGGATGGTCTGCGGCTGTTTGGCGAAGGCTAACGGGTCGACAGTGGACCCGGCCCGGCCCGCTCCGAACGATCCCACTCCGTCCATCTTCTGTCGCTCTCTCTCTGTGCGCTCCTCGCGGCTCCACGCTCCCGGCTCCACGGCAGGATGGATGCGCTGCTGCTCTCTGCTGTAGAGGGACGGGTCCTGCGCGCAAGCACGCACGCACGCATGCACAGGCGCGCGGGCGAAGAGGAGCGAGTGGGGGAGCGTGCAGGACCGACGTGCCCGCGCTACGGACTGTAGTGGGGTAAGCCAATCATGCCAATAAGGGATATTATAGCTTATTAAAAAGCTTTTTTTTTTTTTTTTTTTTTTTTT
>CAFUXE010001097.1:580931-592214 GCA_903364295.1 Serranus cabrilla
ATTTTTCACTGTAATCATTATTTTTAGTATTACATTTGAATTCTTGAAAATTGTTTTTCAATTGTTGTCATTGTCCTTTTAGTTTAAGAGCCAGAGGCAGAGGAGGGGGTAAGTTTACTATATACTATATATTCAATAAACTCTTACATTTTTATTGTTTAAAAACCAAGAAATCTCAGAAAAAAAGTAGAGTTAAATCAAGAAGACAAACAGAATCAAAAACATGGTAAGACAAAAAATGATGAAACATAAGAACAGTTAAGGTTTGTTTTCCCATAACTTTCACATTTCCAGAAGAAAAAACGAATTGAACTCAATTCATCGAGCTATTACAGAAGTTCAATAACGCTGGACTAAAAGGACTGTAGACTACAAATATTATACTGAGATCAACATCCTGCCTGAATCATTTATTAGCCATAAAAATAGCTGAAATATGGCATGGAGGAAAGTCTCATGATGATGTACTTGTGCCAAATACCACAACAAAGTGCAGTCACAAGTTGCTTATCATGGGATATTCGCCAATTACTGCAACCTCAACAATGACCACTTGGCTCAACACTAAACTGTCTCAGCATGAAATTATGAGCTTCAGTGGATAGAAAATCAGGCATAAAGTAGCATAAACATCATGTTTACTGCTAATATTATAAGAACTGTGTGATGGAAATGGTAAACTGAAGCTGCTTTGATGTACAATAACATGCATACATGACTTACACCACTAGAGGTCAGTGGCATCTACTTCAAAATGCAAAATCACTTCAGTAGAGCAGATTAACACAAACTGATACTGGACAGGAAGTCAAACCACAGCTGAGGATGATTACTGGATGTGGAACAAATGCAAACGCCCTTTGAAGGATCACGACAACAGGAAACAAACAGTAGCAGCTGAGACGTGTTCGAGTCCTGTTCTTGTTCCTTAAATAACTAATTCGTAATTAGAGTGTTTATTAATAACCTGCAGAGCAGGTCACACGGCTGTTTCAGAGGCCTTTGACTAGAGAAGTTCACGAGTCTTTAATCTAATATGATGCTTTGTTAATTCTATAAAA
This sequence comes from Serranus cabrilla, assembly GCA_903364295.1. Lineage (NCBI taxonomy): Eukaryota > Metazoa > Chordata > Actinopteri > Perciformes > Serranidae > Serranus > Serranus cabrilla. The sequence continues at coordinate 581,993 of CAFUXE010001097.1, forward strand.
TGTCCAAAATGTGTTTCCAAATGTGCTTATTCTATCCAACAAACAGCCAAAAAGCAATTTACAGTAACATGACAAGTAAATGACCATTTTTGAGAAACTTTAATCAACAAAATATAGGAATCTGTACTTAATGTAATGCCATAAATCATCCACTAATCATCTTTGCCATTTAAATACAGATTTCAGCACTAAATTATGCAAATATATGTGCATACTTTACAGGTGTCCCATCCAACAACACACAAATTGAGTGGTGTTACAATGAAAAAACGCACTGTAATCATCATGACACAATGACACCTGTGTAATATTTTTCTCATATTTAAGAATGTGATATTAAGTGTTGTGGGCCGAGCAAAGACTTCAAGACAACTTATCAGAAAATAACATTTTAATGACCACCTGAGAAGCTTATTTTTTTTATATCTTTCATTTTATTACTAGACAGTTATTACACACACAACACAAAACACACATCTCACTCTCTTTCAACAAAGTTTCTCAACAGCTCCTCTTTGTTGTGTTTCAACAGTTTTTTGCACCGACAGACAGAATTTCTCCTCTCAGGTCCCAGTTCAGTCCTCACGTCCCTCTTGGCTCAGTCGCAGGAACCGTCTTTCCATCCATCTTTCCACCTCTCGTCCACACGGGAGCAGTCAAACTCGGGCTTGCCCAGCCGGATGTTAATGTCATTGTGGATCTGACAGAACCACTGAGAGAGAGCGTGGCGACTCCTGGTGTCTGGCTGATTGGTTTTCAGTCTGTGGAGAGGAAATGGTGCATTTAGAAATGGCCTGCTCTTCTTTGATAACAACTTTCAATGTTTATGCGAAAGCCAGGGGCAGTATGTGATACATTAGATCCCCCAAACCTCCCCCATACAGGAGCAAGACACAGAGTTTATAGTAGTTTAACTTCTTTCTGTTGTCATTTTGTGCCTTGTTGTAGTGGTTCTGCATCTCTCTGTGCTTTTGCATCACTTTGTAATTGTTTTTTAGCTATTTTTGTGGGTGGTTGTTTTGCACCTATTGTAGTCATCTTTCAAAGTCCTTGTATTGGTTCTGTGTCCCCTTGTAGTAATTGTAAGTGTCTCTGTAGTTGCTGTGTGTCATTGTAGTAACGTTGAGTCTCCTTGAAGCTGTTGTGTGTCTCTTTGTAGCCACTTTAAGTCTCTTTGCAACTGCTATGTCTTTGTTGTAATTATTAATCTCTTTGTAATGCTTTGAGTCTCTTTGGGGTCATAATGAATCTCTTTTTAGTTGCAGAGGGTCTCTTTTTACCCATTTTTATAGTTGGTTCATGGTCTTTAATAGATCAGTTGTTTGGTCTCTTTGTAGACTTTTTGTGCGCCTCTTTGAAGTAATTTGATGTTTTTGTGGTCACTTTGTGTCACCCCTTCTGTTTGGGACGTGTGTCCTTGAGTGGCATTTTGAATGTAAAGGCCAGGGGAGCCTCTGGCCCTGTGCCCAGTAGGCCTGCTCTGTAATCCAACCCTGGTTAAAACATTATGCAGGCAGTAAGGACGCTACCAGCCCTGATGTGTGTCAGTAAAACATCGATGTGGTCTGACCTGCCCCTGAGGTCTTCTGCACATTCGTCACATGGGAAGAATTTGGAGAAAAGGTTGATGAAGTGGGACATGTCCTGCTGCTGGGACGGAGATGGACGATCGGGGTAATAGGCTGCCATAGTGTGCAGGAAGGACCAGGTGTTACGCCCCAACTCCTGCCTGTCCAACGGGCACTGTGGGTCCTGCTGTGGCTCTGACTCTGCAGCTTGTGTCTCCTGGAGAATCAGACACACAGCAGAGTCAATCAGCTGCTATTTCAAAAGACATGCATTGTTCATATCATGGCACACAGGGGGTTTCCTCACTACAGCCAGAAAAGACTACTAAGTTGTAGATCAAGACTAATTTTTTTTTTTAAGTTATCACATGGTACCCCTGGAGATGGACCATCTTGTTTTCAAGAGGGTCCTCAGGCACAAAATATGGAAGTTAAGAAACATTTGAGCTCATAAAAGCTACATCCAATCAAAAACAAAAAGACCTAGAGTTAGGATAAACAGAAGAAATCTTGAAGTCACTGAGAGAAGTAGAGCCTGACCATTATAGGATTTTTTAAACTGAGACCTATCTTAGTGTCTTGATGAATATGATGATGTTACTGGCACTAAAGGCTGTTTTAATATAACAGATTGAGTAATTGTATCTGAAAATAATAGGGCAACTGATGAAAATGTCTCTCAGAGAGAATACATGAAACAATGATGTGTGCAATGAGGACACCACGCGACAAATCTACAAATTTTAACATTTAAAGGACAATGACATGTTTCAGAGGTGCATTATGTCACCATGGACAATTATGGGAAATTAAAGCTGCTTGACAATTTGTTTTCCCACTAAGTATTCTGAGACTACGTTTGTTTTATTTCTATTAAAATCAATAGAAGGCTTAAAAGACAATTCTGAATCAATTAAAAGTCCCACGATTCAATAACATTATTGATATTAAAAGCTCTGGACCAGATATGGGGACATTTTTTCTGCACAGTGGCTCCTACGGGCCTCTGGCACTACAGGACGAAACACAACTCAGCAGGTCTGGGACATTATTGCGTCATGATGACACAATAATCTTTCGGGTAAAGCTCGGGGTTAAACTAAACTCTTGCTCACTGACGATTAAAAAAAATGAATGAATTAAGTTAAACCATCTTCTAGTCAAGCCAAACTTCCCTAACGTAAAAGTGATATTTCTAAAGATTCTCTAAAAACACCCCATGTCACCTGTACAGCAGCAGTTGCAGTCTGTTTCTTCTGTATATTCATCCATGATTTAAAGTCCGTACAAGCCCTGCACGGCTTCTTTTTCACATCCCCGGTCTGCTCCCGCTCTTTACCGGAGCTGTCCTCCGGTGGTTTACCGGTTACTGCAAATGGGAAACCTTCAAACCCAGGCGGGCTGGAGGCTGATGATCCCCTCGGTCCTGTGGGCGCAGCCATGTTCGCTCACTATACGATATTACCTAATAACTGACTGACCTCTCGATACAACATCAGGAATGCCCGGCTGTTAAAATACTGCTGCTGTATCTCACTGGACACATCATTACTTTTTAATATTTTACTCTACCGTACGGTCAACGTCAACGTCCGGCAGCACACTTCCCGAATGTCGTGAACTGGGACCATTTTTGCGTTCCGGTGAGTTTCCTTGTTTCTTCCGTACCTTTCATGGGCACGGAACGACTTCCGGTTGGTGATGTCAGTTCTCTGTGCATGCCGCCGAGTGTAGCTTCTGTCAAAGTGTAAATTTCTATATTATTATAACATTTTAAACAACTGACATTTAATTTGTTTTATGCGGATGTTAATGTAAAGCCAGATGTGTTGATTTACTGTTCTTTCATGCGGTTTGTAAACTGTTAGGTCCCAATCGTTAGCCGGGTGGCTAACAAAGCTAACAACTGTGGCTGTGACACGTTTCTGTTTTCTGCTATTTTCTCTCCTTGGCAGTATAGCTGTAACACACCAGAGCTGCCACAATGGGGATCTTGGAGAAAATTGCGGAAATAGAGCGAGAAATCGCTCGGACACAGAAAAACAAAGGTAAGAGAGGACAGTGAGTCGCTAGGCTAACTGTTAGCTACACAATGAACGAACTTGCAGCCATCTCTCTCTCCCTGTCTGTGCGTGTCAGCTGTCAGTGTTGTGTTACTCACTAATCTCAGAGAAATTCAAGGAGAAGCGCGCTGTTGACACGATGAGCTTGATTACAGTATCATCACATTTAAAGGAACGACTCTCAAACGACATGTATGTCTCGATTAAAGCTAATTCCTGCCATACAATAGAAGACAATGAAAACACAAAGTCTGACACCCTGTCACATTTAAAGGCAATGTGAGTTTTTACTCAGCCAATAGGATAGGAATAGGATTTTGCAATGACGGGGGATCATGCACGGTCACTGTGTACAAGACTAAAGGAGATTTATTTTGGGATTATTTCTCAGCCCGGTCTTTGTGGAAAAAATTATGACAAACTCACTTTATATCTGCAAAACACACAACTCCAGAGAGGTGTCATATGACAGTTACTTGTCAATTCGGTAGCAATAAGATCCATAAAGGTCAGTCACATGCTGAATTGAACAGTGACTCATAACACTGTCTTGTTCTATTCACAACTCCACTAGTTTCTCATGAGAACTGACATGTGTTCATGTTTGTGCATCTCCGCAAATCCCCGAAATAAATTTCATGTTTACACAGTTTGCTGCTGGAAAGAGCCATCCTGTTGGTTTTGCATCATTGAAATAAATGTTTGCATAAGCAAATATTAAAAGATTTTATTGCAACATCAGACAAAAAAAGACATACTTTAGAGTTTTATGACCACCTTACACCAATTTGAGGTCATGGGAGCGCACCACAACTCTCTGAAACTCATTCATTTTTATTAACATCAGAATTGTGTCTGTGTAAAGGAAATACCTTGAAAAGTCTTTTGGTGTAAGACTCATATTACATTTAGAATTAACTAGTCAAGCTTAACTCCAGTGTTGTGGTTGTGGTGTATTTACAGTTTTATTGTAACCTTTCTTCAGACTCTAAACATTGTCCCATATTTTTCTCATTCATTTCTCCAGCCACTGAGTACCATCTGGGTTTGCTCAAGGCCAAGCTAGCCAAATATAGAGCGCAGCTCCTGGAGCCCTCCAAGTCAGCGGGGGCCAAAGGCGAGGGCTTCGATGTTATGAAATCAGGAGATGCTCGTGTCGCTCTTATTGGTTTCCCCTCTGTGGGTAAGGTATGTCAGCATGGAGCGTAATGGATTGGATGGTCAGGATCTGGAGTAATGTAGTGTGTGCAGTGTATCTGAGATAGGAACAAACAGCGACACTCACACTGAAACTTAACCCAAAGATTCAACACGTGCTGGTGTAATTAAACCCTCTGCTGTGTCCTGCAGTCCACCTTCCTTAGTCTGATGACATCGACAGCCAGTGAAGCTGCGTCATACGAGTTCACCACTCTCACCTGCATACCTGGTGTCATAGAGGTAAACACAACACACCACTGCATATCTCAAACATTATGTAATAACGTGTATTTTACTTACACTGTTATTCGTCTGCCTTCAGTACAAAGGGGCCAACATCCAGCTGCTGGATCTGCCAGGAATCATTGAGGGTGCTGCCCAAGGTATGCTCAGGTTTCACGACTTTATACTTTGCTTAAACTGACACTGAGCAGACATTGGATATCTGTAGTATGTCTATCTTGTTATTATGGTGTCATATCAGTGTTATTAATCAATTGTGTCATGTGCGATTTCTGAGTGTGACACAGATTTAGATGCTGCCACTCATAAAAATGAGTTGTAACACTGAACCTTTGACTCTGACAGGTAAGGGTAGAGGTCGACAGGTCATTGCTGTTGCCAGGACAGCAGACGTCGTCATCATGATGTTGGATGCCACTAAAGGAGAAGTTCAGAGGTGTGTGACGCCCGCTGATCGTGTGTCTGTTGGAGGGAGTTTGAGTAACTCATTTTTAATTTCTTTGTCATCTTTCTAGGGAGCTTCTAGAAAAAGAGTTGGAGTCGGTGGGCATCAGACTCAACCGGTCGAAACCAAATATTTATTTCAAGGTACATTTTTTTATTGCCATCCTGAGCAGACCGTGAATATCAACAGATTATTTTGAAGAGATATGGCTCTTAGGTTTTAAGATATGGTATCAAATCCACTAAATGTGTCATTTATTTCTCTCTGCAGCCCAAGAAAGGTGGCGGCCTCTCCTACAACTCCACGGTTCCTCTCACCCACTGCTCCGAGAAGCTCGTCCAGCTCATCCTTCACGAATACAGTATCCTTCACTCTGCCAGCCTCAGAGGAGGCAGCATGCTGGAAACATAGTGTCTAATGGTGCGTTCACACCAAACGTGCAGCATCAAATTCTTCAACTCAAGTGAGAAATTCATGTGAGGCTGTTTCGTGAAAGCCTCTAAGTGCTGAGAATCTTCTGCATAGCATCATAGCCTTTTTGATCCAAACAGTCATGCAGCTGCAGTTACTGGAGACAGCAGTTCAGAGCTGTTTGCACGACCTGGATCATGTTTTGAAACCAGACACGACAGCTTTTGTTGTTGAGAAGTATTTTGAACTTCGACAACAATAGTGGTGATTTCGGGCTGCAGTCGATGGCATGGCAGAAGTAAATGTTGTTAGTCCTCACTGGCTTTTCACTTGAGGCGAGACATTTCTTCTCTTTTGGTGTGAACAAGACATTAATGTCTCTTTCTCAAAGAAACATTCCTGACCTTTTGGTCATCTTCCCATTTTCTACTGTTAATATGGAAATAATAACGGTATTTGGTCGATATCTTTAACCCGTTCTCCTCAGAAATCTTTAACGCAGAAGTCCTCTTCAGGGAGGACAGCACACCGGACGAGTTCATCGACGTCATCGTTGGGAACAGAGTCTACATGCCTTGCCTTTATGTATGTTAGACTTACCATCCGGGTTGAGTCACAGTAAAATTAAAAATCTTTGGAAGCCAAGATTCATACCCAAACATGTTTTTCCAAAGATTTTCAACCCAAATCTGTGACGTGAAATCAGTAAAATTAATCATTTTTTATAAGGTTTTGCCTTTGATGTTTTCTTAGCTTGTGTAAACTGGCTTGAGGTCTCTTCTTTTCCCTTCACATTATTTTTGTTCTTTGCAGGTGTACAATAAGGTTGATCAAATCTCTATTGAGGAGGTGGACCGCCTGGCTCACAGACCTCACAGTGTTGTCATCAGGTCAGATATCTGTATGCCTGTGTGTGTGTATAACAGTAGCCTTGGTGGGAAGCTGCCATCTGCCTCTTTTCTACATGGACGTGGGAGTTAAACAGCTCCCTCCTTTTTCTGTCCGTTTGTGTTTCAGTTGTGGGATGAAGTTGAACCTGGATTACCTTCTGGAGAGGTTGTGGGAATACCTGGCTCTGATTTGCATTTTCACTAAGAAAAGAGGAGGTATAGAAACATTTTCTCTGATTCACCCATTAGACTCTCATAAGCACTCAAATATCAAATACATCTAATTTGTGGTCATTTCTTCTTTTCCCATCAGAGCGCCCCGATTTTGGTGATGCCATCATTATGAGAAGAGGAGCATCCGTAGAACATGTGGTAAGTAACACATAAACTCACACATGTGCTGTAGATATCAAGATCATCATCCTGAGAACATTTCTAGTTGAATATATCTCGACAGTATGCAGACTGACTGTACCTACACTATGTTGGATATATTTACAAATATGCCCTTTTTGCTTTTTTTCCCCACAGTGCCATCGAATCCACAGAACCTTAGCCAGCCAGTTCAAATATGCCCTGGTTTGGGTAAGTTCATGTTTTCAGAGGCACTGACCTTCATGTGCCTCTTGTCCTATAAACTGCCTGAACAAACTCACTCATGTCGACCTCCTGAGTAGAATAAACAAAGAGTGTTAGTGGATGTCATGGCTAGCTTGGGGCTACATGGTGGTGTAGTGGTTAGCACTCTCACCTCACAGCAAGAGGGACACTCCGGCCTGCGGCTCCTCTGTGTGGAGTTTGCAGATTCTCCCTGTGCCCCGTATAGGTAGGTCCACAAAAAAACCCTCTAGTGACCGCAGTGTTTTCCCTGGAATACTAAAACGTGGATATGGGTGTGGCCTAATGCAATGGATCTACTTAGCATGAACAAGTACCACCCTGGTACTTTAGCCACGACCCCTGTCATGACTCAGAAACCATTTGTCAGACCGTGTTAAAGAGGATCCAGTAGAGTAGTCTGAAGCTCTACAGCTCACTCTGTTGGCCGTTTGGTTGACAGAAATGTCCCCATTCTGTGGCCTCAGTTTTTACACTATGAGGCTGAAAGTTTGCATGGAGGTCAAGTTTATTTGACATTGTGTGTTTGCATGGATGCTAACGCGGTCACATCTATTGTGAATTCATGTTGGGCAACTGGGACACAATGTATGCACATGTCATTGCACTTACACTCAAATGATTAAATCCAGTAAACACAGCTGCAGTTCATAGCAATAACTATCATTCACTTTGGATTAGGTGTGTGAAGAGAAACAGCTCCCTCATAATACTCACTACGTTCAGCGCTCGCTCAATTGACTTCCAAAATTAAAATCCGTCTCTGAGCTCCAGCTGTGTTTACTGTGCCATGATATTTGAGACGCAGAGCAGAGAGGCTGCAGAACATCTCTTCACTGTGTCGTGATTCACTACATCTAAAACCCAAACGAAAAACAAAAGGAAAGGGTCTGAGCTGTTTCGTCTGTTGGTCTTCCAGGGAACCAGTACCAAGTACAGCCCTCAGAGGGTCGGGCTAACACACATCATGGAGCATGAGGACGTCATCCAGATCGTTAAGAAGTAAAGCGAGCTCCTGGTTGGACAGAGGAGAGACTGAGCAGGAGGAGTCACACTCTTGTCTGGGGGAGTTGAAACGGAGTAAAAGACCCACTGTACAGTAGATATACAACAATGACAAATAGCCACCGTTCTTATTTTGTATATGAAAATTAAAATGCATTGAAGAGACAGAGCAGACTTGAGTTGGCTGTGGACAGCAAATGGTGTATTTTACCTTTTGATTATCAGAAGATACACTGATACTGAGAGAACATGGAGGGGAAAGAATAAAACCCATTAAATGTTAAAGCCTTTTGTTTGTTTTCTTTGTATACATTTTACCTTTATGTATTATTGCTATACTTCTACTACTACTGCTTCTTACCTGAATTACGTTGTGTCATGCAAATACCTCACCTCTAATTCCTGCAGCTTTTTCTGTTTTGCAGGAAGCTGCTGATTTTAGAGCCCCAAACTGTTCAGTATTAAATAAGAAATTATAAAGTAAATATTATTATGAACAAAATATGTTAATTATGTAATAAACAGTAAGGTTTTCTTTGAAATAAATGTCCTATCAGTCATTATCTATTGCCAAATTACATAACATAATTGTTATTGAGCCTGCGCCCCACTGATGATCCAAAAATGAGAATATTTGAGACAAAATTCAAAGAACATGAAATCATTTGAGAGATTATTTTTCATCAGTCTTACTCATAATATATCTAGTTTTATATGAGTTTATCTTTATTTCAGATCATGTGAATGTGAATATTTATTTATCAAATGTTTGACCTTGCAAAAACAATTTTTTTACACTTGGAAGCAGCAAAAACAAGTTATGAACGACGCTCATAAAAAAAATTACAATGGTCACGTTTCGCAGTTTTGGAGCAACGTTATTGTTAATTTGGAGTCACCTGGAGATCGTAAGTCCAATGTCTAATTTTCTTTCAGTCCTGTTTTTGTCTAACCCATTCCTGAGGGAAGTATTAGACTTTTTGGGTGCTTAATGCGCCACTGTGTTCAACAGCTAGCTAACGTTACTTGCTAACTGCATCAGTGGGGCCGTTTGTTGCTAGGTGCTAGCTAGCTTTCAGTTGGTTGCTAAGCGCTTACGTTGATGTATAAACAGTTTTATTGTTGTAGTTGGTTAAGGTGGAGGTCATTTTGAACTTTTTTTTAATCAACAGACTGCAACTAATGATTATTTTCATTATTTATTTGTTCAGCTAATTTTCTCCATTAATTGATGGCTTTTTTTGTTTGTAATTTGAGAAATGTGATCACAATAAACCAGAGCCCAGTTACACCTTAGCAATGTTTGTTTTGCCCAACACACAAAATTTAAAATGCTTAAAAATGAGTTCAAACTAATAGAAATATCACATTTGAGAAGATGGAACCGTAACATGTTTTTTTCCCCCCGACTAATAGATTTAGCTGTACTTTTACAATTTCATACATATTTGCATATGAAAATATGATTGTTTTTTAAAGCTGTCACAAACATGGAGGGACATAAAAAGTACAATATTTCCCTCTGAAATGTAGTGGAGAAGTAGAAAGTTGAGTTCTACTGTTGAGCAAAACACATTTTTAAAGAAGGGGGGACTTAAATAATGCTGGAACCCACAGTATGAATAGTAATTGACATATCACTGAACCAAAAAGTATAAAAAAGTATTCTTAAATGCACAGCTAGGCCTCACTGTGAGTCATTTTTTGGTGACAGGAGTCCCTCAGATGAGCATCCTGGAGTCCCGGACACCTTTATCCCTGCTCAGCTGTACAGCAGGT
>CAFUXE010001097.1:598476-617223 GCA_903364295.1 Serranus cabrilla
TGTGTGTGTGTGTGTGTGTGTGTGTGTGAGAGCCCATAGTCATTAAATGAGCCTGTTGGCTGTGCTCTGCTCAGGTGATCTTCTTTATTAGCCGTGTGTCGCTGAGTGCGTCTGCTGAAAGCGTGCTGTCAGTGATTGACACGTAGATGAAGAGACTCTCCCCTTCATCTCTCACTCTCTCACTCGCTCTCTATTGTCCCTGTCTGTCACTCTCTGTCATCCCTCCATCTTCTGTTTCTCACCATAAAACCGTGTTTCTTTCTTCCCAGTGAGTCTCTTTCAGTCCCTCTCCCTCTTTTCATTTTCTGCTCAGCATCTTTTCAGCATTTATGTAATCTGTAGTTGCCTCTGTCTCCATCTCACTCCTTACCTTTCCCCACCTCCTCCATCTCTGTCATCTGCTCTCTATTCATTACCAGTTCACTCAGTCAACAGACCACATCAGCCAGACAGCAGATACATATCACACATATCAAATAGATCTCTTTGTGTGTCTCTTTACCTGTTTGGTGACCACCAACCTTCACTGTGTGTGTTTGTGATGAGACAGGAAAGAACTTTTGAACTTTCCTCTGTGCCCACTCGCTCTTTTTATCCTCTTATCTCAGTCTGCAGTTAGATGATACCAACTACTGCTGTTGTTGTTATTGCTGTGCAGCCTGCAGACAGTTTAGAGTTTTGTCATGGTCACTGCCCCTGGGGATACATGATACAGATTTCTGCTCAGATCCTATCTTAGGTCAAGACTATTAGTCCTCCCAGCTCTAGTTGGCAGAAAGAAAAGTTGGAGGTAGACCTGTTAACTGTAATGACACAAGTGATCAAAGAACTTTGAAGAAAAATGTAGATAATGTTTCCATTTGATAGTATATCTTTGCTGTTATGGTTCGCCATTTGCGCTCTGTCCTCTGCTGCTCTATGGTGTCTGGCTGTTAACCCCTGACACTAGCCTGCATGTATAATATATTGGTTGGGGAGCAGACCAGGGCGGGGTTGACCCTTTGTGATATATTTAGAGCGGCCTGCGATGAATGTTTTATCCATGCTGCGTAGGCAGAACACAGGGCAGCCATTAAACATTCATATCTGCCACTGAGATGACCTCCTGGAATATCAGCCTGTCATCAATGAATTAACATCAGCTCATCATCAGTGAGCGAACATCAGACCATCCTCAATGAATTCTGATCAGCCATTTATGTAACGCCATCACACCTCACACCTGTAAGCCCATGTTACACCTTGCATTTCTACTGACAGGGCAGAGGTGTCTGTGTGTTTGTGTGTGTGTGTGTGTGTGTGTGTAAAATTATACTTCCTACATAGTGAGGACCAGAATACGTTTTAATCAACAGAGTGAGGACATTTTGGCCTCACGTCTCCAAAGGGTTGAGGGTTAAGACTTTTTTTAAGGTTCAGGTTACAGTTAGGTTTAGATTAAGGTTTGAGTAAGGGTTGTGTTAGACATTTTGTTGTCATGGTTAAGGTTAGTGGAAGGGGCTAGGGAATGCATTATGTCAATAAAGGGTCCTCACAACAATAGAAGTACAAGGATGCGTGTGTGTGTTTTGCAGCCATGATAATGACAAATAATTAAAAGGTTTGGTATTTGTTTTATCATCCTTGATAAGTTTAATTCCAGTGGATCTTATTGGTATTAAATGACATTAATGATTAGATTTAGAGATTTAGAGGATCAGAGCAGTGCCAAGGAGATGAAGAGAAGGAACTGTGCTTTCTTTTCTCTTCCTTTTTTGAGCTATGAATACGGCTCTAATGTATGAGTTCTGAGGGGTAGTTCCAGTTTTTGGTGATCACTTTTGTTGAAAATGAATGACTTAGCTATCTAAGGAGCTACACTGACTCAAACAAAAGGTACAGCACTAATTATTCATTTTATTGTTTTATTGGAATAACTCATTTAACTCAAGTTGTATCTTCCTGCAAACCTTGTTTTACGTGCTGTTGGTGTGTGCATAAACTGTGTGGATATCTTAGCATGTATCACTCTCAGCTGTGGCCCATGCTGCTACCGCCGGTGTGTGTGTTTTGGCTCTGCGTGGCTTCGCCTCTCAGACACAGTTTAGCAACAGCTCAGCCAGCCTGCATTATTCATACAGGAGCGAGCCTGCAGATAGGGTTACCCTGAGGCAGTATAGCTGGTGCATTAAGGTGCCCTTTGCAACTATGATATAGGGATACACTCTGATGCATATACCCACACAGACATACAATACATATGCTCATATGTGCATCGGCTGAGGATATGATGATGCCTCAAGTTGAGGCGAACAGGGGATGGATGAAGCCGCAGTAACCAGAGAGAGATGAGGAAGGTTGCAGGAGGTCAGAAAGGCAAGCTGACGTGGATGTGGGAGGATACAACGCGCATACACACTCGCTCCCAGACAAAGAGGAGGACACCCCTGAAGGCCGAGACTCAGACAGACGAACGCACATCGGCTCTCCTTGTTGGGGGGACGTCCTGCCAAAGTTGGTGCGGCGGCCAAGATGAGGATACACCGCTGGACTCACAGGACGCACTAACAATGGGAGACACACAAAGGACTACACAGACTCTGTCACTGGGATAGCAGGGTCTTTTATTCATCGTGTGACCCTGGGAAGTTACTTACAAGCCCATAAAGAGGAACACAAAGAGAAATGTGCAAGGGTTTTTGCTATGTTGGATGGACTTCAGTGGAAAAACTCAACAAGTGGGTAAAGCTGAGAGAGACTGTAGTCAGTGAGATGATATTTTCTATATTGTAACATTTTTCATTCAATAAGGATCTGCCTTTAAAAAAAACAAAAACCAATCTTGGACAGGTTTCTCTTTTTACTAACAAGGAGAAACCGCTCTTTTGATGAGACTTGAAGACGTACTGTAATGCGAGCGAGCACTGATGGCTGAGATTCCGACTCCATTACTAGATCGTGTTTTGAAGTACTGTGGTTTGTGTTTGTCTCTGTGTGCATTATAGAACAACTAACTTTGGACAGATTGTGCTGGGGTTTCTGGGGTGTCACAGGGACGGATCAGATGGAGAAAAAAGGAGAGAAGACATGAAAAGAATTGGGATTAAGAGGATGTTGCTACTATTTGGACTCTTCTTTTCAAGAGTGCATATCAACATTGACATTAAAACTGACCTGCTTCTGCACGTTTTGGGGACTTGTTCTTCCTCTTCTTGTTTAAAATGAATTGAATTGGGAGACACCATGCCACCTAAAAAAGGTGACTCAAAATCAGCTGCAAAGAAAGGCAAGTCAGAGGAGCCAAAGAAGGGAGGAAAGGAGGATAAGAAAGGGGGAAAGAAAAGTGAGGAGCCACCAGCTAAGGGGAAAGGAAAGGATGATGGAAAGAAGGGAAAGGGAAAGAAACCTGTCAGCGAGTCGGAGGAGGAGGAGGAAGAAGAGGAAATGAAGACTGAGGAAGAAGAGGATGATGAAAGTGAGGAAGAGGTAGTTACCAAGAAGGATAAAGGAAAAGGGAAAGCAGCTCTGAAAGGTGCATCCAAGGCCATGGCTGTCAAAGGATTTAAGCCTCCTAAACATGCACCTCGATCTGATGATGAAGAGGAGGAAAGGAAAGGGAAGTCACCGATGGCGAAAGGTTTGGGTGCAATGAACCTGAAAAAGATGGGTGATGTCAACATCAAAGGAGCCTCCAAGGCCATGATGGGCTTTGCTGCAGAGGGACAGAAGAGGAGTACAGCTGCAGCCAAAGCACAGAAGACACCAGATGTCAGATCTCACCTCAAAGGAGCCTCCAAAGCCCTCACCGGCCTCACAGGAAAGTCCACTCCGTTTACCTTGCCCTCTAAACAGACGGAGAAGGCAAAACCAAAGAGGAACCTCAAAAGCACCTCCCGCCTCTTCCTACGACTCTCCAAGAAAAAGAAACCATCCGCTGGTGGGAAACCACTACTAGGAACAAGCAAGCTTTTAGCTGGGTTTGGGGGTAAATCATCAACTGACAAAAAGCCAGGTCTCTCTGGCTTCAGTTTATTTAATAAAAAGGAAGAAAAGAAAGAAACCACACCACCTAAAAAGACAATAAATCTGTCCGGATTAGGAGGCAAAGGGAAAATGGCAACAGAGGCAAAGGGACTGGGAGGGAAGTTCAAAGGCATGTTTGGGAAAAAGAAAACTGAATCAGGGTTTAAGTCTAAAAGCTGGATGTTGGGACGGATAGCTGCAGCATCTAACTGGTTGACAGGGAGGTTCCTGACTTCTAAGGGCCAAGGTCGGCTGGGGGCACGAGCAGGAGGACAGGGACGAAAGAATTTGTCATTTGCGAACAGGAACGCTAGAGGGAGACAGACTCATTATTACAATGAGGGCTATGAGTTTGATGATGACTATGGATATGAGGATGATTACCACGACAGAGGGAGACCCAGAGACTACATGAGACAACCCATGACCTATGACCCTTATGGAGAGGAACTGGATTACTATGATGATGATGATGAGTGGGAGGATGAATACGGTTACTACGATGATGAGGGCAACTTTTATTATGATGATGAGTTTTACTATGAGGATAGCGAGGATTACTATGGTTACCCTTACAGCTATTACGATGATCAGTATGAAGATTACTATGGTGATGAAGAAGTGGAGTATTACTATGGTGAGGATGGAATGCTGTATGCAGTGGAGCCAGATCCATATGGTTATTATAGTAATGCCATGAATGATTTCTATGACCCATATGACCCCGGGCTGTATGGAGAGTACATTGACCAGAATATGGGTTATAACTATGGGATGTCAGACCCATATGGCATGATGAGTGGTGGTTATGATGTCACAGGCCTGTACAATGACCCAATGCTGGGGTACACAGACCCTGCTGCTATTTATAACCCTTATCAGCAATCTTTCTTTATGGATGCTGGACTGGATCCAGCTGAGACAGGACAGCTTTATGGACAGGAGCAGCTGTCTTACCCTCTTGCTGAGCCATTTTCAGCAGAGCAGTTCAGGGTCCCTCGGCCCCAGGTTAGGCTATTTGGTAAAGAAAGACTAGAGGTGGAAACCCTTCCACCTCCCACTCCATTTCATTCTTATCCCTCCACCCCAGTGGTCCCTCCACCCTCCCCAGCCCTTGCCCTCAACAATCTGGAAATTATGTCAGATATACAATATGAGCAGCCCCTTCCCACATACCTTCCTGCACAGGCCAGTTACATGAACCAACAACAAACCCCGATTCTATCCAGACATGTCCCCTTGCCAACAGCAATGATGGGTCAACAGGAGCACTTGTTTCTCCCTCAGCCTCCTCACCCTCCTTTCTCTGCTTCTCCCAGTCACATGTTGCCATCTCCCGTACAACTACCATTGGCCTCTCAGGTTTACCATCCATCCCTCCCCCAAGACCCACAAATATTTCAGATGGGTCAAATGTCACCAATGGTCGCACAAATACAACCACCAATGCCTCCAATGATGCATTCACCCCTGCATTCACCAGTGGCCTCACCTAGGCCAGTGCGACGAATGAGTCCCCTTCCATCCCCACAGCTATCACATAGGCCAGGATCAATTAGGACAATGGCACCTCCTTCACCCCACTTCTCACCCCATCACATGGATTTCCAAACAGGCATGCTGCCAGACCCCCATCTCTCTCCTCGCTTACCTAGGAGAGGGCTCACTCACCGGACCTCAATGGCCGGCCAAATGCAGACTTCACAAAGGCGGAGGCCACCTAGCCCACCTGCCTATTCATCACACCAGAGGAGAGGGATGTCAGTTAGAGCTCAACCATCCCTGTCAAGAGGAAGGGGGGGATTGCGCAGGGCTCCATCGACTGTCCGACCCCAATCCCCCCTTTCTAGCCCCCTAGCTTCCCCCCGGGGATCAATGAGGAAGAGAGCAAGCCCACCACCATCCCCAAGACTGTCGTTCAGACAGCAACCCCCTCCTGATGCTGTGCCTCTGCCATCTACCAGACCACATATGTTCAAAGGTAGAAAACAAACATCCAAAATGAGGCATTCCCCCTCTCCTCCCCTACCATCTCCACAAAGATGGAGCCCCCCTCTACCAGAGAGAGCTCAGTCTCCACCCCATGCCTTCCGTCCCACTTCGCCCCGGCGTCCTCCCTCTCCTTCTCCTTCCCGTATCACCAGTCGCCCCCTCCCCACCCGGTCCTCTACTCGCAGGCTTAGAGGTGGTGCTGGGAGCCGAAATCATGTGCCCATGGGGGCTGTGAAACCCTCCCCAGCTAATCCCTACTCACAGAGACGCAGTAGACATGGACCCCCTGTCACTCAACATGTAGCCCCATTCAGGTCCTCTATCCATAGTGGCCCAGCCCCTCCCTCAGGACAAATGGGTGGCATAGCTGGAACACCCATGTTGGCCAGGGCAGGCTCCCGGCCTACAGGGTTAAGGGAGTCGAAGCGAATTGGTACCCCCCAAGGAGGCTTCCACAGACCTGTAGGCAGAGGGCAACCTCTAGTCCGTATGCCCAGAAACCAGCCCTCTCTTCAATCTAGGCAGTCATTTAGAGCACCTCCTCTAGGGCCTCCTGTCTCCCCACAACCTTCTTTGAAACAGAGTGGCCCTCTTTCTCCCCAGCCATCAGTTCGAAGGCTTCAGAGTAGACCTCCATCTCCTCTCCCTTTGCACCGTGCTTCTCCTCTGCCCTCCCGTTCAGCCTCTCCCATGCACCATATGTCTCACCCACCATCCCCTTTTCCCCACAGGGCTATGAGTCCCCATAATCTAGGGCCAACATCTTTTCAACCTCCAATGCCTCAACCCAGTTTTCCTCCTGGTGCTCTTCAACCATCTCAGAGTATCAACCAGTATGACTATACAATGATGGAGCCGGGCCCATCCCCAATGCTTACAAATGCTTTACCAAGTCCTCAAGTTGTCGGTTCCCCTTTTGCTCCTTCTCCTCTTCAGTCCTCTATCCCTTACCCCCCTACTGCTTACACTTCTCCTTTACAGAGACCCACCTCCCCCCAAATACAGTCTGAAGTGTACCCTCAAAACTTCCATCAACCTGCACCCTCATCACCCTATTTGGGGCGTGCACTCCAGAACCCTTATCTGCAGAATGCCAACTACACAACATCTTTACAGAGATCCCCCTCTCCCATACCTGGTGGCCAGGGAGGGATAACATCTGATGTACAGGTGAGCCAGGAGGGAAGCCCATATGCCACTCCTGGTCTTTCAAATGCTTTGATGCAGAGTTCCCATCTGCGCAGTGCCTCTTACACATTTCCTCTACAACGGAATGCCAATGTCTATACAACTGTCCTCTCACCGCCCGAGGCAGCAGGCCCTCCTGCACCCTCTGTACTTTCCTCCCCACATTTGTCTTCTGCTATGCTTACCTCCCAGCTACGTAATGCTTCCTATGCCTCACCCCTTCAGCGTCACCTCTCGCCCATGTCTCAGGCCTCTCCCGTCCCTTCTCCCACCGCACCTCAACAAGGGACTATCAGAGGTACTTCATCATTTCTCTCTGGTGGACTGCGAACTTCCCATATCCAAGGATCTATGTTAAGGCTTCCAAGTGGCACTTTAACAATGTCTCGGGGCCCTGCAGAGTCTCCAGTTAGCACTGATGGTGGAAGCGGTGCTGGCAGGCTGTCACCCTCTATGCTTTCAAATGCCCTACAGAACTCAAGCCTACGTCAGGCCACCTATCGACTACCTGATGGCTCGCTGGTGACCAGAACAGAACCTGCTGAACCTTCTCCAGGTCCGTCACCCCTCTCGTCCTCTATGCTGTCCTCTGCCTTGCTCAATTCCAGTTTGCGACAGGCCACGTATCGTTTGCCTGATGGCACTCTTGTAACAAGGACAGAGCCCACACCTGCTCCCTCCTCTACCTCGCCTATGCTTTCTTCTGCACTGTTGAACCCCAATGTACGCAAAGCCACATATAGGCTGCCAGATGGAACTTTGGTTACAAGAAATGAGCCAGCACCTGAGCCTGTCACCCCTTCTATGCTCTCCTCTGCTCTTCTCAATGCTAATATTCGTAAGGCCTCTTATAGACTACCAGATGGTTCAATACTAACACATCCGGTAGAGGAGATGCAGAATGAGAGTGCTTTAACATCACCAGGACTATCTGGTGCCCTTATGAATGCTAACCTGCGTAAGGCAAAGTTTCAGCTCCCAGAGGGATCATCATTGTTTTCACGGAACCAAACCCAAGCTGCTTCCTCTGGTCCTAACCTCTCTAATGCAATTCTAAAAACCAACCTCCGAGGGGCTTCCTATAAACTCCCAGACAAATCACTATTTAGGCAGCCTGGTTCCGCTGAAACGACTGAGTCACGCTCACTTGACCTTTCCAATGCTCTCCGCAACCAGAACCTCCGATCTGCCACCTATCGTTTACCAGACGGAACGCTAATGACCCGCCCTCAGCCCGCTCCTGCACCTCGAACACTTGACCTTTCCAATGCGTTATCAAAGAACCCGAACCTGCGTGGGGCAAATTACCGTCTTCCTGACAGTAATATCATGACACGGCTTGGGGCCCCCAGAACCCCAGAACCTCGCTCACTTAATCTCTCTGGTGCCCTGCAGAACCCTAACCTCCGTGGAGCTTCTTTCCGCCTACCCTCATATGCTGTAGTATCACCACAGGTCCAGGGATCTGGCCCTGAACAGCACTGGGCACAGGGCCCTGGAGTTGAAGGATTGGGACTGCAGCAAGATGTGGACGTCTGGGGGGCAGAGAGGGTTCTACCTCATGGCACAGTGCAGAACCTCAATAAGTGGTCCATGTATAGAGACGGGGAGCTGTTGGACCCCCATAGCCTGATGAGACAAGGACATGTGGGGCAGGGACCAGGGGAATGGAATCTCAGCAGGGAGGGGGAACCCCAGGGGCACTGGTTTGACAAGGTAAACGTTTTGAATACATGCCTCACACTACAAGTAGACACAAATGTTGGGCACTATACTGCAAGTCCAGGTTTATATTGTGATCTGGCAGTTATAAATGTAATGTAGGGGAAAAGCCTGGCACAGTAGTGGTTTTTCAGTAGAATGGAGTAATCAGAGACATGGTAGCTCATTTTGGTAATTTAATGATGTGTTAATGTTTTTAAAGAAGAACATATGACTAGAATAGGTGAGAGAAGAGAGAGAATTCATACATCCATGTGCATGCTTCCCAGCGCTATATACATGCATCATGTCCTCATTTTTAATTGCTAATACATGTTTTAGATGTACTCCATCAGAAGCCTGCCCACTGTGGCTCACCGGGAGCAACGAGAGGAAGATGGAGTGGAAGACATGACACAGTTAGAGTAAGTTTAAAAAAAACAACAACACACACTTAAGTTTACACTTTGTCTACAGTAACATGTACACAAAATGTCAGATTGAAAGCGATCACTCAATTCTAAAAATGCATTCCATTTGGTTTATAATTATTTGGAGAATTAAACGATCATGTTAACATTTATTAGAGTATAGAAAATAAGAAAATGCTACTGCATATACAATATGGTCAGTGCGCAAGAAAGGTATTGAAGTTCAACAGACATCATGAGGAAGTTAAAAAGTGTATAGTTTCAGTTATGGAAAATGCAAAAAGCTTGATGAAAGATATTGAAAAAATCCTAAGTAAAGAGAGGCCAGATCAAGCATATGCAGAAATTGTGCTGATGGTGTGCTTGAGATGTGAGTGATTTGAGAAGTTCCTTGTGTGTCCTTAAATATTGCTATTGTCTAGGGAGATGCATGAAGGGGCAGTTCTGCTCAACCTGAGGACAAGATATGAGCGGGAGCTTATTTATGCAAGTATTTAAGGAACACACACATCCAACATAAAACCACCGATATACAACCATTATATGAACATATACATCTCAAGTTAAATCAGTATATTTTAAGTTTGTATGTTTTGTATGATTTTGTTTCTCGTGCTTCTTTTGTTTTGGTCTGTTTTTTCAGACGTACATAGGTAGTATTCTGGTGTCTGTGAATCCCTACAAGATGTACAACATCTATGGAACAGACGCGGTGCTGCTGTACAAGGGCCGTGCTCTGGGAGAGAACCCTCCGTAAGTTTACCATCAAACTGTGAGGACAGTAAACACAAAAGAAACAAATGGAACCATACAGATATGACAATATCTTGATATTGTAAATTATAATATTACATTGTAAAAAACTAACAGAATAGGAACTTTTTTTGTTTGAAGTTTCATGTGTACTGTAAATAATTACAGAAGATCCTGCTATATTTTGTTGATTTTTGTTGGCTCAACTGCAAGGAAAGAAGAATAAATGGTAGAGAGGAAGCTGGCCTGTTTTAAGCAAAGAAAGGAATGAATGATGCAGGAAATGCATTTAAGGCAGAAAAGAGAAAAAAGGTTAGAAATACAGAAGATTAGGATATAAAAGGAGAGGAAGACTCAGAGTTTGAGTTAATTGCTTTCATCTCTTCAGATATTTGACCTTGATGCAGCTACTCTTTCTCCTCCAGGCATTTGTTTGCCATAGCAAACGCTGCTTATTCCAAAATGATGGATGCCAAACACAACCAAGTCATAATAATCAGGTAAGAGGCTGACTCTCTCCATGATCTTCACAAGAAATATTTCACATGATTTTTACAGAAGAGTTTCTTTCACTAGGACGTTTTTAAGTCAATGCTTCATATGTGCCTGAGTGAATTCCAGTCTGTACAACATACACCAATTAGATCAATATAAAGACCGTCTAGCAGCAACATTTTTTCCTGGAGGCTGATATTTGTCTTGAAGGTCAAGTGTTTTTAAGAAGGTGTCAATGTTGCCAGCTGACTATAACAGAGTGTAGCAATGGGAGTGTCCTATCACAAAAAGGTGCATGACTTTCAAATGGATTCACAGATTCACAAGATTTTGTAGAAGTGTTGGTCAAGAGCCAAAGGTTAACTGACTTAGGATACGTCCCATATCTCTTAATTGCATCCATGTTTCTCTCACTTGCTGTTTTCCATGCGCCTCAGTCCCTCTATCCGGGGATGATTAGAGAGATGCAAGAAAACCAAGTTAGCGCACACGAATAATTTTCAGTTCAAGTGAGAATCAAGGAGAAATAATAAAATGTGTCTTAAGTGTTAATACCAATTCACAAAGAGGGGACGTGGCAGTGGGATTGGCCTATAACAAAAAGATGCATAACTTCTAGACTGATTCACATATCATGAACTGTTTGTCATAAATTCTTGCGGGTGTTATCGTTGCATTCAGAAGAACATTTTAGCCCCTCATAACAAAATCTTTCCCACACTTTGGCTGCCACAGTTTTCACCCTTGAACGGTGAAATTTACCATAGATAATTACGTTTTAAGTGTTTGCGAGGTTGGATGCATGCATATCTGTGGTCACAGGTTTTGTTTTTTTTGTTTTATTTTTACAATTTTGCGCTTGTTTTTTTGTTTCTTTTGCATATCTGTGTCAACCTTCCAAGACTTTGTAACAGTTTAACCTTGGTATACACAGTGTCCGTGAAGTCTCTTGGACTGTTAGGTTTCCATCTCCAGTTGGATTAGTGTTTGTAAATTCATGAGTGTCTGTCTGTGGTTTTCTGGCCAGCAAACTTAAGACAGAGTTATCCCTCACTTCCCTCGTGCTCCGTCTATCCGTCACAGGCGCCTCACTCCATGTCAAAACTGATCTCTGCACACAAACACACAGACACTCAGAGAAATTACATGTAACTCAGATGTACAGCACATAGACACGTATACCTCACAGAAGATTCACGCACTTGCACATCTGTGTGTGTTTTTACAAATGGCCAGAAACAATCATATGAAATACACAAGCACCCACCCACACACGCCCACACACGCACACACACACACACACACACACACACACACACATAGACACACACACAAACTTGTGCCCCCCTTTGGCCAAGCTTACATAATGGTGGTATTTAGCGCTAAGCTGTTGGCAGTAATGAAGCACGGTGTGTGTGTGCGTAGGAGCGTTTCAGGTGGTTTCACGCAAAAGTGGAATTGAGGCCTTGCCTAATGCAATAGTAGCTTGGTCTCACATCACTTAGTCAATTAAGCCAAACACTCCACAAGCAGCAGTCGGGAGGTGAGAAGGATCATATAATGGAGGCTCTAAGTGATTAATAAAAGCGTGGTGTAGCGATGCTCAAACTACGGATAATGTTCTCTCTTAATGAGCTTCCACTTTGCCGTTGCAGTAACTCGATTTTCCACGACTTTACCTTTTAGCAAATGGGTTACCACAGAAAGTTCATCCAGCCTGCCATTCAAAAACACTAAATACTAGCACTAGTTTGGTCATAAAAGTATGTGTACTGCAGCTAGTACAATATAATAGTATGCAGTACTGCAGTACAGTAGTAGTACATTTTTCTGTTATTTGCCATCATTTCATGCTTCTCTGTTCATTATATTTTGTAGGATTTTTGTATTACACACAGCCAGTTTGACTGGTCTTATTAGTGTAAAAGTATCAGAAATGTCATGTAAAATATAATCGTTTGGCTGGTAATCCACAACGTTTTACCAATAGATGTTTCAAAAGCAGCTTTACTCTCACAACTGGACACGGAGTGAATATTTTTATGAGTCCATTCATTGTTGTTAAAAATAGAAATTTAGCTTGAACAGACAGGGTTGGTGTCCCATGTGAAAACCAAATAATCATCACATTTTTACACAACTATGTCACATCCAGAAGTCACATCATCCTCATAGCTACTTCACTTCCAGCATTTATGTGCATTTATTACTGTTTAAACTGCATTTTATAACACCTTACCCAGACGTTTTTTGCCCTAATTTGCTGTGACCTCTTTAGCAGAGGACTGGGATAAGTCATTACATATAATGTATCAACTACTGAGTCACACTGATGGGTGTTGTGTTTGTCCAGTGAGTGTGTGTTACTGTGTTTCAGTGGGGAGAGCGGGTCTGGAAAAACTGAAGCCACCAAACTGGTCCTTCGATACTTAGCAGCAATACATCACAAATGCAATCTTGCGCAACAGGTACGCACACACACACGCTCCTGACATGAACAAACTGATTTGGATAAACACACGCACACACACGGTCCTGTCTTGAAGTCTGATTAATGTCTCTGTGCGTCTTTTCTCCATGTCTCTGTATCTCTGCTGGCTCTTCCTGGGTGCAGATTGAGGTAGTGGGGTTCCCTGTGTGATTGTGCTTTACATTTAACAAGTCATCCTCACATATGACCATAACAATAGCAGGCTGCTGTGTGTGGTGTGGTGTGTGACAACATTATTAGTGATGTTGGGTTTTCTTGTGGATTTACTTGCTTTAAAAATGTATCTGGCATCCCTTCATTTAAGTGTATGTATGCTATAGATCATTAGAGCTACAGTTGGTAACTTTAATCACTTTTTCTCATATTTCCTTACTGTATCCTGACAGTGGTACATGAGACAGATTATATGAGAGAAAATCATGTTCCGCTGCCTCCTCCTAGTGCAACATTTCACAGATCCTGGAGGAAAATCAGAGCTGAAGACACTCAAACACAGCTGTCAATCATGTCAGTGATTACTCATGTAGTGTGATCGAACTGTCCAACAAGGCAGCATTGATCAAATACGAATCAATATTCAGTTATTGTAATATTTATTTCATGCTTAAATATTTACAGGAACATATTTTAAAGACTGTTTAGATGAAAAGAAAATTAAAGAAAAAAAGGGTCAAATCTGCTCCGGCTGGTGGGTGGGGCTTGAATTTGGCTTGACAGACGGCACAATAAAATATGTTAATATTTCATTTTATTTTATTCATGAGGACCACAAGGAGGAGACAGAGGAGCATGAGTATTTTCACAGATTATCTGTCCGACGTCTTACTGTCAGGATACAGTGACAATCTGAGCAAATATGACAACAGGTTATTTTTTTCAAATAAAAGTTTGCAAATGAATCTTTAAACAGTGGTGGTAAACTAGCTGCTGTTTCTGTCACCCAGCTGATGAACGTTTTTAATTCACTGTGTGTTTGATGTTCGGTAGATACTTGAGGCAGCTCCTCTGCTGGAATCTTTTGGAAATGCCAAAACTGTAAGGAACGATAATTCCAGTCGCTTCGGGAAATACATAGAGGTCTTTCTGGAGGAGTGAGTATGTAACAGATACAAAAATATTCCAGTGTCTTATCGTACCACTTTTAAAAACCCACTTTTTAATATGTTTGTGTAACTGTTCTGTTTTTATTTTTAACTGAACTCAAAGTTAGTTTCCTCTTATTAAATTCTACTCCTGTTGTTGTGTTTCTCCTCTTGTGTTTGCTCTGCTGTCTCTCTCTCTGTGTCCAGTGGTGTGATCAGTGGTGCCATAACCTCTCAGTATCTACTGGAAAAGTCCCGTATCGTCTTCCAGGTGACACACGCTGACATTAACACAAGAAGTCACTTTATTTATGAAACTTCTCCGTATGTGAACGTTGTGTGTTCCCTTCAGGCCAAAGATGAGAGGAACTATCATATCTTCTATGAGATGCTGGCAGGTCTCCCCTCGCAGCAGAGGCAGGCTTTCTATCTGCAAGAGGCTGAGACCTACTATTACCTCAACCAGGTAGAGGACGCATCGCAGCATCAGCTCTTCAAGACTTTACAGGAAAATCACACAGAGATTCTCAGAACTCTTCACTCTCTCTCTCTCTCTCTCTCTCTCTCGATAAAGGGGGGGGATTGTGGGATAACAGGAAAGAATGACGCAGAGGACTTCCTGCGTCTGCTCGCTGCCATGGAGATCCTTCACTTCACCCCCGACGACCAGTCGGCCATCTTTAGAGTTCTTTCTTCCATACTGCACCTGGGCAACGTCTACTTCCAGAAATATGAGGTAGTGTTTCCCTTGTGATCTTTCTCATTTTATCATTATCATTATTATTATTATTATTATTATTATTATTATTATTATCTGCGTTTCATTGCTTTGCTTTCAGAATTAAAAAGAAAAGAAAATTTAAATATAATTTAATTTAATTTAATTATTTCTTTATTGAATACACTTCAAGCCATTCAAACACAATTTTACATGTCTGATATACTGCATATATTTTTGCTAATTATGGGAGTTGAATGAGAAATGAGAAATGAACTAAACTTATATATGGAATAATATGGAAAAAATTATTGCAAAAACCAAAAAATGGAACACCAGCACATATAACTAGAATAGGATGATTAAACACACTGATGCTGATGAAGTGTTATCTCTGTCTTCTCTCTCTGCGCTGCACTGCAGGCTGATGGCCAGGAGGTGGCGTCAGTGGTGAGCGCTCAGGAGATCAGAGTGGTGGCTGAGCTGCTGCAGATCTCTCCAGAGGGACTACAGAAAGCCATCACATACAAAGTCACAGTCAGTGTTTTATGTGCATTTTGTTACCTGTATGTGCATTCCTGCATGAAAAGAAGATGCATGAGCAGTTTAAGTCCTTTTCATTCCTGGACTTGGTGTTTATTTAATTAATTGTAAGTCACTCTCTACATTTAGAGTTAAGACCGACCTGCTGCTGACAGGACAGTGTCCCAGTGGGCTGCTTTCTTGATTATATATACAACTCACTCATGCAATTTTGCTATTTATTTATTCGATTATATATCCATGATCTGTGGCTGCTTATCAGAGAATCCTAAAGTAAAAACATTTCATGATACAAGTTTTCTACATTTAAATTCAACACTTACAAATGGGAAATAGCTTAGCTTTAGCCCCTTTGACATCTTGTCATTCTGCCATACACCTCACCGTGTCTTTGTCTCAGATTTAAGTTACCTGTCAAGTGTCTTTCCTCTAACCTGCATTCATTCATTCATTCATTCATTCATTCATTCATTATGTTTTGAAAGACAAATCTCAAATCAAATCTGACCTCATCTGAGTCGTTTCTACGTGGTAACAGAATCGCTTCATATAACACTGCAAATAGTTTCCATTAGCTGCTCAGAATGTAACTACAGATGTTACTTTGATATGCCAGCATTGATTAATTGGCCATATCACTTACACTCCACACACACACACACACACACACACACACACACACACACACGACTACAACACACAACAAGCAAACTGGCACACAGACGCTCATCCTGTACATAAACCGTACACAGACATAAATAGATTACTTAGATGTTGCTTTGTAGAGTAATTCTTTCTATAGCGAAAGCATCCCGGGTCTCCTTTTGTTTGCAGCCTGCCATATTGAATAGGATATATATTTTATGAATAGCCACACTCAGCAGTCGTGAGTAGTAATAGCTTGAGGGATGAGACATTTCACATTATAGTCCTTTTAAATGAGAGTCCTGCTTTCTTTGGCCAGAACTTCTTGAGGGGTTCCAGTTTCCTGGAGACATCATTATATGTCATATCTCCATACGAGTATTTACACTGCAGTTACAGCTACCACAGCGTTCCTTCCATCACTAAGGCAAATAAATAACATCCTGGTTTATACTCATTATCTCTGCACTGAATCTCCTGGAGAACGTTTGTTATGTTACTAGGCAGGAGCAGACGTCCATTGAATCCACATACAAATAGGGAGGCAAGTACTCAACAACTGTTTTTAGATTTCAGGAACTCATTAAAACAACATCAGTCAGGAAAATGTAAAAAAAACAAAGAAACTTTTGTAGATATTTTGCTTGCTCCGGAGTCAACTGAATCAGATGAAGAGATGCATCTCAAGATCTTTGGAGGACAAATAAAGAAAATTAATTGCTAAATTGCGCCAATGAGTTGTCATTGTTTACAGGGTGTCCAAACAAAAAACAGCAGTTCTTTAAAGATATTAAAGGAATACTTAATTATTATTAATTAAATTTGTATTATTTTTTAATTTGTATATCAATTACTCACTGTGTGTTACCTTGAATTCTTGAAGAAAAAACGTTTTTTGTGAAAACCTCCATGGCCAATGAAGAATATGACAACAGCCGAAAATATTGTTAAAATGAAAAGATTCAACAAAAGCAACACTTGAAAACATCCATTTACAAACACCAAGAAACCACCTGTTGCTCCATTTCCATCATATTCTAACACATCCTCCAAGATCCTGGAACATAAATCCTTGTAGTTTCAATCCCCGAAATGACTTTTCCTCTTGTCAAATCTTATTTCGTCCACATTCCTTGATCCTCCAATATCTGATTGTCAGTAAAACATCCTGTTTCACTCCGGGTAGATTCCAGTCATCCTTATGGTCTTCAGATCATTCCTTTTGACAAGGAACGAGGTTGGTGAAGGAGGAACAAGGAGAGAGACCGATGAATACATTAAAATACATCGGCTCATGGCACACCTTATATCCTCCACACGTACATACTCTTATACACTACACTCACAGTCCTTTGTATAATTGAATTTCTAATTACAAAGGCGGTTCCTGTGGTTTCTATGTAACAGGAGCGGAGTTGGCTGTATCCACTCATTTCCTCTGGCACTGATCAGACCCTGAGACGCTCAAGAGAGTAGAAGAAATACAAGTGGGGGGGTGGGGGGTGGCGAGGAATGATGGTGGGGATGTGAGAAAATGTTAGAACTAGGTGAGATTTCGGCTAATCTCTATAAACAGATATCTGTATATCAATGCAGATAAATTCTTTTAAAAGCTAAATCATCATCAGTAGTTGATCTGAGTTCTGAGATTGTATTTCGGTCAATGCATTCTACCTCTTTAAAATGGAGATTTTAGCATCCTTGAACTTTAAATCTTTCTGTCTTCCCTACAGGAGACAATGAGGGACAAGATCTACACCCCATTGACTGTGGAAAGTGCTGTTGATGCCAGGTGAGATACAGCTACACACCCAACATACACTCCATGAATCTGCATTATTCTTCCTGAAGTGGCATTTCAATAACGGACCATGAAAGTATAGTAAGAATTGTGCCACCGCACAGCCTTGCAGGCAGTTTTTCCCCCAGTGGTCAATCATGGTATTGCAGGCAAAATAACAGAACTTCTACCTGACTAAGTCGTTCTCAGACCACAATACAGATTATAGTGAATTATGTGTTGAACATTTTTAAGGCAGGTGCTATTAGCACTCAGGTGTCCGTAGCTAAGAATGCTATTTGCACCCTGGGAATATTTATCATGGTAAAAACATGCACTCGAGTGTTCATAGCCAACAAAAAATAAACGATTGCTTTTGAAGTGAATAATAATTAAAAGTGACTTATTACATCATGAAGTATTACCTTCTTCCTATTATGAGTTATTTTTGTATTAACATGGTAAAGGAGGACGTTAGCTTTGCTAAATAACCAACCAATGAACATTCAATTCACTGCCTCTCTGTCTCTCTTCCTTATTTCCATGCAATATTTATGTCCCACAGAGATGCTGTTGCCAAGATCCTGTACTCGCTGCTCTTCCATTGGTTAACAGAGAGGATCAACGCTCAGGTGTACCCCCGCCAACACACCCTCTCCATCTCCATCCTGGACATTTACGGATTTGAGGTACAACACACACACATCCAGACAGACCGCCTTATCACCTGTCTGTCACTTCCTTGTGTTGCACAGCAGAAAAACTTTAAGTGTGTGTGTGTGTGTGTGTGTGTGTGGGAACAACAGGATCTGGCCTTCAACAGCTTTGAGCAGCTTTGCATTAATTATGCAAACGAGTATCTGCAGTTCTTCTTCAACAGGATCGTATTCAGGGAGGAACAGGTGAGTCGACGTCATACACACACA
>CAFUXE010001097.1:634420-647625 GCA_903364295.1 Serranus cabrilla
ACACACACACACACACACATACCACCACTACATGTGGAAATGTGTGAAAATGTCCTCACTTTAAAAGTCCACAAATGAAAGAGATTCTCCTATATTAATAATATTAATATAGTATTAATATAGAGGTCTTAGAGAGGGGACATTTCCGTCCTTTAAGGTAACAAGTGGATTTTTTTAAAAATAAATCAGAAACAAAAAATATAAAAAGTGCATCAAAATCACTGACATATCCCAGACTATAAAAAAAAATATTCATAGCATACAGTATACAGAAAACAAACAACTGCATTATGTAAAACACAACTCAGTGCAGTATAAGGGTTAATCAGACAAGCACATACACACACAGTTCATAACTGCTGCTTGTGTTTTGCCCACAGTGATCAGAAAGCCAAAAAGGGGAAAGAGGGCAGAGATCCTGTTGACATGGTCAAATTCTCCAAGGTAAAGCAGCAGAGTTTGCTTTAAAACAGAATCATTCGACTTTATATTCTTGTATATGTTGTCCTGTTTTTTAACCACACTTTGTCCTGTACTGCTTCACAAATGTATTTCTTATTTCTATGTGTTTGTCGCCTCAGTCTCCGCTCCAGGAGTCTCTGATCGACTTCTCAGACAGCGGGATGAACAGAGTGGCAGCTGACATCTTCTTAGGTGAGAGGAGAGTGAGGAAAGGAGGGATGGTGGATATCCAGTACGCTGGAAAGGGAAGAGAAAAGTAGATTATTTATAGGTTGCAGAGATAGAGAGAAAGAAAAGAAGAAAAGAATTAGAATCTTTCTTCTCTTTCTTCTGTTTTATGTTCCCATGTGAACTGATTGTTTTCTTACAGCCATAATGAAGTTCATGGGAGATTTCCCACTGAAAGGTCAGACTGAACAGGACCTGGTCACCAGTATACTGAAGGTACACATCAACACACTCTATCATATATTAAAGAGATCGACAGACTTAATTTACACATGATGCATTTATCAACAATATTACTATCTCTAATGCATGTGCTTATATATGTAGTTAAGTGGCGACCATGGCCTGATAAAGGATGAAGCCTACTGCCAGGTGATGAAGCAAGTCACCATCAACACCAGCTCCAAACCGTAAGACTTCTCCATCTTTATCACATGCTGACTGAGGACGTAATCAGTACTTTAATTTGTACTTGTTTGTATATGTTGTGTAGGGACAGTTGTCAGAGAGGATGGAGGCTGTTGTACATCCTGACAGCTTTCTATCGCTGCTCGGATGTTATGAAGCCATTTCTGTTAAAGTTCCTGCAGGACGCCGGCGAAAGCCCCGGGATGCAGTACCAAGGTAGACAATCCATCCCTCCATCATCCGGACATGCACTAACCTAACACTTCACATTCATTAATCCATCACTACCACTCTGACAGTATCCTTCCTAATCACTGATCTGTTGATTTTACTTGACACAGGTATTGCCAAGGCATGTGAGCAGAATCTGAGACGAACTTATCAGTATGGTGGACGTGTTCAGTATCCCAACAGCATGGAACTCAAAGCTATGCTGGTTAGTCTCCAATTCAGCTATGCAGTTGAAAGTGATTAATACATGTACATTGCTTCAGATATTACCTCCAAGTGTGAGTGTGTTCAGCAGCTGCTCCCCTGCTTTCAGTAACAGCTATACACTCTCCCTCTGTGTGGTGTTTGTGTGCAGGCTGGGCGGAGCTCCAAGAGGCAGCTATTCCTGCTGCCAGGTGGGATTGAAAGGCATTTGAAAATCAAGACGTGCTCTGTGAGTAGCATGCATGCGCACACTCACTCACAAACAGAAATCCTTGTACTTCTATCTTTGTGAGGACACTCATTGACATGGTGCATCATAACTAAATGCCTAACCCCCCTACCCTTATCCTACACACAAGACCTAATTGTAACCTTAAAATCAAGCTTTTAAAGAAGTAAGAACTGGCCGAAATGTCCTCAATCCTCAAAAATGTTCTCACTATGTTGGTTAAACAATGTGTTGCCCACACACACACACACACACACACACACACACACACACTAACTAAGTGAGATGAGCGTCATACTTGGGTGTGGTCTTATTAGAAATGACTGTAGCTTTTATCCTTAACAAAAAACAGATGCTGCATTCGCAGTTCAACTTGACGGCGCATTACTGTATTGTGGATGTATTTTGTTTTTCAGGTTGCTCTTGATGTCATCGAGGAGCTTTGTTATGAAATGGGACTACAGAGGGCGGAGGCTTTGGATGAATATGCCATCTTTTTGGTTACACACAAAGGTAACATGGTCTGTCATAGCGGAGAACTACAATGCAAACACTCATAACAAATATACACTGTAGATAAAGTGATAATAACTCCAGTGTGTTTCTGTGTCAGGTCAGAATGTGCGTCCCCTGAACAAGCGCGAGTACATCCTGGACATTGCTACCGAGGCAGAGCCAGTGGACGCCAACTACAGTCTGTGGTTCAGGAGAGTCATATGGAGTCTGGCTCTCAAACTTGACAATGAACTCTATGTCACCATGCACTATAATCAGGTACACTTCCACTGTAAGAAATTAATCTGAGGTCCTGTTTCTACTGCAGCTAATGAAGTCTGTAATGTTAGCTCATATTCTTCCTGTGTAGCTGCTGGTTCATTCAAACCATTGCATGAAGATGCAGTATATATTACCTCTGTAGTCCCCATGGCAAATTTGCTACTCATAAGTCATAGGAAGACCAGATCCACGTCCATATTAACACAGTCTCACAGGGAAGATGAGTCACAATTATTAATTTCCTTTGACAAAATGAGCACTAACCAACCATAACTCTCTGTGTCTGTCTTCAAGGTGTTGCCAGACTACCTGAAGGCCTTGCTTAGTGTGGTTCCCCAGGGTAAGGCCAGTGACCAGCACCTGCAGCAGATCGCCAGACTGTGTGCCCTGCAGCACCGCGCCAAGGACACCATCTACCTTCCCACCCTGTAAATACACTACACATACTTACTTTTTGCCCTTACTCGCAGTGTCAGTGCCATTCAGTTTTACACTCCTTCGCTACAAATGCTTACAAGCGTGGCAACACACATGAATATATGACAATCACATGTGCATCCTCACAAATTTACACACACACTTGCACATGTATGATATATAACCGCTGCCTCTGAGGTGTCACTGGTTTGTGTTTTTTAGCCGTGAGGTGCAGGAATGTGTTCCCACACAGTTCTACGGCAAACAGGGTTCACAGCATTGGCTGAATATGACGACTCAACACATGCAGCAGGTCCAGCCCTTAAACCCACACCAGGCTCGTGCACAGTTTCTTGGTAAGGCCACAGCTTTGTGTGAGTGTGGATGTGTACTTCTGATTTACAGTTTGTTCCATATTATTAATTAATTCCACACAAGTAATCAAGTAACCACGTATAAATTATCTCTAAATCTATCTGAATATTTGATTAAAAAAAATCTGCAGTAGACTTTCTTAGATCTATTAGAAAGTTGTATTTAAAATTGATCGAGATGATGCCCTGTAAGAAAAACACTTTATGTATGTGTTTCTGCCCAGGTCTGGTCAGTGCCTTCCCCATGTTCGGCTCCTCTTTCTTCTACATCCAGAGCTGTAGCTCCGCCTCCATCTACGCCCCGTGCATCCTGGCCGTTAATCTGAACGGATTGCACTTTCTTAACAAGGATACGCATGTATGCCACACACACTGACACACACACACTCACACAAACAAATTGCTTAATTATAACCAATAAGTTTTCAAGGTTAGGAATATGCATGAATAAAAATATCCTCCTTCAATAACTTCAACAGAATCTGGTGTTTCTTTTACACATATTCATAGCTAGAAGTCCTCTGTTGATCCCCTACCCTGGAAATTAGCATGTAAGCAAATAGTCATGATCAAACATACAATCAAATCAGTTCAGTGAACAGGTGGTAATATTAACAAAGTGTTGATATACATTCATTGCTGTAGTAGAGAAAATTCTGTAAACATCTACATTGTTGCAAAAAATACAGAGTTCAGGTGTCTTGATTTTGGGTGTACGTGTTCCTTGAAAATGCTTGAAAAGTGCTTGAATTTTACTCTTAAAGATTTGACATGTAAACCATACACTCCATCACAGATCCAGTCTGTAATGTTGCATGCTTCACATTCCAGCACCAGCTGGCAAAATATGATAGCAGGCAGCTGAGTTTGTGAAACAGTATAAATTTGAAGCAGTACAAAATACTTGTTGTAAATAATTCAAAACAAAGCATTTGACTCCCCCTGCTGGCTGTTGCGTTAACTATTTGTTTCCATCTATTAAATCTTGAATTCTGAGCTTTCACTTTTAATTCCTGTGCATATCTGTCAGACGATGTCTGTAAGTGTTTCTGGCTGTGCCTTGTTTGCGTGTGTATCATAAATGTATGTATTAGGTTTGTGTGTGTCTGTAATTAGGAGGCCATGGTACGTTTTCCTCTGAAGGAGGTCCAGTCCACTCGCACCCAGAGACCAACTTCAGGCTCCAGTTATCCATATGTAGAGATCATGATAGGAGACCTGCTCAACCAGCGCATCACACAGCTACAGCTGGAGCAGGTGTGTCTGTGTGTGTGTGTGTGTGAGAGAGAGTCAGAGACAGAGAGAGTAAAAAGAGGCAATGAGACAGCAACATTTTCAATATGTATATGTAATTTACTTGCTTTTCATTCACCTTAAATGCCATGTTTTGTCTATATATTGATGTTCGTGTGTGTGTGTGTGTGTGTGTGTGTGTTTTCCAGGGCCTGGAGCTGTGCCGAGTCATTGCTATGCACATGGAGAACATGTTGTCTGTCAGAGAGAAGAGACTCACTTTACCACCAAGTGAAATCACCCTGCTATAACACAAACCAGCACACACAGTAAAATCACACTGTATGCCTCATAAATGTACTGTATCTACCTCTATTTTTAAAATAGATTATTTTAATTTGTAAAGATAATGTTGCTGTAATGACGATGTATGGCGATGAAGTTTGCAATTTGGGGCGGCATTATTTGGTGGATATAATAGAGCAAAATCATAATCTCCCATAGCCAAGTTATCATGTTCAAATGGTTTGTTTTGTTGATCCAACAGCCCCATCCTCAAATGTTTTCAGTTTAGCATCACAGAAGAGAAAGGAAACCAGAATATTATATTCAATATTCACATTTGAGAAGGTGAAACAAAGACATTTTGGGGCCTTTTTCTTAAAAACAAAGCAGTAACATAAAGTAGTAAAAGGCATGTATCGTTATCTTTCCAGTATGTCAGGGCTGACCTGAACCTTGCACATACTTACACACACACATACCATTGAGTTTATGCATTCATGTGTCTATGTAAGGAGTAGCAACTGAGAGTCAGACGTATAGACCGGGCTCCTTATGTTTTTAGTTTGATCATTTTAGCCAAAAACTGTGTAAGATCTTGTCTGCCATGACTGCTTTATAGGACTGAGACTATAATGTATAAAGTCTAATTAATTTACTTTAACTTTCCGACTTCAGAGGAGCTATACGATCTGATTCACATTAATCCTGGGGCTACATGGAATTGAAATGTGGTCTTGCACTGAACAAGGGTAGGAGTCCCTGCTGTGGTTTGCTCTGTACAAAGAAATTTAAATGTGTGAAACAGAAATTAATAACTAGCAGACTTAAGTATAATAACCTTCCCTTTATTATTAATAGATGCTTGTGGTTTAAATTGACACGTCATTTTTTATTAGGCTTGGGTCTACATGCAAGACTTGTCTAAATAAATTACAACATATTCTATTTTTAATGAAGATCTATTCAAATTGAAAACAGGGAAAGCAGCCACAGGAACAGGCCACAAATGATTGTTTTTTCTTATTTTCTTCCTGGTTATAAATTCAAGGGAAAGACATTAAAGGCCACAACATCAATGAACTCTTTGCACTAATTAAAATGATTATTTATACAATGTATATTTTTGTAAATAATTGTTGTACATAACAGCTGCATGTGAACAATATTGTAAATTAAAGTTTGTATCATAAATGACTTAAGTGTGAATTAGAATTATTAGAAAGAAATGGCATGCACAGAAAACAGAATACATAGCTAAATATTAGACAAAATACAAGACAAAAACTAAAAACACAAACAATAAATATTTAAAATAACAGAGGTGAATGCGAAGGATTTTCAGATAGTTAAAGTAGTCTTTTTTAAGATAACAAATTAAATTTAAATTGAAAGAATTTAAATTTAATAACATGGGTGTAGTAACACATTGATCTGGATCAGTGTATCAATTTATTGATCAACAATCCATTATCAGTGATGATGCAAGGTGAAACCATCTGTAACAATACTTTCATTTTGAAATTCCCTTTGTATTTATTTATTTCAAATGTTTGAACAAACTCGTTATTATTATTGTCAAATTTTATTTAAGTTGCTTTTTGTGGCATATGATTATAATATATTATATTATAATATACTATTATATGATGATTAATGGCATTAAATTAATCAGGACTTTGTGATACCAGAGAATATCATATGTTATCGAAAGAATCGATATAATATCGTATCGTGATGAAACTTGTGTTTGACACCCTACTACTTAATGTGTTATAGTTGAATTTTAAATAACGGACTCACCGTTTTAACACCGTGTATTTAAGAATGTAAGTGCAATGTGCATCCGGTGCGTCCTGTGCTATAAACCGAGCGTCCCCCGCCAGAGCGCTTGGCTGTGTGGGCGTTTCCGAGTAATTGCTCGCAGATTTCTTCGCCCTCATTGGCTGACAACAACGGGGTCCGTGTGAACCGGGAAGAGGAGGGGGGCTGTGGTCAAACCCACCACGACCTAAACAGCACCAGGAGGGAGAGGAGGGAGGAGAGCCGCAGCCCGCAGCAGCAGCGTCGCAGCCCCGCTTTCAGCCTGCATGGGCTAGTCGGTTAGCTAGCTTTAGCATCGTCCGACTGCGCCGCACCGCCTCTCCTAAAGCCCGGAGCCCCTGGCTGTTACCTCCGCGTTTGCCTCTCCGTCCCTCGAGTCGTGCCCGCCCCGCTGCCCGGCTTCAAGATGATGAAGTTTAGGTTCCGTCGGCAGGGCACCGACCCGCAGAGAGAGAAGATAAAACAGGAGCTCTTCGCCT
Source organism: Serranus cabrilla (assembly GCA_903364295.1). Lineage (NCBI taxonomy): Eukaryota > Metazoa > Chordata > Actinopteri > Perciformes > Serranidae > Serranus > Serranus cabrilla. The sequence goes on from CAFUXE010001097.1 coordinate 641,569, forward strand.
TCAACAAGGTAAAGTAACGGGACGGAGGAGAGGGAGGGAGAGAGGGGCTACTCCTCTTCTGCTGCTCCCCAAAACTATCTATCTCAAAACGGGACCAGCTTTTGTTGGAGTCGAGCACTCTGCAGCATTTGCCCCGGCCGCTCCTCTCCGTTGCAGTTTCTAGCTAGAAACAGAAATGAGCTGTAAACTGCTGCTGATGGTTTTTTAGTGCAGACTGGACGCTTGCAGGGCGCTTTGTTGATGTGTGTGCGGGGTTCAGTTGTTTTCACGGCGTGTTAATTGGCTTTCACCCAAACGAGGCCCGCGTTCAAAGTGCACCAAGAGCAGGGGGAACTTATCTCCGTACACCTAAACATTACCGTAATTAACCACAGACATCTGATTGTGTCAGTGATAGGGATGATCAGGCTTCGCATTAACAGGATTAGTTGTGTTGCTTCATGTGATGACCCACATTTCATTCAGATATTGATCAAGATGGCTGTCATTGTGGGGACACTTATCACTCTTGTAACCTTTTTAAAGGTTTTTCATAGAAGCTACCACAGCACTGTGCAAAAGCATGCAGGGGTGTTTTTGTAAAGCTCTTCTTGTTTCAGTGTTTGAGGGTCTGTGGGTGAAACCAAGAGTGTCTGATTTCATGCTACTCTGGCATCACATCCACATGGATATAAACCAGTGTGTACAGTAAACCTCAGCTTCCTGAAGCCTGAGTTATAACATTATCAGCCTTCTCCTCTTCCTCACTGGCCAGAGCTGAGATGTATTTAGCAGCTCTACTTTAAGTAGGCTGCATGTTGTCACCTTGACCGCTGTGGCTGAACTGGTGGGGAGCCTAAAAGTAGGTTGAAGTCCATTGATTGTATTGATGATTGTGGATATCGAATATCACCTGCAGGTAATCTTTGCATGTGTTACCAACAGGGTCCACAATTAAATAGACTGCAGTGCAGAGAGTGACCGGTCTGCGGTCTTGAACTCAGGTTAGGTTAGGTGAGGCCACTGTCTGTTTGGACAATGTTTGTCAATCAAAAAGTAGAGCAGAGTGTCCCAAAGAGAAGGGTCGTCCAAACGTTTTGATGTTGAAAGCCTCAATTTATCATGCAGAGTGACCAAATCAACCCTGACTTAACGAGATTATTTAGGAATGCAGATAATATGGCATGAATGTGGAGAAAACATAGTGCTGCATCATTTCAGCAAAGTGCTGAGCACCATTATTTTGCCCAATGTCATCTTATTAAATGCCAGTTGATTGAATGATATGATTTTTCTTCCTTGCATTGCTTTGTTAATCGATGGCCTGAGTCCTAATAAAACTTGCTTTTGATTTTAATCCAATAAGTACTTGAACTTGACAGGTACTCAAAAACAAAACACAGCAGTATTTTATCATATTAAGCTACTCTATCTTTGATGAATAAAATATTCGGTGCAAAAGGCTATTATAAGATCACACAAACTTCCTGAAAAATGTTGTTCAGCGTCTAGTGTCCCACTTATCCTGTTCAACAGTCCCAATAGCCATTTTTCCACCATTGCATCATTGCGAGCTTGGGCCATCTTCAAGCCAGCTGGTGTCAATGGCCTCAAGCTACGAGAACAAAAAGCATTTGTATTTCTACTATTGTGCCAATAGCTCCTCAGTTATGTCCTAAAACCAGCCTATAACATGCTGCGGTTCATACGCCACACCACAGATACCACAGTTAGCGCCACCGAGCAACTTCAAACAAAAAGTTCAACGTGTTCAGTTGAATCACTTTTGTTGGTGCGCAAAGTTAATAATGCAAAACAGAATGATTCTGCTTCCAGCAAACTGACCATGTTCCGGCAGTCTCTGTGGAAAGATGTCCATTGGACTGCCCATTGGTCCAACAGCCTTTTTTTAGACCATAATACGCCCAATTGGAACAAAACCCCAACAGCCCAACAGCCAGTTATCCTCAAAACAGAAGCCCACTGCTCTGAAGGCCTATAGGCCTGAAAATAAACCCTAAAGTAGTTGGGCTGTTAACCCCAGGTTTCTCAATATCATGAGTGACATGTCTCTCTATGACGCACATTTAGAAAGTGCAATGAAGGAAAACAACTTGTCTGAACCAACAAGCTTTCCATGATTTCTGTTTGTCAACTCAAATGGCAAAAATGCATAAAAAGCTACAGATTCCTGATTAACTTCATGATATTATATGTTTATATGTTTTGCAGCCTAGATGCATGTTTGTGTGGTAGTTGATTTGCATCAGGAAGTTCTGCTGTAGAGAGCCGGTGGGAGACAGGAAATGTTAGTTAAAAAATAAGATTTTATTTTTAATATCATCACCAGTTCATTTGTTCATTTGATCTATTAAACAGAGGAGAATATCCATCACAATTTCCTAGAGCTTGAAGGGAAATATTTAAATGGCTTATTTGACAAACAAATGGTCCAAAACCCAAAGACTTTAATTTAATTTCCAATCATACATGACAAGAAAAAACGAGCACATTTTTCTCAAATTTGAGAAGCTGGCAGAAAGAAATTTATGGAAGTTTTGCCAAATAAGAATCACTGAACCCATTTATCAATTGTCAGAGTAGTTGCAGCGATATATAAAAGTATATTTCAAGAATATGTCTGTTTCCGCAAAGTAAATGTCTGTTGACTGTTTTTAAGTTCACTGAATGGTACATTGTGTCTAAAGTCTGTAATCTGGTTGTTGCACTGTGACAACACACACTTTTAAAGGTTTGGCACCAGCTGCCACAACTATCAGTGAGGTGGTCTCTCTACAGGAGTCACTTTGATGCCTCTGTCAGTGTGTGTTTGATCAGACCGGCACTTTAAAAAACAAAGAGTTAATGTTTTACCTCATATCTGAGGTACCTCATGTACAAATCTCTTGGACACAGAGCAGTCAGGGGTCCTCGGCAACAAAACTTTTAAGACCCCCTCGACCCCTTTAAAGCAGGTTAAGGTATCTTTCTACAAAGTTTCTGCTCTTTTTTCCCTCCGTAGATCTAAATGCTTTCCCAGCTGTCTCTCCTTCCCCTGACATGGGCAGAGGGAAAAGCTGTGAATTTATGTTAATCCCATTTAACAAAGTCTGCACAGCGTCGTAATAAAGCAGTACTGCTGCCCTCAGTGCTTTTTAAGAACTTTCCTCTAACTTTATTAAGGGAGTCGTCCCTTTTAGACGCCTGGCTGACTGTACAGTCAGACACAGACGGAGCAAGAAATAAATTCATCTGGGGAGGTTCATCGTCTTGGTTCTTGTGTCCTCTGTTAATGTCTCCTTCTCGTCTTGTTTGTCTTTCAGACGGTGGAGCATGGGTTCCCTCATCAGCCCAGTGCTTTGGCCTTTGACCCCAAGCTGCAACTTATGGCCATCGGGACAAAGTCAGGAGCCATCAAAGTGTATCCTTTCTGTCACTGAGCTCAGGTCTCTGATGGAGGGGATTTTTTGGGCCACTAGTCACACTTCCATTCAAACGTGTCGCAAATTTGAAGAACATTTGCAGAAAATCGAACAAATATTTGCTTGCTTTTATCCGTTACTGATACGGGATTATTAGGAGTTGGTCAGTGGAGATAAGCAGCAGGTGGCGCCGTGTCTGAGACTCATCGCGAGTGACTTCATAACGCTGTCTAGCTCGCTGAGGTAAAGTCCCAGACTGGTTTCAGGATTCATTCTGAGTTGCCACAAAGGTAATAAACGTGGTGAACTCCCCTTCCCTCTATCCTCACCCGGCTGTAGGACAGAGCTGATACTTTTCTGCTGTGGTCTCCAGTCAAATGACCAAAGTTTATTTCGGTAACATAGGGTTAATTTGGCCACAACCCAAAAGTAACAGTTCAAATCAAGTAGTTTATTTTAATATTCAGAAAAAATCACATCTGCTGATGTGAATGTATGCTTTCATTACATTTTAAAGAGTTTTAAGCATATTTTGATGATTATTATAGAGCCTGACAATTTTGACAAAATATATGATGCAGAGAATGTAGCTTGCTGTGATTTAGAAATGGTGTTGGCTATTTATTTATATTTTATTCTTTTTTAAAATAGTCAGCAATTGACTGAAACTAAACAGTATTAGGCTTATTTTATTCCTATTTATTCTTTATTTTCTTGGTTATCATAGAATTGGCTGACAGTGAAATTCATTATTTGTATAATAAAGAATAGCTGTTTTAAAAGTTTTATGTTTGAGAAAGTAGCTCTGTGGGTACATTTGCAGAGTGGTGAAAAATCAGTGCACAATCCACATAAAAATTTCATTATCGACCACCTTATCTGTTATTGGTTAATTTTCCAAGATCTCTATATTTGCTGTGTGCTCTTGATTATTGTGGTAATATTAATAATAATATGTTTAGTTTTTAAGAGTTTACTGTGACGATGCATTATTTTTTGGTGGATCATCCAGCCGTGAGTCACAGCTGACCGTGTGACTTCGACTTACAGGAGTAAAGCTGTGTGAGAAAACCTGCAGCAGCGGCAGGTAGAGTACAGAAACTGTCTTTCTTCCGGTTCTGTCAGTTTACGTCTTTGAAGTGGCGCTCTGTTTATCTTTACATCACCTCTGCAGTGCAGCGGCTGCTGTCTCTCTGCTGCAGGTTTGAGGGTGACAGAAGTCGCTGTTTCATGCATCTGTCGTCTTTTTAACGGCGTGTTGTTTTGCATAAGATTTTGTCTCTCGTGCAGCTTGTAGGATGAGAACCACTGATTCTTTAAACTACTATTTGAACAACCCCGCTCTCACACAAAGACCCCACACTATTTATAGCTTTGTGAAGCCAGCTGAGTTGTAAGTTAGCTCTGTGCTGCTGTTTCTGACGGTGCTGGTGGGTTTCTTGCTGTCACGATGGCTCACAGCGCTTTCTGATTGTTGAGGAAATACTCATCAGATGTATCTGCAGCAGAGCTGTTTATATAACACCAGTGTAGTGGGGCAGTGTGTGTGTGTTTGTGTGGGAAGTTGCACCGTCTGCACCACTTAACTGAAGAGGACTCCATTTCCTTCAACATGGGTCCTTAAAATCCAGTTTGAAGCCAGAAGTTTGTGAAGATAGACACACATAGACACAGGCTATTGAATGTGCTTGGATTTGTGTGTTTTGATTATCAAATCAAAGCTCTTTTGATTTATATGTTTTCATATTTAACATTAGTAAATAGGTTTTGTTCTGCAGTCTGGAGAAAGTACAAGGTCACATTTTTTCACACTATTCTCAGTAACAAAAGCTGTGTTGTGTTCTTGAATTGAGCCTGGAAAGTTCCTGAAAAGTCCTTGAATTTGATGTTGAAGATGGTGTGGTAAAAAAAAGAATATTAGAGGAAAGTTTAGTCATTTTTTACAATTTGGGTTTTATTTGAATAACTATGGGCTTGTTACGTCTGCCAAGGAGGTCATGTTTACAGTTTGGGTTGGTTGTTTGTTTGTTTGTCAGCAGGATTACAGAAAATCTACTGGACTGATTGTCATGAAATTTGGTGGCTGGGTGCAGCATGGACCAAGGAAGAACTCAGCAGTGGAGCAGTTATGATTTGTCTCTTTTGTTATCGTGGCAAGAAAGGGCATGTCCTTGGCAGAGGTCTGCAGACAGTGCAGTCCTAATACTTTTGTGATACAGTAACATTGTTCTCACACCAGCTAAATGTCTAACATTGAGTGGAGTCTTGTAGAGGAAGCAGGAGGTTGCAAACAAACGCTCAGTTTCAAAGAGATTTGAACCAAACTGTCCTTTTGTAAACACTGATCGTGTTCTGCAGTATTACTGAAGTGTCACACTCTGTTTCTCTTTGCGGTTGACATTTCAGGTGAACTCACTCTCAGCGTAATTTCTGCTCAAGTGCTTTCCAAAACACGCTCTAAATGGAGTGTTTGTTTACCACCTGCCTGCTCCACTGTAATCCACATCACTGCAATTAACTTGAGTGAGTAAAACGTTATCGTAGCCGATCGGACCGTCGGCCAGAGTTATGAAAATGAGACCAAGGCGGAGAAACAAAACAACAACAACATCATTACATACGCTATTTGGCAGATGCTTTCATCCTTGGAGGGCCT
>CAFUXE010001097.1:662158-676743 GCA_903364295.1 Serranus cabrilla
CAGAAAGCTGCGCTGCTGTCTCGTCCTTCCCACTTAGTCTGTTTACTCCGTCTCTCTGATGCTTCTTCTCCCTCTTCTCTCCTGTCCTTCGCTGAGGGAATCCTCTGACATCTCGAGGGTGTGTCCTGCTCCACATTCCTCCGCTGCCTCAGAGGAATGTCTAGTTCACAAACTCCAGCCCGATGTTGATTTCACTGTTTAGTTGTTGTTGTTGTTGGAGGAGCAGCAGCCTGCGGGAGCGTTAGAGCTTCTGCAGATGGTTTGAGCTTGATTCTGATTAGATTATACATAAGTTTGAACACTTCTGGAGTTTGGCTTTGGGTTGTTTTTGTGCAGGAGAAAAGAGGGCACGCCCATGTTCTACTTACAAACTCGATTATCAGTGTGCAGATTTGTCCCTCCATGCCACTAATCGTCTCCCTGTTTCACGTTTTGTGAAGCTGCCTTAAGGGTTGATCATAAAGTTAATCATGAGGTCAGGGGGCCCAAAACATGCATTTAAGTGAACATTAAAGATGGTACATGTCCACCTTATATCTTTGTCATCACATGTGTATAGAACTTTGGTCACATGAAAACAGGCGGACATCAAAGGTGCTCCGGTCAGGATTTCACATCAGGATCAATGATTGCTAGAAGGAGAATCAGCGGATCACGAACCACCAACCACCTGGTCGATTAGAAGACTTTATTATCGTGTCGTATTGTTTATGTGTAGGTACGAAGGCGGAGGGCTGGAAACATACTCGCAGTATATATATTATTGCTTGGAAAGTTGGTGGTGGAAAATGTAAACGAAAAGATGTTTGATTCAGTGTGAATAAACAACCTGAAGCACATGGCTCATTATTATGCAGAATGACATCATCGGACCCTCCTGGATGCAGGTCCGTTATTTAATCTAACTATCCTTCCTTTGGATCAGCTTGACGATGAACACTTTCTGCCTTTTTCAGACATCTGGTGGAACTGCACCCTAAGTGGACGTAACTGCCTAACAAACAAACCTTTTATCTGTCAGGATTTTTCATCTTCACAGGCAGTTATTTCACCGTGTGTTGACCTGAAGACATCTTTCATTATCATAATTTACAGCATCTGGATTACAAATAAACTACATATGCAGAATAGTGAGTAATGTTTTGTTTTCCCAGCCTGCCAGATGACTACAGATGTGGGAAGTCCTTGGGGCCGGTGGAGTCTCTGCAGGAACATTCTCAGCAGGCGGGGAAGATGCTGATTGGCTACAGCCGCGGCCTGGTGGTCCTGTGGGACCTGAGCACGCGTCACGCTGAGCAGCTCTTCCTGGGCAAACAGGTGCACACATTGTTTTTATTGTCCCCACTGTGTTCTGGACATTAGTGTTCACAGAGGAATAACAAAAATGAAAAAGTTATCTGAAAAGTACAAGTAAGTAAGTAATTTTAAATAGCTCATTTCTTCTTACTCTGTTTAGGATTTTAACAAAAGTCTGCCGAGTCATTGCTCTTGATTCACTGCATTGTTAACTGTAATGCTATAGTTACCAGTACATAGCTATACGACCTGGTTTGATGTGCATACTGTGTGTGACCCCCTGCAGCAGCTGGAGAGCCTGGTGTGGGAACGCTCTGGAAACCTTTTCGTCAGCTCCCATAATGATGGAGGCTACTCTGTGTGGGCTGTTGCTAATGGCAACAACTGCAATCAGCAGCCAGTGTCCTCCACCATCCCATATGGTGAGAAATGCATACATTACTCACAAAGACCCTTCCAGACACATATTTGTGTTTCCCCTATGATGTTTGTTTGCGGTATGTTTCAGCACATTGTCATCCGGGTCAGTGACCTCTGAACCCTGAGCAGCTTCAGGGTGAAACCTGCAGAGAACTTAAAAATGTATTTTGTGCTGTATAGTTATAATGCCATTAATTATCTTTAAAGACCACCAGAATTAATGTTTTTTTTAAAGGATCCAGTTAGTGCAAACTGTTTATTTTTGGAGAAATTGTAATTAAAAAAAACAAACATTTTAATTACAATAAAGTGTTTATGATCTATTTTAGTCCTAGACTTGGTTATTTCTCATTGATCAAACATCCGTCACACATGATACATTCAAGGACAGTTTGAAATGTGAAAATCCGGCAGTAATTTCAGTTTTTACAATTCTTGGCTATAATAATGTTGGAATTTTGGTGATTTCTTTTCTTGATTTTTTTTTAAAAAAGAAAACACGCCTTTTAAACTAGCCAGAGTTTTTTTTAATCTGACCTTAATGTTTTTAACTTTACCGTCCGTGATTGTCCGTCTCAGGTCCGTTTCCCTGTAAGGCCATCAACAAGATCCTGTGGAGAACAACACCGACAGGGTGAGTGTTTGGCTTATGTTTCTTGTTTGTTTCATGCCATCAGACTGAACATTATGGATCTCAGTGCCAGTACAGCTTTTGTCTTTTGCTCATTATATGCACGACCTGTTTTTATTGTCTTTTTCATGACTTCTTTCTTTTTGTTTTCATTTTCTGCTGGATTTTATGTCCCCATAAATCCTAGAGTTGTTGTCTTCGTCCATGAAAGACCGTTTTCTGTAGTTTGCCGAAAGCAAGATGCTAATAAAAAAAGTAATAAAAAGTCAACTGAAAAAATGGATTCAGAATAAACAGCTAATTGATTCTCACTGTCCCTCTGAGTAGTTAATTAATAAAAGGGGAAATATTTTTATTTAATGCAGAGGGTATTTTTATTTTTATTTTGTAAATGTCAGTTGTGTGATGTTTTTGTCTTTAAGGTTCAAAATAAACACCAGTCCATGGATGTAAAAGATTTAATAATAATGATCCCTAAAACTGCCTCTGTGTGCCTCGCTCAGTTCTCCGGTGCTGCTGTACAGCGGAGGGATGCCCAGAGCCAGCTACGGCGACCGCCACTGTCTGACCATTCAACAAGACAAAGAGCACGTCACCCTGGACTTCACATCCCGAGTCATCGACTTCTTCACTGTCCACAGCACAGAGCAGGACAAAGGTCAGGGGGAGGGGGAGGGGAGCGTTAACGCTGCCTGTTTTTGGCTTTTCTTGCCCTTTTGAGTCAAGATTTTTCATATTTTGTCTCGTTTGTCCGTCTTACAGAGTTTGATGAGCCGTCTGCGCTGGTCGTGCTGCTGGAGGAGGAGCTGGTTGTGATCGACCTGCAGACCCCCGGCTGGCCCTCGCTGCCCACACCCTACCTGGCTCCTCTCCACTCGTCAGCCATCACCTGCTCCTTCCACGTCTCCAGCGTCCCGCCCAAACTGTGGGAGCGGCTGGTGAACGCCGGCAGAGCGCAGCAGGGCCGACAACACGCACACGGGGTGAGGAGCACACTGTGATCTACACAGCACACATTCACATCGATACTATACATCCGTCAGTACTTTAACCCTCTGGAAATGTTTGTTCTCTTTACAAGATCGCCAGAAATAACCCTTGAATGGATCATAGGTTATGAGAGTTTCCGTTAGAGAAAGTAATGAAGCTTAAAATTGTGATGTTTCAGTCAGAACCACTTCACAAAAATAAGCCATTTGGAATAACTAGATCCTGTTAAAAACAGCAAATTCTGCTCCTCAGCGACACTGTGAAGCCATGATTGAAAATCAAACAGAACAGCGGGCTGTTTACACAGAGCACAGAGGAGGGGACAGGACAGGAAAAGAAAGCATTTAAAAACAAGGGAGGAATAAAATAAATAACTTGTATCCGTATGATCCAACTACCAAATGAATTCACCTGCACAGGATAAATGCAGCACACACACTGTGTTCTTCAGACACAACAACACAAATTCAATATGACCTAAATAAAGGCTGTAACAAAACAGTTAGACAATACAGGGAGACAATATTTGTATTTCCTCCCGCCTGCTTAACCTTAAGATGCCAGCTGTCTGAACCGCTGCGCTGTGTCTGTTTCAGCTCCAGGATATGTTGAGCTTGACATCACTTTGTGTTGGTTTTCCTGGAAAATGTCATTAACGGTTCCCAGATGTCCAGTTCAGTGCTTATCTTATGGATGAGGTGCTCGTAGGAAGAGCTCACATCTTTGATATCTCTGGTCTTTGAAGAGATATGAACTGATGTCCCCAGACTGTTGCTGATCTTCCTCAGAATCTTTTGCCAAAAAGTGACTAATGAGCGGCGATCAAAGGCGTGAGCACTGTAGGCTGAAGCATCTGCAGTGCAGCTCAGGCTGGATGATATCAGGCCCTAATCATGTGAAATCTTCATTAGAGACAATTCATTTCATAATTTTAGTCAATATTATGGCTGCATTATGGTTCATTGCCTGCTTTCAGCTACATTTACATTTACATTTACATTTGTTTTAATTCTAAGACATTATTTTGGTATCATCGTCAAAAAAAATGCACAGGCCTCAATGTCTTTACCTCTATAGAAGTGATTTCTGCTCAGTCTGGCAGCAACATTTTAACATTTTTAGACCAGTGTTACTGGTGGACTGCTGTGGCTGTTGGCAGGACACTTTAAATGACGGGATTATGGTGCAAATTGGTTTATTCATGGCAGTAGGAATATTCAATTACAGGAAATCCAAGATGCATGTAAGCAGCTTAACCTGAGAACACCTTAAACACCGTATGGACAGCAGCCAGGCTGCTCATGCTTTAAGTGCAGCCCAACGGTGTTCACACATGCAGAGAAACCAGCGAACTGACAGATTCCAGTTACACGGTTTGATTTGGACTTGGAGGCTCAGCTGGTAAAACCACTATGATAAGAGAAATCATTACGAAACTTCCCCAGATTACTTACATTAAGTGCTAATTATTTATGGATTACAAGTTCTGGATGTTTTCTGGATTTTCATGTGTAAATATGCAAATGAGGCCATTATCTAACATAAACATTTGGTGAATTTAGAAGAAATCTGCACATGCAGACGGACAAAGTGCAGTAAAATAAACACCTAAATGTGTATTTTGGATGTTAGTCTGAAAGACTTATGGAAGCAAAATAGCCCAAAATCCTGTAGTGTCTCACCTTAAATGGATGGCATTACTCCTGTAGGTCTGAGCTCACAGGCTGGCAGCTAAACGGCTGTGAGGAAACCTACAGGAGTGTGACCACCAGCCTGCTGTTAGTGTGCTAACTTTAAGAGCAGGTGTAAGCAGTTAAAGGCTTTGCAACGGCTTTGTAGCTTAGATCAGCTGTTTGATAAGTGGCAGATTAGACTGTCTCTCTCCCCCACACACACACACACACACACACACACACATACACACACAACCACACAGCTGGTACACTCGTAAATCATCCCTGTCTGTGCAGGGCTAAACCAAAGAGGCTGGCACTGTAACAGAGCAAACCAAGGAAAAGTTGTTTTGTGGGTTTCTGTCTACACCAGAATGACTCTGTGTCCGGGTCAGTGCTTTTTGAGCTGGCATTGTGATAAAATGGATAGGGTTTGGGAAAAGGTTGTTGTTTAGTGTGTAAAAATGTTTTTCTGCATCTCTTATAGTATGATTGAGTTCTAACTTTCCTCCAATCTTTGTCTGTTTGTGCAGAAGTGGCCCATCTGTGGAGGGAAAAACCTGGCTCCTCCACCCAAACAACAAGAGCTGCTATTGACAGGGTACACACACACACACACACACACACACACACAGGCTGTGTCCACAGGTGGATCCAGTTTTGATTTTTTTCATTCATGACACAAATCTGGCACCGATCTGTGGCTTTTTTAGTAAGTGTAAGCGACTGAAAGCTGCATGGAGATGTTTTATTTATTTCTTTTTTATACGAACCACATGGATATCCTGAATAAAACTGGAGCTACATGTGACTCGTCCTGACAATGAGATGTGACAGCATTGAAATGACAACAAGGAAATCCTGAGGCAACTGGCAAAATGTTGCCAGCTGCAGATGTTTGGCAGAGCTAGCGTTAGCATGGGGTACGATGACACAGCTACATCTCTAAACAAAGTCAAACAGCTGAATGACGAATGTGATGATGAATGTATCAAAGTAGTCACGCACCAAAGCTACGTTATTGTATATTTTACACTAAATTGGGCCATAATTTACTAAATGAACATCATGCTGTATTACAGCATTTAATTTCACTAATTGGAAAAAAAAAAAAAATTACAAAAGAAGCCATTTATTATCCCAATTGAGACTGTAAACTCACCAGGAAAATGTTTGCTGAGGTAATAAATTAAGTGAAAAGTAGGGTCATTTTCTCATAGACCTCTACTCAGACTTCAGTCCAATGAAAGCTACATGTTCAGAAAGAACCATAGTGTTAAACCCACACCTCACTAGTTCAGTTTAAACAAAAACTGTTTAACTGTTTAATGTGGTCATGTGTAGCTAATATTATGAGCAACTATTGGGATGACAGCCTGCACACATGCACACACCTACCTGCTTATTCCTGATTAATTTGCTCTTAAAGACATTTTCATTTTGATTGCATTTCTGTAAATAAAATAATGTGTGTTTGTAGGCATGAAGACGGCACTGTGCGTTTCTGGGACGCGTCAGGCGTTGCTCTCACTCCGCTGTACAAACTCAGCACAGCCAACGTCTTCCACACCGACTGCGACCCCTGTGACGACCCTCAGGACCCCGGCGACGACCCCGACATGCAGCAGGAGGAGGAATGGCCTCCGTTCAGGAAGGTGAGGACTGAGGAGGATGAGAAGAAGTGAAAGTGAAATAAAAGAGTTAAATTCTCTGCAGAGATCGAGGCAGGGTCGTATTTTACAGGCTGCGTGATTAAAAGCAGTCTGCATTACACACACAGTCAGTCCTCTAACACTACATCTGTGGCTACATCTGTGGCCTAATTTTCACATCTGATTGTTTTCATGTGTTTGGTTCTCAGACAGGACCCACCCCATTGTTCCTGTTATTAAAACTCGAGTCTGAAGCGACCGCGGTCTGATTCTGTTTTAATGGCCTCCTTTCTGCGGAATTAGATTTAAAGGCACTGATTCAGCATCAGGAGGAAGAATCCCTTATGGAGCGAATCTGACTGAGTGGTTCGGCTTTGGAAGAGGCTGACGGGAAATGGAGACGGGTCATGAAGAAAATCACTCAATGAATATTCAGATGAACTGGTTTTACAGCGGGGGATGTTCCTCAGTGTTTGGACGGATGAACACGATAGACAAATGTAGGATCTCATGTAGATGGAAGCGATTACAGTGAAGTGAAGAAGCATACGTGTGTTTTTTTTATGCTGTATGTCACCGACTTTCGTACCCTTTTTACCTTCACTATGTCAGTGGAAGATTGTCATTGTGTTAAGTAATGAATAGTAGAAATGAGTGAAAGGGTAGAAACAGATTTTGACTGGTACATCTAACAGTGACAAATAACTTTAATTAGTCTTTGGCCTCTTTCCTCTTCTTTTCTTCCTATTCACTCTTTGCTCCCCCCACCTTTCCTCATGTATCCTGTGGTAACAGGGCTGCATGTTCAGGAATGTGGTCCTCATATGGGATGAGGAGCCTTTCCCTTTTTTTTTTTTTTTCCTCCTGTGTAATGAAAACCAGACCCATCAGCCCACTCCTTTTTATGTGTGTGTATGTGTGTGCACTAGTGACCAACTTCTCCTACTCCTTGTTTTGCCAAGACGCAGCTCCCATGTGAGAGGGGATTCTGTTGGAATTCCTACTGTGTGTGAGAGACAGATTAATGCGCATGTTTTGCTGAGTGTGTGTGAGGGGAGAGGAGGGGGGCAGCCCTGGCATTTGGCAGAGATTAAGAGTGGAGAGGCTGCCGTAGAGGAAGGAAGGAAGGGAGCCTTAAGGAGGGCATTTTGACATTAGTGTGCCTGAACTGAATTTGTTTGTGGTCGGTTCAGATCAAAGATTTAGATTGAGACAAAACTGCTTTGGAAAGATTCAGAGCGAAGGCTGAACTTTTTCAGAGGAAGAAAGTTGAGAAGAAAACACTGAGAGCTACAAATGAAACTACCTGTGTAGGTTGTCGTTGCTTTATCTTGCTCATTCAAGCCGTGTTGTGTGTTTTCGTGTGTAGGTTGGCTGTTTCGACCCGTACAGCGATGACCCCAGACTGGGCATCCAGAAGATCAGTCTGTGCAAATACAGCAACAAGCTGGTGGTGGCGGGAACAGCTGGACAGGTATAACATGCAGCACACACACACACAAACACTCTGTCACACAGCCTCGAAATACAGTGTTTGTTTGTTTTTAGAGGTTATTATTCTGTTTATTTTGGGATGTGTGGCTTAAAACCCAAAAATAATAACAATAACAAGTGTTGTTTTTTTCAGCATGCTGAACCCCAAACCGTTTCACATAGTTTTTTTGTTTTTGTTTCATTCCACATTTTACTCACTGTGGCCTTGTTTTTAATAGCAATATGTAGACACTGCACCTCTATGGAAACTGCACCATCATGGCTGGAAGTAGGGCTACCTCAAAAATGTGCAGTATAACTGATAAGTCATAAAAAATTAAAAAAAAACACACGTTTAATTTCTTTGATAATTTATTTTCTGAAAGTGTGGACTAAAATAGAATCTCTATAAAACAACATTTTCCAATTCCGGGTTAATACAATACACACTTTACCAGCTGGTAATGACGACCAAACATATCACGTAAATTATTGTATTCTGTGCTTTCCAACGGTTAATTTGCAAATGACTCCAATAATACGGCTGTTTGACTGTTTCATATGAGACACAGCTTCATGTTGTATTTTCTCTGGATGAGATGAAGCGAGCTGATTAACTTGGCAGGCAGAGAGTTGCAGCTGCAGTCACACAAGCGCTCTCACACTCCATAGCTGCTCAGCTGTGATGGGCGTCGCTGGGCTGAGTGCTGCATGTTTGTTTAACATCTACAAACTGTACTTTAGTGTTTATGCACACTGCAATAAAAGCATTTTCCCAAACAAGTAAAATCAGCAGACTGAAGGTTTTATTACTAATGGGGGTGAAAATATAACACAATAAGAAATAGAAGTGTAAAAATTCATCCCCAGTGGAGCTCAAAGTGCTCATTACATTTCATGATAATCCCCTCATCAGATTTAGATATTTCTGTTTATAAATGGAAATTCTGGCCTGGTGATGCTGCTAGAAGAAAAGGTTAAAGGATCTGAAAACATTATCATTTATCTTCTTGGGGCAATGAATATGGATGAACACCATCAATATTTATACAAAATAAATTCATTTCATGGATTACAACACATTTAGAAAATTATTTGGCGACTTTCTTGAAAGTGAATAATCTGTGACATTCATTCTCCTGCACTTAAAAAGGTATAATGTGTGACTTATTGTCAGTTTGTGGTCGAGCGAGCTAGAGAGTAAATGAAGAGAGGGAATGGCCTTCACAGAGGTGCCCCAACTGATGATAAACCAGTGATTCTTTTAACACGCTGTTTCTACAGCACTCTCTTCCCTCACTGCTGTGTCTTTAAATTTATGCAGAATTTAATGTTGTGAGACCCTTTTTAAAAATCCTTTTCTGTTTTGACATTTCCAGTGCACTCAGTCTTCCACTTTTTGGAGAAGAGAAGCACTTTAATGTGCTCATGATTAAAAAAAGTGTCAAATAACACAGGTGTGTTTTTGTAAATGTCAGCTTCTAGTTGTGAGGTCCTGCTGTCAGACATTTCAGACACAAAAGTCCCAGTTATTCATGCTTTTATCACCCCAAGATAAAAATAGACACTGGAATAAAAAAGATGAACAATGAGCCATCATGTTCCTCTTTCATCTCTGCAGGTGGTTGTTCTGGGTCTGAGTGACGAGCGTTCAGATCACTTGGTGGACGTGTCTGTGGTGGATCTGCTGCAGGACAGGGAGGGCTTCACCTGGAAGGGCCACGACCGGCTCGAGCCGCGCCTTAAACCCGCCCCCTTCCCCCCGGGCTTCCAGCCGCTGGTGCTGGTGCAGTGCCTGCCCCCGGCCTCTGTCACGGCGGTGGCTCTGCATGCCGAGTGGAACCTGATCTCCTTCGGGACGAGTCATGGATTTGGCCTTTTTGACTATCACAGACGAAACGCTGTGCTGGCCAGGTTAGGGACGCACACACACACACACACACACACACACACACACACACACACACCCTTGGCACTGGCACATAGAACACACACACAATAGTCAAACACAATTTGACAGTGGGAATTTTGGCCGATGAAAGTAAAAATCAGGATAAGGCAGGATGACAAATTCTCCATAATGCGATCCAAAAAGCATCAACCTACTGCTGTGTATGTTCTCCTAGATGCACCCTGCACCCTAATGACTCCTTAGCGATGGAGGGTCCCCTCTCAAGAGTCAAGTCCTTGAAAAAGTCCTTACGGCAAAGCTTCAGACGCATCCGCAAGAGCAGGGTGTCTGGGAAGAAACGCACCATCACCACACCCACCAGCAAGGTAAAAGTCTGTCTGTTAGGTGGTACCAGGGTCATATACAGATCACACAGACTGAATACAGTTCATATTGGGTCTGTGCAGGTCCAGGAGGCCAACGCTGCGCTGGCAGAGCAGGAGGACGTGGCTCCAATACAGCGGAGGATCGAACCCCGCTCAGCCGACGACTCGCTCTCCGGAGTGGTCCGATGTCTCTGCTTTGCTGACACCTTTCTGCGTGACGGTGTGTTTGCCTATGTAGATTTTGAGCTGAATGTGGAACTCTGAATAAAACAAAACAGCCTTGATTCTGAGCTATATGCACTGTACTCCCGTATCTACCAGGTACACACCACGGCCCCACACTTTGGGCGGGCACCAACTCGGGCAGTGTGTACGCCTACGCGTTGGAGGTGCCCGGCGTCGGCTCGGGGCGCGTGTGTGAGCGGGGCGGAGCAGGTGAGGGCAGCGTGTGTGTGGAGGCCGTGCTGGGTAAAGAGATCCAGCTGATGCACAGAGCCCCCGTGGTGTCCATCTCCGTGTTGGACGGCCGGGGGAAACCGTTACCGGACCCGTACGAAGCCTCCCAGGACCTCGCCATCGCACCCGACATGACCAATGCTCACTCTGTCCTAATCGCCTCAGAGGAACAGCTCAAGGTAAAGGCTGGAAAATATGCAGGTTTGTACTTTACCACTTGGTGTAAAAACACTGATGATCTAACGGTTCTCTCTCTCCAGGTGTTCTCTCTCCCCAAGGTGAGCGCCAAGACCAAGTTCAAGCTGACGGCGCATGAAGGCTGCCGGGTGAGGAAGGTGGCACTGGTGGTGTTCAGCTCCACAGCTCAGGAAGATTACAGCGAACACACACTGGTGTGTCTGACCAACCTGGGCGACATGCACCTCTTTAACATACCTGGCCTCCGACCACAGGTAGGGAGCGTGTGTGTGTGTTTGAAAATGAGCCAAGTCTAATTTGGAGGGGTATTAAGGGTATTTACGGCAATTGTGCAACATTATTTATATAACTATTACTTTGCATAATACATGTTTTATGCGTCTTTAGGTGCGCTACGACTGCATCCGTAAAGAAGACATCAGCGGCATCGCATCGTGCGTCTTCACCAGGAACGGACAGGGTGAGGAACACATGCCGGTTTGAATGACGATGCAGTAAAAATCTCCCATTGAGGGACTGGAAGTCACAAGAACGTTGCACAGGAATAGTGACCTTCACATTTTGGGCAGTGTGTTGCCTGTCCAGAGCAAGAAAACACATTCAGAATCATATTATAATGTGAAATAATAGTTCCCAGTGAAACAGTCTTTTTTTATTTATTTAAGCATTTTTTCTATTTGAAGCAAAAAGAATTGTTCACAAACATGTGACAACAAATATTTTCCTTTTTTACACACACAGGTTAATGAAAAAAATCACTGCAATTTAGTATGTTGAGAGCTTGATGAGCAGCTCAAAGAGGGCTCACAGTTCTTAGGGTCCCATGTTGTTTGGTTGTCATTTCAGCATTGTATGTCTCTGTGAAATGTCTCAGATAAAGTGAAACTCTGTGTGTTTGTCTCCACAGGGTTCTACCTGATCTCTCCCTCAGAGTACGAGAGGTTCTCCCTGTCAGCCAAAGTCCTCACTGAGCCGCTCTGCTCTGTCCAGCTGGACCGACCGCTGGAGCCCACACCTGCCAGGTAACACACACACACACACACACAATAGCAGCTATTTCCCATTGTTGTTTGGTTTCTTATTTTAAATTTACATGTTTTTTTGCATCTCATTTCTAAATTTAAATTTACATTTACATTCACTTAACTTACATTAATTTAACATTTAACTAACACTGTTAATGTCTGTATTGTGTCTGTTTGCTTGAGTAGATCAGAACTTATTTTAAATTACTGAATAACAACACAATAACTGGGCACAGGTGAACAACAATATAAAAATAATAATGAATGAAAAGGAATGGCTTCTTAGTGCACCTAACATCAGCAATGATCCGGAAATAAAAGCAGCTCCTTGTTTGTGAGAGAGAATAAGAATGTGTACTTTATTAAAAAAGAAAAGTTTTACTGTATGGCCCCCATACTGACATTTTATTTTAATTAAATTTACATAAACACGAGCAGATCCCTGTTGGGAAAATTTTGTTACCTGAATTATATTGCGATGACAAACATACCACACATATGTGTTAAAATGTAAATGAAACCAGGTTTTGCTGTCCTATGTCAAAATGTAATAGTAATATATATTTTTGTGGAAAACTTTTTCAATGGATAAACTGATCAGACAGGAATATCTGTTGTTGTGTCATGCAGCCAATGAAATACCGGACTGATCAGCACACTGGCAGCATACCTGCTTGTGATTAGCATGTTTTTCCAGTCTGAAGGCCTCTTGGTGGTCCCTGGACCCCACATTGGAAACCACTAGCCCTGCTGTTGGTGGTGCTCTCTGTCGGGTTACCACCAGCTCGAGGCGCTCAGCTGCCTGCGAAACCAAAGAAATGATACTTTTACTGTTATTGCTTTATTATTACTCCGTCCACTGCCAAAGCAAATGGTGTGTGCTCGTGTGTCTCCTCAGCGATGGCACGACGACGCAGCCGCAGGCCAACGGAACCCACAAGAACCAGATGGGTCAGGCTGAGGGTACGTACACACACACACACACACACACACACTCTCCTCCCCCTCACTTTCTTCTGTTGTTATTTCTCTCCGTCTCCTCTCCCTCTTCATCACTCTCTCTTCTGTCTCTGAGCCTCTTAAACTGCGAGCGGGCCTTGCAGGGGTTCCCCTCCGGTCTCCATGGTAACCATTCAGTATGCCCCAGTTGCCTCCACTGCCCAGTTCCTCCCACTCTGGCAGGAAATGATGGCTGTTGTGGAGAGCAGAGTAGTGTGTTTATGTGTTAGTGGGCTTCTTTTACCTGGCACTTCAATGGAGAAGGTTCCATTTTCAAAGACTATAAACGTTAATGTACCGGGAATAAAGTGTATGTAGAGGAGAAAACAAAACGTGGATTTAAAAGACTTGGCATGTGGTAAACCCTCTCCTTTTAAAGAGAAATAATAAGAGGAATGAGATAAAAGAGTTCTTTAGCAAAGATATTGATGCTTTTTGCAGAACTGGGACGTCTGTGCATTTTTCAGGGGGTCCAAAATGAAATAAATACATGATAACTCGGATTAGAAAAACACATTTAGCAATACACACGTAAACATAGAAAGTCTGTAATACAACAAGCCAGGTAAGACACAAAAGACAGACAATTTACAGGAAAAAAATCATTAAGAAGAAAGAAAAGGAAAGGGAGATGATGCTCCTTGAAGAGTGTCCCAGGGGATCTTATATTCATAGATTATATTATATTTCATTACATTATATTACTCTGTCAAACTCTTAGAATGTATATAAGAAGTGGACGTATCCACCATGACGTCACCCAGTGCTTTGTGAACTATTGTTTTGGCATTTTGGCCGTTGCCATTTGGGTTTATGCAACCAGAAATTACCATATTTGGACAAGAGGGAGGAGCTGGGGAGGAGGACGCTAAGTTACCAGCTGCTGCTTGCGCTAGCTTGGTTAGCAAGGTGCATTTGCAAATCTTTTTACAGCTCGATAAACCTGTAATTAGCTTCCAGAGCTTGGGCGATCAAATGATTTCAGTTAGATTTCTTAACTGAAAGCACAATGTAAAAGGGTCAAAGGTATTAAACCAAAACATGGACAACTTCTAAAACAAGTTCAGGACTAAAGCAAACCCTTCTTTATCGTCTCTTTCACTCTAAATGGGACCAATCGTGCTGTTTTGAAGCAGATTTGAATCCAATAACTGAGACCATAAACTCATTAGAAAATCAAGTGAGAAGCAGGATAATTTTTCTCATAGACTTCTATACAATCTGACCTCTTTTTGCAACCTCCTGTTGACATCTAAAAGGAATGCAAGTTTTAGGCGCGTTTGCATTGGGTACATAGAAGCTGTCAGTGTAACATGGAAATATGTGACTTAAACAACCTTTGAACTGAGAAGAAACAAACAGCCTCAGCCAGTGTGAGCAGGTGGTTTCAGCCGTCCTGTGCTGTTTTTATTCATCTTTATTCCATTTAAGCACATTACTGAAGCGTCAGAGAGAGACAGATTGTTTCTGAACCCACTGTCTCGCCAAACTGTGA
>CAFUXE010001098.1:2235-13963 GCA_903364295.1 Serranus cabrilla
CTTCTCAGGTCCTGTCTCGACTGTCTATTCACAACCAAAGGAGAAAGCACACTACTTTCAAGACAGTAATGTCAAGATTTTGGATAGGGAGGACAGATGGTATGAAAGGGGAGTCAAGGAAGCCGTCTGTGTGAAACTGGAGAAACCATCCCTGAACAGAGGAGGAGGTTTGAGACATCACCTATCACCCATTTACAATGCGGCCCTTTCATCCGTACCCAGGAGATTAAACAACTCAACCTCTAACGACTCTCAAAGATCGTCGTTCACTAGAGGATCACCTGACTGTTGTTCCCCAATTGTCACAGAACACTCCATCAATAGTCAGATGAAACCAGTATCTTGAGAAACACACCCACAGATACTCTGGTGACCACTCCCATAGAGGTTAAATACCTGGGTCCCTATCCACTGTATTAGTCTAACTAGTGGGGACTAGTGAGACTGTTGTGTTCGAACTGATGAAGCCCCTTGGATAAGAGGCAAAACGTAAATACAAGTCCAGTTGCCTAAGATTCAATTTGCCCAGAATAGAACTATGACCTGGATGAATGAGAATATTCACAGACAAAGTCTATAGTACTCATCACAATTTTCTCACAGTGATGTACACATCAGGGTGGAACACTTTGTTGGTCAGAATGTTGTGATTTCATGTGAAATTGAAAAGGTCCAAAGCTCATGTAGCCTTATAGAATTTTTCAGTTCAGTGCAGTTCAATTCAATTACTTATATAGTGCAGAATAACAAATCAGAGCCTTGCCTCAAAGGACTGTACAGATTGTACAGGGTATGACACCCTCTGTCTTTTGACCCTTATAGCGGACAAGGAAAGGAAAAACTCCTAGAGTCCAGCAGAACCACTTCTGTGATCATGGCAACAGTCCTAGCCCAACCTTGGTCCATGTTTGGAATGATGTTAGTAGCAGGCGACTAGCAAGGCCGCAGCGGCAGGCACAGCTAGAGTCGATGCCTAAGACGTGGTCTATGGTGATGTTGATAGTGGAAGTTGGAGACTGGGGTAGGGGCACAGCAGTAGGGGAAGTAATAAACCTTAATGGTGATAGAGTGCACCAGTGGTCTTCCTCCAATTATTGGGGTATCACACTGCTCAGCCTAATGGGGAATGATTACTCCAGGGTGCTGGAAAGGAGGCTTTGACTGATTGTGAATCCTCGGAGGAGGAGCAATACAGATTCCATCCTTTTCATTGAACAGTGGACCTGCTCTTTACCCTAGCAGGGCTTCAATAGGGTTCATGGGAGTTTTTTCATCCAGTCTACATGTGTATTGTGGACTTGGGAGTGTTTCGGAGGCTCGAAGTATACAGGCTGGCTTCTCCTATTGTAATCGCAAAGTGTGCGTCTGTTAGAATGCTACCTCTATCCGCTGTTCCCCCCAAGACTTAAAGTATAAGTCTTGGGGGTTACCAAACACAGATATACAGCAGCTCACAAATAGACATCACAGTGTCAAAATAAGCTTGCTATAAATAATAATGATCATTAACACATTAACATACTAATGACCATCCATAAGAAACATACTATGCATCCTGTGCCTATAAAATAATGTGCAATATATGTCACATATTCTCAAGTGACAACCAAGTAGACGGTCAGAGGCACAGACATAAACATAAATGACCGTGTATCATTAGCTGCAACAACCATCACATGTAGCTAACAAATTACACACTGCAGCAGCAGACACAACCTAATGAACAAATAAATAATAAACAGCACAACTTACGTGTCTATGGACGCATACACAAGCGGCGGATCAACAGATACAAGAAGCAACTCTAACTTAGATAACTGTATCGAACTCTACACAAAGTTGTACTGTCACCATCAGTCTTCTTTTTCACATTAAAGAGCAGCTCTACCGTGAGTCTCTACTTCACTCTGCTGTGTGACTGCTTGGCTCTAGCGCCCCTAGTGGCTGGCCCCCCAAACTACCTGCCCTGCGATGTGGCCTTCAGAACATGGAGAAAGCTTGCAACTGTGTTCCCCTGGAGGTTCTGTGGGGGGTACTGTTGGAGTATGAGGTTCCAGGTTCACTGTTACGAGCCATCTTGTCCTTGTTTAACCACAGTTCATATACTTGGCAAACTGTCAAACAAATTGACGGCCTCCGTCAAGGTTACCCCTTGTCACCAATTCTCTCTGTATTTTAATCGCAGCATGGAAACAGCCTTCATTAAGGGTTTGAATACACATTAACACTAATACAGGTACAGCCTTTTATACTGCTGATCATAACATACTACTACACAGTTTGGAACCCTGGGTTGACTTTTCATGTACGGTTACCAAGTGCCTCAGATCATTCTTACAAAAGAGTAACTTTTTTGTTTCCATTGGATACTTTCACTAAAAATGGACTTCCTTGACCTGTGGTGCTCCTCAAGGGTCAATTTTAGGTCCTCTATTTTTTAACCATTACTACTCCCATTTTAACAAATCATCAGTTATAAAAAAAAACATTTTTATCTTTGCTTTGCAGATGATATTAAAATTGACGAAGAACCCCCCACCCAATGACTTTGGTCTGCTCAATTCTCTTTGTCAATGCATTGATAAAATAATGACTGGGTGTCTCAGATTCTTAACAAGGAAAATAATGAAATAGTTGAAATAAAGACTTAAGATTGCCACATATCTTTACTAAAAAGATATTTAAACAGAATTAGCTTGTACAAAATGCAGCTGCCAGTGTACCCTACAGAATTGTCTTCAGTGTAAAGCTGCTCATTTAAACATCACTTAATGGGGCAGCACCAAAATACCTCTCAGATATGTTTCAGCAATACACACCGCTTAGACCTCTGATCAGCTCTGGAATCATCTGCCTGATTGTATTAAAGATAGTCTGACTATAGCCACCTTCAAATCAAGACTCATAAGCCAACTGCCCTCTCAAATGCTTTTGTTTAACTGATGGAATGTACTCTACTTCATATGCTGTTTTAACCAGTGTAATGCATTTTTATATGTCTTTATATTTATATGTGTATTCTTTTTTCATCTGTTTTCATTATTTCTTTTTTTTTTTCAATGTTTTTTTTTTTATCTGTAAAGCACACTGAATTTGCTGATGTGTATGACTAACTTGCTTTGCCTCAGCTTGCAAAATTTCACAACTAACATAACTACACAGTTGCCCATAAAGTTGAAATAATTTAGTTTTCAGACACAATCCTCTGTTAATTGTAGTTTCATTTTCATTGTGATATATTTGGAAGAGATTGATTAATAAAGGTTTGACAAGATATACACTTAATCTGTCAATAATAAGTCACATTGTCACAATCATTTCATGGAAAGAGGTTAAAAAATATTTTTTTTTCCAACTTTATGGGTGACTGTGTATATAACATAAAGTATTGTTTTTAATATTAGCTAGGTATATTGTTAACCAGTGGTTTACTCTAGTCTGTCAGCTAAATTTCCGCTCTTGTTTTCTACAGCTCAGCTATTGATAAGTGTCATAGTGACAAATATAGTAACAAGAGGTACAGGATTATTAAATGGATACAAATTAATACAATAACCAAGTGTAGTGTAGTAACTGTTTGTTTCTGGAGCTGGAAAAACTAATCAATTATATTTACTATCATGAGGCATCCAGGTGTGGGTGGTTGCTATTTTAAAAGCCCAAGATGGTTACTGCTTGGACTTTAAAAGAAGGGGAAGATCGGTTTCGGGGTCTGCTCACTCCAAACTTTTAAAAAAATGTATAGTTTATACATTTCCCAAAGATTTTGAACAGGTTGCTATCAGGGAATTGTGAATTGTGCCTATATATTGTACATACACATTAATTTTACCACTACTGTGCATCAGTCTGCCACAGTATTATTCATTCATTGATATCCTTTACTACTGATCCGAGCTCCGCTCGCAGGGATTGATTTCAGCCCCCTGCAAATCCCTGATAGCAACCTTTGTTCAAAATCTTTGGGAAATTTATAAACTATGCATTTTTTAAAAGTTTGGGGTGGGGTACACATAGAGACAGCCAACTATTCACACTCTTATTCACACCCACTGTCCGTAGAATTTAGAATGACCAAATTCACCTAAGATGCATGTCTTTGGACTGGAGAGAACTCTCGCAGACACAGGGAGAGCATGCAAACCCCGGAGAAAAGGGTCTCAAGCCGGATTGAAATCCACAACCCTCTTGCTGTGAGGCAATATTGCTATCCACTATACCACACTATAGTATTATATGTCAAATCATATTGAATTTGAATTCCATTTTACACATCCTCATATTTAATTTCTGCACTTTTTAAAACATTTAATGTCTTATGGTCGGGATTTCTTTAATATTTTGTGGTAGCATTGTTTGGGGGAAGTCTGAGAATAATATCATTGCCACCTACTGTTCCTCTGAAGTTGTTTTAAGTCATTACAATTAACTAATGTTTGCAACCGATGACACTATATTTTTGACAAAATATTTTGGGTGCAGTAATAAAACTAAAAGATATGTTATTGACATATTGTTAACAGAAAAAAAAATATTCTTAACAAAATGGTTACCGTAGCAGTACGTCTTTTGTGACTGTGTGTGAACTGGCTGAGTTTAGATTCCCTGCCTGTAATACTTTCGCAGTCCAGCGATATTTGCAACCTCATAGACACACCTACAAATAAACACACTCAGTTCTGCTATTACAGAGTCGGGCAGCCACCGTCCCCCAGGTAATAGCTCTCGAAATAAACTGGTCAACACCTTTTCTATATTTTACAAAAAGTCTTTCTTTCACTCTATTTGTAAGTTTTTTGTCTGTTGGAACTTGTCTCACAATATGTTATCAAATTGACTTGAATTAAACAGTTATTTTTTTCCTTAACGTTTAAGTGTGGATATCATTGGGCCTTCGAAAGCTGTCAACACCACTGTCACTACAACCCGCAAACACCATTGGCTGCACACTGTGCCAATCAGGGAGATTACCACTACGTCATTGCGGTCCGGCAGATGATTGGTTGGCAGTCCTGCATAATCTCACCGCCGAGTACCTCAGGTTTTGTTCACCATGTTGGATCAACTGCACATCAGAGTGGCATTGTGACCAATAGTTTTATCATGCCAGTGGCAACGGAGCGACTTGGGCCCACACTGTAGAGCTCCATGCGGGTGGCTTCCTCTTCTGTAGCGGACAGCAGGGCTCACCTAACGCGATCGGAAGGACTACTTGTGTGAGTGAGGGACACGCACACCGATTAGCTAGCTCCAAGCTGTCAGGTTGAATACTACTGTCTTCTTTCTAGCTCCTGGCAGCTGGATGATTTATTATGCATTAAAAGGGTTCAACGTTTCTCCGTGTATCATTACTTCGTCCCTGGCTGTGTGCTGATGAGCCGCAAGACGAAAGTGAAACATACTACAAAAACAAGGCTGTCGATGGGGGAATTAAGTTGCCTGCCAGCCGCCTGTGAGGATTGCTCTTCTCTTTTTTGGAGTCATGGTCGAAGCTTCGTCACTCTGTCAGACTGATGGGAATTTCTTTCCAGGCGCGCTCGTTGGATTGTTGTAATAATATGTGAGTGGTGTGGATGAGCAAGGCCTGGGCCTGCCTGCCTGCGTGCGCTGCTCTATTGTGGCCTGGGCTTGGATACAGTTCCTGTGCACCGGATCAGCAGCGTTAATTAAGGCTCGGAGATTACCGCTGTCTGGCCTGCGCACACACCAGAAGGAGGATTCAGTCTAACATAATAAATGCGTTTTCCAAGCCGTGTGGAGCCCCTGTGGTGGGAAGAGCAACGACGTTGGACCAGAGCGTGTGGCAAACTTAGACACTTTTAGAAGATGAATTCGCTGCTTCCCATGTGACATGCTTTAGATCACACTGTTCTTTCAAGACTGGGGAAAGCTGAATTTCATGAGGAGAAAGGGGGCGCCACCTCTATCATGAGGGACATCTAGAGCCAGCGACTTTTTTATTGATTGAGGGGGGTGCGGGTTATTTTCAATTCATTTTTATTTATCATCGTTAGAAGAGGCACTGTTAGGGCTGCACATATTTTTAGACTTGGATGGTCATTGGTGTAGGCTACATGCTCATGATATGCTTTCCGTTATAAATCCCCGGCTAGTGTAGTATAATGTTTTGCGAGCAAGAAAATTAATTTAGAGGATGTGGGTCAGATCCTTGTTATAATGAAAACAAAACAAAGTAGCAGGTGTTGGATCATTTAAACCGCCAATCTGCTTTCTATAAATCAGTCGCCCGGCAGCCATTATCATCACTTTTTTAATCACTGAATGGCTCTTTGCGGCACAACGGCTACAAATGTTACAAAAATGATGTCTGCTTACAACGGTGGCTCCTCAACAGTGGCTGCCCATCATCCGCATCACCACCACCAACTCCAGCACCTTCCGACCCCCCACATGCACCACCACCACCACGCGGGCCAGCATCACTTGCAGCACCCAGGCTCCGCAGCCGCCGTGCACACAGTCCAGCAGCACAGCTCCACGGCTGCCGCCGCAGCTGTGATGCTCAACCCCGGCCAGCAGCAACCCTACTTCCCCTCTCCTGCTCCCGGACAAGCTCCCGGGCCGGCAGCCGCCGCGGCGCCCGCCCAGGTTCAAGCCGCCGCTGCTGTCAAAGCTCACCACCACCATCAACAGCAACACACGCACCACATACAGCAGCAGCTGGATATTGAGCCCGACAGGCCCATCGGCTATGGAGCGTTTGGGGTAGTCTGGTAAGTGCATGCAGAAGGCTTACATTTTTAAACAGACTGTCCCAGTAGTCATGCATGTTTCAGCCCACTTTAGTACAAGCCATAGGCTAGACTGCTTTACTTACAAAAAACTTGTGCCTACATTCCTGCGCGTTTCTTTATTAATTGAAGTAATAGCAGTAATGCAGCCCAATGAGTGTAGGTTATAACACTAACACTGTAGGATGTTGTATTTCATTAACTGACTTGTGTGTTTGTTTTTTTACAATACACTATTTTATGAGAAGAGGTTCTGGCTTATTTATGTATTTTTGTTCTGTCAGGGACAACAATGGCATCTACGATTGGGTGGTGTTATACCTTGGGTACCCTTATTGGAGAAAATGAGAGGGGGAATCATGTAAGAGGTTGTGGTTACAATGTACTTACAATTTACATAAGTTTGTGTTGGTTGATAAAGAGACCATGTGCATTTTACTGCTGAGCAGAGGCCAGCATGAAGGACATCAGTAGATGAGGGAAGAGGGAACATGCACATGGAGCATGTTGTGTTTGTTAACTGTGAAGTAACTTTTTTGGGGTGAGGAGACATGGCAGAGTGAGTCTGAAAGAAAACTAAACATGCAAAAGGGAATATTTTGCATGTTTGCTCTTCTGTGTCCTCTTCTGTTTATTGGCAGTTAGCAAACCAGCTGAGGATTGCATTGCCGCCAACTGGTTTTGAGTTGCTACACTCTCATTCAAATGGCTGCCAAGTGACATCAAATTTGGTGTCAAACTGATTTGCAAATGTATAGGTTTGAAAATTATAGGTCAGCGTTCTTGTATTGTTTCAAGGTCCAAGGTATTTTTTACCTGGCAACATATTTTCTAGAAATAGAAATATAACAGTGATCCATACATGGACTGCTACATGAAGTACTGTTGACTGCATGTATTACCCAGTAGAACAAGTGAATGGCAGATAGTGTAAGTAACATTCATTGAGTAATGTCATGTTGGCTTAAAAACTACAAAATGATAAGAGAAAGTGTGCATTAAACACTGTGCTCCTGGGGCCGGATGTATAAAGGATGCTCACAAACCCTGAATGCACCATTTCTTAAACACAGAGGAGTTTCTATTAAAAACAAATAATTCAGGTTGAAGATATATTTCTCTAATGTTACTTCTCTCATCTTATATTTCATATCTTCAGTGATTGTTTGGGTTGGAATTTGATGATTCTTTGAACCTATAGTTGAGTCTTTAAATGTAAGTTCTTTCAATTTTATTATGACTTATGAAGTACCTTGTTAAGTCTGAGTTAGTATGAGTGCAAAAATGTATAATTTGTCATCTTTTTGACATTTAATAATAATGATTGAGATGTTGCCTGATACTGCAGTGATGCTTTATTGGTACATGTGAAAAATAAGTGGTGTGTCTGCTATAAATAGCCTCCACGGTGCATAAGGTTAGCTGTTTTGATGTTGTTCGAGAACCTTGCCGATTCAACACAATTGGTGAAGTTGCACTCTGATGTTCTTCTCATTAACAGGCCTAATGAGAGGCGGATTGGGCAGACAGGTCCATTTGTAAATTGATGTTTAAGGGACAGGAAATGACGCTTGTGCATGTGAATCAATATTTCTGTCTTTGCGACAGTCAGTACTGAAAACTGCATGTACACACAGTTTATTTATCTTCAATATATAGTCTCAAATATGTGGGTGTTCACCAGGCTGAAAGTTCTATTTATAGATACTACCAAAATGCATATTGGGACATTAGGATCACACCACCACACCAAAGAAAGGTAGCTTTCATTCATCTCTTGTAACAATGTGGACTGTGGTCTTCATAACACAGAACTGTCTTACTGTAGTAAATATATTTGATAGCAACAGTTGCAATTTTCAAAACAGATAATAGACTAGAAAAGCACTCTGAGAGCGCAGACCTCCGCCAAGGCAGCTCAGCCCCCCTTACAGTAACAATTGTGTCGGATGTACTTAGGCAGCGAGTGTGTGAGTGCAGCTTCTGGTCAGGTAGTGAGTGCTTCAGACAGCAGGATCAGACAGCGAGTGTTGTAACCAGTGATAGCGTCTACGGATCACCCCCAAAATTTAATCATTTATTCCTGGTAGCACTGCAGACATTTCCTCAAAATGTCAGCCAAATCCGTCCATAAATTCTTGAGTTATGTTGCTAACTAACTGACAGACAGACAGACAAAAACATAATCTCCTTGGCGGAGGTAATAAAACGGATATGATTCTAGAGCTGGACTATTAGACCTGCGTTATTGATTTAAGGCACTCAACCACCACTTTTGTGTAATGGAGCGTAATGATTTCACTGGTAAATTAAAACGAAACAATTTTTTTTTTCTCTTAAATGGATTGCTGTTGAACTTGCATTCTCAAACTTTGTCACCTGTGAGACAGTTAGAAAAACCTTGATTCCAAAGACACAACAACAAGAGGCAAATTCCAAGACACTGTCTGAACTGTTAATAGAAGGCAACGTGATCATTTGCTAATACTTTTTTCAATTGAAAACTTTACAAAGAAAATACGACCCTGATTCCAGAATGTAATAATTTGACATTTAATCGAAAACTGTACAAAGACAGTACATTATATTTAAACAGATAAACCCTTTGTTTTTCTAAATACACTCTGAATTCTAAATTTCACTCTTTTTGTTTTTATTTACACACTTTTGTTACACAGCATCCATGTTGTTATGTAATTAGTGTTGTAATTGAAACTTTATTATAAGTAAACACTTATTCAGAATTTACAAATTATAAAAAAAAATTGGGACATGGTCGCGTTTGCCATGGCTTTTGGAATTATGCAACTGTTTCTTGCTTCTTTTTTTCTTACTGGCCCATAAAACTTAATTAACCAGATCATATACCATCACCAAAACTGGAGTACACAATTTTGCAATGTCACATTTTGAAGCTATTAATTATGTTTCCTCTCTCTTCATTGATTCCCTCCTACTCATTACAAAGCTTTTATGTTGTGAAGGCTCACAGTGGGTGAGACTGATATGAAGGTCGGGCTAGCAAACACTTTTCGTGAGTGCGTAAATGCACACGAGAGAGAGAGAGAGTGAGAGTGTGCACACTGCTCTATACAGGGCTATACATGCTTGTTGGCATCTGGTGGTAGCTAGCTAGCCAATTCACTAAGGAAAGACTTGAAGGCTCAGGATATAAGAAGCTTTTTCAAAAAGAAAAAGGATTAGGTGCAGGTGAGGCTAGAGGAGGTGGAGTTACCTCCTGTTGCTGTAGAGAAGTCCAAGTAATCTTAGGAGAGGAGGATGTGAGTGTGTCACTGCTGCCGCCCCATCTCCAAGGAAGGCCACTGAAACGATCAATTCTACAGTGTAAAAATACTATTTAAGTAAAGGTCCTGCACTCAAAATCTTGTTTAAGCACAACATTTTTGCCATCACTTATAATTAAAGTACCAAAAGTAAAAGTACTAATTATGCAAGTAATGACACATTTCAGAACAGTATATATTATAATATTGTGTATATCAATAAAACATAGATGTGCTCTTCACTATAGTATTTGAATAGATGCACTTCATTGTATACCACCACTGTAAACAAATAAATGCAGTATTCTGTTCTTTTTATTCAATACCATAACTAATAACTAACAAATACTACAATTTTTTTTACATCACAATTCATAATTAATCTTAAAACATTTTATGTGTATAGCCCTCTAAAAGGTACTCAAAGACAATTACATATTCAAAACGGAAGCAAAAAACATTTTAAACAGTCATAATGAACAACAACTAAGGACAGTAAAAGCAATAACATTAAGAACAGTTTCTGTAACAATGTGTGTATAAGAGAAAGGAGAATTGGGCCCTAATGGATTACAGGTTAAAAGCAGTTTTAAATAGTTGGGCATTGAGGGCTTTGAAAGAGGGGAGTGAGGAAGAATGTCTGATGTGTTGGGGGAGAGAGTTCCAGAGGAAGGGGGCAGCAATGGAAAAGGATTCTCTGTTGAATGGGGAGCCAGTGGAGGTTTTGGAGGACTGGGATGTTGGATCTCTGGTACGGGAATCGAGCAGGTTCGCAGCAGAGTTTTAGATGTATTGTAGTTTATTTAGGATTTTGATTTGATGCGGTTTAGTTTGAGGAAGTTTGTTTGCATCCAAGTTTTTTTTATGTCCAATAGGCCATTTGTGAGGGTGGAGTGAGTGGCAGCAGTAATGGATTTGGTGGATCCGTAGAGTCGGGTGCCATCTGCATAAAAGTGGAAGTGGAGGCCATGGCGATGTATAATATGGAGGGAACGCATGTAGAGAAGGAAGAGGAGGGTTCCAAGCACTGCACCTTGGGGGGGACACCTTGAGAAACTGGAGCTTGAACTTGGAATTGACTTTATTGATGCTGATGAACTGGTGATGGGCAGAGAGATAAGATTTGCACCAGGAGAGGGCAGTGCCAGTGATGCAGAGGGAGGACTCAAGACGGAGTACGGAGTGATTGATGGTACCTAAGGTAGCACTCGGGTCAAGTAAAATGTGGTGATAGTGGGCATTAGAAGGTTTTACGTGTCTGTGCCATTTTATTACCACATATGTTTTCAATTATTAAGACATGTATTTTGAACATAAAACAGGCGCATCAAAAAAGAGCTTGTTCATACAGAAAAGGTTCATTTGACCTTTTTTATTTGAAAATATTTCTGGGCTGACCATAACACCAGGACTTTGGAATTTTTGGGGCCATTTTTTTCTGGTCATACATTTCAGGACTTAGTTTTATACTGTCACTTTTCTAAATGTTGAAAATAAATCATCTATATCATATAATAAGTTTGGAGGATTAACCCCTCAGCAGTTTGCCCACTTTTTTGCAGGGGCATGTGTGGGATACAGGGGGTCGTCATGACGAGATATCAGGTCTACAGTAGATGTGACATACTAGCAGTGTATCATCTGAAAAGTGGAAACCTTAAGATAAATTGGAGATGCAGCTCAGCACTGGGT
>CAFUXE010001098.1:14145-27324 GCA_903364295.1 Serranus cabrilla
CCATTTTCAT
This sequence comes from Serranus cabrilla, assembly GCA_903364295.1. NCBI lineage: Eukaryota > Metazoa > Chordata > Actinopteri > Perciformes > Serranidae > Serranus > Serranus cabrilla. The sequence continues at coordinate 14,156 of CAFUXE010001098.1, forward strand.
TGACATAACTTGAGGTCACAGGGCTTTGAAAATTGTTGGGTCAGTTTCTTCCTCTTCCCTGAGCATATACCAGAGTACTTAATGGGGAACAAGTGAGTGGTGTGTTGGCTGGCAGTCCAGTCCTGTTGCAGCCTAAAGGCACTATAACAAGGCCAAGGTCAGTCATAGTTGGGAGGACTGTGGCAGTGCTGAGAGGTGATGGGTTGCTTCCTCTGAAAGTGATAAATCCCTCTTACAAGCCTGTCACTTGAAGACACAATGCTAAGCTGGCTGATGTGTATCCATGTATGGCAATAGAAAGTTTCAGTGATCCCAGAGTTGCTTGTGACACCCAGTTCAGCATGGAGCAAAATGTGCAACTGTCACAGAAGCTTGATCCACTCCATTCAGTGTTGTAAGACTTTGAATTGTCTGATGTAGACATAGACTCCATTAAAGTATCACCTGCCTGCAAAGAGAAACTGGTCAGTTTCAGAGCTGAGTTCAAGTAATCTATTGGATTGTAGCAAGGCAACAGGCTGCCTTCATCAGAATCAGGTTGTTTAAAGAAACCCTTTTTGTTGCTGTGCAGATGAATACTACTCACTCAGTATCAAAATCAAATTCATAATTCAGAGTTAATATATATACACATACAAAGGTTTATCATTTGTGCAGGGAGGCTTTCCAACTGCAAGCTCTGTTGGATCAAGTTCCACCTGAACTTTAGTGAGCCCTTTCTTCTCTAAGTGGATGCTTTGAGCAAAGGTCTTGGTTAGGCTTGAGCGGTATTATGGTTTTATGGTAGAACAGGGTTGTTCCCAAAAGTATGATTTTCAATACCTTAAGAATTAAAGATGCTGCTCTCTAAGTCTATTGGAACTTGTAGTTATGCTGTTTATGTGTAAACTCACAGCAACCGCCTTCTGATGATGAAGGTGAGCCAGTCAACAAGGACCAAGCTGTTTGTGGGTGATGACAGCTTATCATCCAATGGTAAATGGCTCCTGTGAGCAGAGGAATAGGAATTTTAGCATAGTACAGTTAATGAAACAATGAGCTATGTGTCGTTTAAGGTTGGGCCAGTGTAAAAAAAATGGAACTCTGTTTGATATTAAGCCAAACACCGGTATACCGTATTTACCATCATGTGTCACGTGTGGTTTCCAGTCCAACTGGTAGTTAATGCACCTCTAAGCTGACAACCAACAATGAAGAGAAGAAGAAAGAGAGTGAGGCTCACCTCTTTTATTAAACATTTTTGCAGATAAGGGCAGTTTTAGTTTCTTCGAGACTATTGTTGCTGTGTCTCATTTTGTCACTTAATTTGCACACTATCCATCAGAAGCTACAGACTTCTTTAGTCCATTCCAAAACCAACACTATGTCAATCACTTTGCCATATTACACTGTGTCCACACCCTCTTACTTTACTTTGTTACTAGAGAATGTCTTTCTCACTCTCTTTCTCTCTCTCTCTGTGTTTACTGCAGAGCATGTGCAGTGGAGCAAGGGCAGGTCATTGATCTCAGATAGCATTCTGCTGCATGGATAAAAAAATAACGAGAAATGCTTATATGTGTGGACAATTATACTTTGACAGCCGTAACTATACCTTGGCGGCTGCCCAGGTAAAGTCTGTGGAAAACACTGTAAATAAGTGTTGGATCTAGTTCCTTGATGGCCTCATCACAGGTTGCTTTTTAGTTTGCCACAGTGTTTGTTAATGACAAAACCGGAAAACTACATACTCAAAGACACCTCTACACGTGTCAAACTGTGCTAACGCCATATTCTGCACGCCTTGTCCCTCTCTCCGCATGACTATTCAAATACCATGCAAATGACTACAAATAGCCTCAACTCTGGGATCGGCAGCAAGTAAAAACAGAGAGGCAGAGGCATTATATAAGTATATAATATTGATTAAGTACAGAATTCAAGACATATACACATTTCCTTCAGGCTTTGACCCCTGCAAGGTTGGTGTAAATAAATGCATCACAGGCAGAGTGTGACTGCCAGGATAACCAGAGAATGAAAGGGAGGCTAGAATTGTCGGGGATGGCGTTGTAATTGGCCTCCACCTTTGCTGCCTTTCTTAATCATCACCCATGGGATCAATTATGCATCATACCTGACATTTGCCCACCCAGTACACTTTATCTTCCCAATCAGAGATGGATTTGTGTGCAGCCTCCTGTGTGCCTGACATGTTAATATCACCATGGGAAGTGAATCGGTGAAACTGTCAGCGGTTGTGGGTTTGACCCTGAGAATAAGGCATGGTAATGGTGAGAAACACATTTTACTAGGTTTACCCTGCACTCCATACTGATCATAAGAAAAATCATTCGACATCCACCTTTTTAGGACACATGATGGAGGATAAAAAGTTAGTTCATTTGCAGTATTGCGAGCTTCCTAAAATAATGGCATGAGTCAGTTTTTGACAAATGTTTTTTTGCCTAAATATATCTTCATAATTTGGTATTTTTTTTGTCTCTGGAAAACCTGAAAAAATGCCATTATTTTAGGAGGGTGTCAATATGATATTAAAACCATTTCGAGTAGAGAATAAAAGATGGTCCCAAATAAATGTTGAATCTAGTACCATGCTGCCACACATTCTCATGTCAAATTCACTGTTCATGTATGTGGAGTGCATTACAAACTGCACAATCTTTTTGTGCATAAGCAGCATTGATACATGAGGCCCTGCTCTCTCTCTCTCTCATCCATATTCAATTTTAACACAGATTAAGGTCCTCATCTTTTATGATGATGGCTGTTGTCATATTAATGAAAAGTGCTGTGGAAATTAAACATTACACTGAAAACAAGTAAACAGAGAAGGGTTTGACTTTTGCAAATAAAAATAGAAGCAGATCAGATAATGGAGGGGGATCTTACGGGTGAGATAAACCTTTTGAAACAGGGGAGATGATAAATAAAACAGGGAGGAAAAGGTAAAATATAAATGATATTGAATAATAGACTGAGCATTTCCAGTAATTTCAAGCAACATGAATGGCTTAGCTCTATGCATTACCACTGCATAGTACTGTGGTTGTCATTAAAAGTTCCTCTGGTTTAAGAGCGTGTTTGGAGGACAGTCTTGGTGAAACCTTGGATCTTAGTCCACTGCCATCTGTTTGCCTCGACTGATCCTATTTGAAAAGGATCATTGAAGGTTGTGCTACATTTTGTAGAGTTGCAAAGCTTTTACTTACACCTGCTGTGTTCCTCATGAAGCTTTGATCTCCGCATTTTTGCAGTTAAAACATTATCTGAATAATCAATAAGAAAGGGGCTCGACCAACAAACACTGTGAAGGGTAATAATGTTTTTTCCTCAAGCACCATGGCACACTCTTTCTTCATCCATTTTTTGTCTAAACCATCAGGTTTGCATATAACTCCTCATGTATTTTATTATTTATTTACCATCGTCAGATAGGTCACCAAAACATTACGAATTATCATCTTGGGACTAGGAATATCCACAGCACATATCAGGGAATTTCAGCCATCAGCTTCCAATACATCTTGTTGTAAACCAGCGTCTGAGGAACCCAAGTATCCGTACAAAATATCATGAATCTAACCCGTAGTAGATGGGTGTCTACATTTTACAAAAACATTAGAAGATCAAAGTTACTGTATCAGCCTAACATCTACAATAGAAAAGTGCTAAATCCCCATAAGAGCCACTGAATCTTGTTTGTCCTCTTAACCCAGGTCAGTGACAGACCCCAGAGATGGAAAGCGAGTTGCCCTCAAAAAAATGCCCAATGTCTTCCAAAACCTTGTTTCTTGCAAGAGGGTGTTTCGGGAGCTGAAGATGCTATGCTTCTTCAAACATGAAAACGTAAGTATACAGCAATGCTTTAGTTTGTCATCTCCAGATACAAACACTCGTGGACCCCCTTTCCATGTGGTAAGGTCTGGACCCCGAACAGCTACCCAAAAGCTACAGAAAAGCCCATTCCTCAGCACATGAAACATACCTCTATTCATTCTATTCAACCACTATGACAAGCAAAGCAAGGCTAATATGACTGATAAGTGTGTCAGAGCTAGCACTGTTAGCAAGCTTTTCCATTGACTTGCTTGCATTCTTACAGTAAGTAGTTATAGTATTGATGGTTAGTAAGGCCACTGAATTGTGAAGCAGTCTTCAGCTGTCTCCTCCTGTCAACTGTTATCAACCTGGAAAAAAAACAAACATAATTTGACTTTAACTTTTTCCTTAGGTGCTCTCTGCTCTGGACATACTACAACCTCCACACATCGACTACTTTGAAGAAATGTATCCTTTACCATTGATTGATTCCAAAAATGATTCAGGGATTCCTGTATTGCTATGTTGTGATATTATTTTAAACCTTGTGGACAGACTCTGGATTATTGTCAGGTAATTGAATGGCACTTTAGTGCCTTATCAATTGTCAGAAAATAAGATGGCCCTGAGGTCAAGATGGGTTTGATGGGCAATGTTGTGTAGGCTGAAGAGAAGATAGGTGCAGTTACCCACTTGATCAATAACTTCTCCTTTTTGGATCCATCCAAAGAAGATGGTAGGTTGGATCCTTTAATTTAAGAGCCTGCTCCTGTGTTAAAGTTGGTAGAGGGAACAATTGAGTGCAACACTTGCTCAGTCCAGGACCAACTGGAGTTTTTTGGTAAAAAGAGATACAGAGTATCAGTGCTCAGGCTGTCAGGGGGTCTCTTTCAATTGAGGAGATCAGATGGGCTGAGATGGAGGTTTCCTGATTGATTTAACAGCTTAATCCAGGCATGAAGATGGCATGCGGAGAGTTTGAGGTCACACAAACACGCACACACACCAAACACCAATGTTGTTGCCCAGTACAGACCAAAGAATTGTGACAGGACAAGTTATAACTTGCACCTACTTGCAGTGTCCTGGGCTGAGAGACTTTTTATACTTTCATACTTTGACATCTCATTTTAACTAGAACCGTATGCACATAGACCAATAGACTTAAAAAATGCTTTTCCCCCAGTTCTGTAATATCCTGAAACCCCCCAGTTCAGACCAATGTAACTTAGACAAGACTTTGTAAGATCTCTTCAGCAACAACTCTCTGTATTTTTGCTCTGACAGCATTTCAGGCATTTCTTTTAGAGAATATGATTAGTGGGTTGGGCTTAATTAATGTTGTTTGGGTACATTTTGAGGCCTGTGTACCTCACATGAATTGATAAGGTTATCTCCACCTTCAGCCGTCCAAAGTGACATGGAGCCAAAACATCTCTTGTAAACTCATCAGCCCCCTTTGACACTGACGTGCAACAGACTTCTACAGCTGCAGCACTGAGGCTATCCTGGTGTACTACAGTTATACTGCTGTAGACAGGAAGAACTTGCAGCAAATAGTTTAAATGGTTCACTAGATTGCCAGCTCCCCACTCCTACACCTAAGAGACATCTACTTGAGCCATTTTTATAGACTGGGTTGTAACATAATGAGAGACCATTCACACCCTGGGGACCCCATTTAACATACTCCCCTTAGGGAGGGAACCATACACACGCCCCAATAGGCTGAGCTCTCCAGAGCTGTGGAAAGGCATCTCGTCACTTCAATAACACGTGAACCTTCACTAGCCACATATACTACTGTAAATATTCCTCAGCGTCCACCCAGGGAAAGACTTTGTGTGGGAAACACTGTAAATACAAGTTGGATTTAGCACTGGGACACTGGCAGAACAGGTTGCTGATGTAGGCTACATTTTAATTTGCCAGGATGGTTCATAAAGCAAGTACCGGTCCAGCCGGTTGGCATAAATTCATACCTATTCAAGCTAGTACACATTACCTGCAAAACCCGGAAATTGACCCAACTCTAATATCAGTATATGAACTATTTATATTTGTATTTATATATCTATGCTGCTAAGTGAAGTGGACTATACTGACAGCCTTAGCTTGACTGTGTCCTGAGACGTTTTCTGTAAAAAAAACAACAACAAAAAACAACCTTTTACCTGTTCTAAAACCATTCCATCTTATTGTGAGTTGAGTTTGTGATGTGTTTTTGTTTTTCCCTTAATTTCCGATTGCTCAGCTATGTGGTAACTGAACTGATGCAAAGTGACCTCCATAAGATCATTGTCTCGCCACAACCTCTGAGCTCAGACCATGCCAAAGTTTTTCTTTATCAGATTCTACGAGGTAGGTTCTTTTTTTATTTGACTTATTTCAGATTGTCTACTTGCAACAGTTTGTCTTTCAGATGTTTTTTTACTTAAAAAGCAAAAGAGGGAAATTGCAGTAGCCCATAGAAACGGCTAAAACTAGATAAACATTTTTTTATTTATGAATTAAATGTATATCGTTTTTGTCCATATACATTTTCTGTTTGTGTAGCACGGATAGGGCTACAACTACATTTCAGTGTGTCATCCATAATTGTATTGCACAATATGCGCACACAAATTATAGGGCATTTTCTGCATAGATCATGGTGCTGGAAACAGTATAAGCATTTAAATTTTCAATTATTTCTAAGTCTTGAAAGCCTTTAAGTTTTAAAAAGTAAGTTTTGTATGATTGCTCAACCAGACAGCAAATTAAAAAACGTAGATGGAGACGGAGAGATCATCAAAAGAGATCATAGAAGTGATTGGTTAAAGAACCTGGAAGGTTCACATCAAACGTGTGCAGATTTAAACCGGACCTTGTCATGGTTGAATTAACTGCCCTTTAATTAATGTAGCTTTTCTGACATGTGACAATGCAAGCCATTTTATTAACAACAATTACATAGTATAAATCCACCTGACAGCAGCAGAGAAGTAGAAGTCCTTTAGTAAGGCAGCACCGCCATCTGATGGATGAAAACTGACTCATGGTGATTAGATTGTTTGCCTTGCTTGCATTGAAGTGCAACTTGCATCATTGAGACTGCATTAATGTGCAGGAAAAATGATGTGGGCACTAGATTAAAAAAAAACTAAATATAAACATTAATATATGCATGACCGTGACATTGGTGTTCTTTTTGGAAGATATTTTTCATTTTCACATCAAACAAGAAAAAACGGAAGTGATGCAGGATAAGGGAGAGCAGCCAATTTAATATTGATGTTTATATGCATCACATTGCTAATTTTGACACAGCTAACAATAGCTAGTGAAGCTATAGCTGGTCACATCACAACATTACAAAGTTGGCTACCATATACCATATTACTACCACCTACTGAAGCAGAGTCAGTGACAATTAGACAGAGCATTTTAACAAGCAGTGCTCAAACAGCTACTTTTCCCTTTAGGTTTATCTCTGTATGCTTTATAAAACACTCAAAACCCTGCAGTAACTTTTTTGAATGGACATTATCGGTAAAGGTTAAGTATACATTTAGTAATTTATTAACCTGCAAGTTGCTCTTTAACATCATTTCACCCGTAAAAGCTTTACAATTAAGCACCTTGACCAGCTTATTAAAACTGAGGCAGTTTGTCAAATTTTGTGTGTTGGCTGTTATCATTTTAGACTAAGCCATTATTTAAGAATTTATGGTGTAAGTGACAGATACATGATTGTGATGATGAAAACTTGTTTTGTACACAAACAAAGTCTGATGTCTCTTTCCTCCTACACATTTCCAATCACCAGGACTTAAATACCTTCATTCTGCTGGCATTCTGCACCGAGACATCAAGCCCGGCAACCTCCTGGTCAACAGCAACTGCGTGCTTAAGGTGCGTGGAGCATGTCCAATAAGAATTGGGCAGGTCAAAGAGAAAAGGTTAAGATTTTCAGTTCTTGTTGAAAACATTCGATTCAGCTCTGTGATCACTTTACAGGCTGTATATCCGATAGTGATTACACTGTATTGCTGAATACTTTTATTACATGTTCAAATCCTACATAAAAACCTAGAACTAAGAGTTTTCCAATACATTATTTAAACAGTGTCAACAAATTCTAAACTGTAATGCTTTACTAAGATGCAAGTTATTGAAAGACATGTGCATTGTACATATGATGTTCTTCAAATTACATCTTTGGATGTGGAGCAAACTACCTTTATGAACATCTGCTATTGTTTAAAATAGTTAAATTGCACTAATTAAATGCAGGCAACTGTAGAAAATACATAGCTGGATAGCCCTAGTATGGTCAAACAATGTCATACTGTGCTACATGGTGCAACACCATATGAGCAATACACAGTGGTTGTTTGTCACTGACTGAGATTTCCTCTGAATTGTCGGCGGGAAAAACAGAACATAAGGTTTATACACTTTAGTAACCTCTGAACGATGTCTTCCAGATCTGTGATTTCGGCTTGGCCCGAGTGGAGGAGTCAGACGAGTCCCGTCACATGACCCAAGAAGTGGTGACACAGTACTACAGAGCTCCTGAGATCCTCATGGGGAGCCGCCATTACTCCAACTCCATAGATATCTGGTCTGTGGGCTGCATCTTCGCTGAGCTACTGGGGCGCCGCATCCTCTTCCAAGCCCAAAGTCCCATTCAGCAGGTAGCTCAGACCTTTATTCACCTCATGGTTTATACGGTATATTAAATATATATGGTATATAGTAAATAAGTGAACACACGTACACACATTTTCCTAGGTTTCTAGGTTCTAGGCTTTTTTTTCCTGGGTTTCCCTAGATTTAAAATAATAATAATAAAAAAGGGGCCAGTTTGTTGACATCTTTCGCTGTGTCTTGCAATGTTCCAGTCTTATGTTTTTTATCTTTTTTTTATTTTTGGATTTTTTAGCAAGGTTAAAAACTTGATTTTTATTGGAGAAGGTTTTTTAAAAATACTGCTGTGACAAAACCCTGTGGACGTACTGGTTGAATGAGTGCTTTTGAAATTGGCATTATACTGAATTTAACACATGAGCCATTAAGGTACATATAAAATTCCTCCAGACTCTATGTTTTCTAGTGACTGGCCTTTATTTGTTTGTGCTGGCCATTGTATGGTATTGAGAAAAAAACAGAAAACTGTACACATGTATCTAACATGCAGCCATGGGAGATACATGTTTACTGTTAAAGTCCAATGGATGTGAGAGGAACCTCACTGAAGTCTGTTATACTTTGTTTCATCTTTGTTTAATGACATAATGTGTTATTAGAGGGCTCTTTGTTACTACTTATTAGAACAGATGAAATAAATGCCTCTGTTCCTAAATTCTAACACAGGGGTGTCAAACTGATCCAGTAAAGGGCCGCTGTGGCTGCAGGTTTTTGTTCCAACCAAGCAGGAGCACAGGTGATACTGATAACTAATCAACTGAGTGAAGAGAGTTCAGGTGATTGAATGATTGGATTCAGGTGTGTTTCTGCTTGGTTGGAACAAAAACCTGCAGCCACTCGGCCCTTTACTGGATCAGTTTGACACACCTGTATAATCTAACATGTTGTGTGACTTGACAGGTAGAAACCAACTTGTTCTGTTGTCTTTAATACATGTGTGCGTTTGTCTTTTTGCCTTGTTCCTTGTAGCTGGATTTAATCACTGACCTGTTGGGGACTCCCTCAATGGAAGCAATGAGGACCGCATGTGAAGGTGCTCGTGCACACATTCTCAGAGGACCTCACAAACAGGTAAGGAATCTATTTTTACATGGAGCTTTCCCTACTGGTCTTTCTGAAAAGATTAACTGGGGTTTTGGAAATAGAATTTGAACAGTTTGTTTTCTTAACATATACATGCTGTATGTCATACAGCAGCTGGTAGTAGATATGGCAGTCCTGCATGTCTTCAGAAACACTATTTATTAACCACTAATATATGGTATTGGCTGAAAAGTCTTTCAGTAAACGGCCAATATTTCCTCACCTGCCCAGATGTGGTCATATTTGGCCACATATTTGGTTATTGGCAGTCTTTGCCTCAACCACTAAAAATTGATAGTGTTCCACAAAATAGAGACAGAGCGCAATTATGTACCATCCAAAACAGAGGATAAGACAATGTACTGAGTGAAGGTGTCTCTTTCAATTGCGTCTGCTAGCAAAAGACAGAAAAATGCCCCAAAGTTGTTGGGTGCATGCTGGAATGCGCTTTTCAACAGGGCAAAATTTGTTTTTATAATTTGCAGAACTAATAAAACAGTAGCAGAGTAAATGGGCTGCGAGTGAAAGAAAAAATTGGAAAACTTTGGGATCCTGACTAATGACAAAATAAAAAAAAAAACACATGTAAAAGTGTGATTTCTCAAAAACTGTAAAAGTATGTTTTTTTTTATGCTTGAAGTGCAGTGGTCTGTATAAAGTGTGAATTATGTGCTATCCATAAAATGCCCTGTCAAGTTTTCTTGTTATCACACTCTCAATTCACAATTCAAGGTGTCTCACTTGACACTTACTAATATATATTCTTTCTCATTTAACAATTGCAAAGATATGAAAGTTTACGGTTAAGTTGATTGAAGATCCAGCGACCGCGCATCCATTTTTAAATTGGCTTGCAAAGACTGAAAGAATCCGGGGGAAGATGGTTGATGTTGTGATGTTTGTTTTATCTGCAGCCATCCCTTCCTGTTCTGTACACACTGTCTAGTCAAGCGACCCATGAAGCTGTCCACCTCCTCTGTAGGATGCTGGTGTTTGATCCGGTGAGTCATTCTGTTACGCAGAGCTTTGTAATGTGTTTTGGTAATGAATGGAACTCATTCAGTGAGTCACTGAAGTTTATTTATGGCTATGTACTGTACAATGCAGTATACGCACTATATGTACCAGAGCAAGGTTATTCATTCATTCATCTTCTGTAACCGCTTATCCGGGTCAACCCGGGTGACGGGGGGCTGGAGCCGATCCCAGCTGCATTGGGTGAGAGGCGGGATACACCCTGGACAGGACGCCAGTCTGTCACAGACAACCATTCACTCTCTCATTCACTCCTACGGGCAATTTAGAGTCACCAATTAACCTGAGCTGCATGTTTTTGGACTGTGGGAGGAAGCCGGAGTACCCGGAGAGAACCCACAAACACACGGGGAGAACATGCAAACTCCACACAGAAAGGCCGCAGGCGGGGATCGAACCCGCAACCCTCTTGCTGTGAGGCAAGAGGGTCCTAATGTCTAACTATTTAGTATGACGTGTGTTTGTTCAATAACTTTTTGACAATATCAATTGTCACATAACATAGTACCGAACACAGGCTGCAGATATGTGTAATGTTCTCTCACTAACTTAAAAAAAAGTAGGTCTGCATTTCAAAATAAGAGAAAATAAATACAATGTGAAAACTGCATGTTCAAATATAGTGCTTTTAACTTCAGAAAACTAAAATGAAGGCAGCGAAAGCTTGAATTGCACATTAGTTTCACATCTTGACTCAACAGTCTTAACCAATTTTACAGATAATAAATCTCACATCTTAACAATTGAACAGTTTCGGACACTTTCTTCCCCTCTTGTATCCCACTCATGATGCATTGTGTCCCTTCAAAGCAGAAAAAAGTTTCTATTTGATTTCTCTTTACATGTATTCTGTAGTAGAGATGAATGTTAAATGTAAATAATAATCTGATTAATCACGTTCGACGTGTGTTTTGTCTCCAGTTGAAGAGGATTTCAGCAAAGGACGCCCTGGCTCACCCTTACCTGGACGAGGGTCGACTGCGCTACCATACATGCATGTGCAAATGCTGCTACACCACATCCTCCGGCCGGGTTTACACCAGTGACTTTGAGCCCGTCACTAATCCCAAGTTTGATGATGGCTTTGAGAAGAATCTGAGCTCTGTGAGACAGGTCAAAGGTAAGTTTATCTGCCGAGATAACAGCCTTTATGTTCCCTGTCTTTTAATACAGCAAGTACAGGGATTTTAAAAACAACAGTAATTGACCCATCCTTCAGTAATAGACAACGTAGACTTTGTGAAATCAGAAAGAAGTACTAGCACGAACATGCACTAAGCACATAAAGAATATTTCCTCCTCCCATGGCAAGACTAACTTTGGAAATAAAAGTCTTTGAGATGAAAATAAAGCGAAAGAGCACATACAACGAGTTGGAACTGACAAACACAAGTGAAAGATTTAAAACACACACGTGTCATCTGGTTGGTCAATCGGATGCAATCAGAAGGGGTCCTGCTACTCCACCTTAAGGTTTTGCTGTGGAGTTTTCATTTTAACAAACAGACGTTCAAGTTAATGCAACTTTTGGTGCCCTTTCAGGCACAGATGTGACACATGTCTGTGCTATATTAATCAAACAGACGAAGAGTCATGGTCTGCATGTTGTTTGTGCGAGTGCTTGGAGCGTATACTTCTTTCCTCATTACATAGGCATTTACAATAAGGAGAAATTCCTGGGCCTAATCCCTCCTATGCTTACAATGAATGTCAACCCTGTTCCTGGTTGAGATGATATCATCCAGATTACAGAGAGGGTCATGAGCAGCGAACTCTGTATCAGAGTCCATTGTAAAACATGTCATAAAGGAAAGGTGCATTGCACTTTCTCCTGCCTGAAACCAACGGAGTAGTGGCCCTCTCCGTCCTCCCTGGGTGCTGCTGTATATCTGTACCTTTAAGTGCATGGTCCAATACCTTCCTCTGCGTGAAGCATGTGGATGACCCACCCCCAGATCGCCTCAGTTTCCCATGAGCAAGAAAAGCAAGGGAGAAACCTTGAACGGAAACAGCCAGAGAGTTTGGAATCATCAGTCCAAATGGACTTGATTCACAGCTCTGGGGTGGTAAATCAAATTAAAGACCAGTGCCATTGGTGAACAGGCCAGTATATTGACTTTGTTTAAAAACAATGATCAGTCATTTTTTTTTTGGTTGTGTAGTTTTATTTTATAAAATGTACTTTATTGCAATTATTTCTGACAATATTTCATTGGAAAAAGTAGTTGTCCTGACAGGCGTAGCTACAGGAAGTAAGAATGTGTTTGCTGATCTTCTTCTGCTGGTCTGTGTTGCAGAGATCATCCATCAGTTCATTTTGGAACAGCAAAAGGGGAGTCGAGTGCCACTCTGCATTAACCCTCAATCAGCAGCTTTCAAAAGCTTTATCAGGTAGGAGGCTTTATAATACACAGCAGTAGAACTTCCAACCAAAAATTCTGTCTGTGTTAATGACAAAAGATACCATATAGTAGAGTTTTGGAGTTGTAGGGAGAAGTAAATCTTTTAACTTTTTGCATTTTCCGTTTTTTTTTTTT
>CAFUXE010001098.1:46449-59493 GCA_903364295.1 Serranus cabrilla
GAATCCAATCATTCAATCAGCTGAACTGTCTTCACTCAGTTGATTAGTTATCAGCATCACCTGTGCTCCTGCTTGGTTGGAACAAAAACCTGCAGCCACTCGGCCCTTTACTGGATCAGTTTGACACCCCTGCGTTAGACTATGACATAGAAATAGAAATAGTCAAAACCACATTACCACCACCACATTATGTGTTGTAAGCTCAAGAAAAGCTCCCTATTTGGCCTCTTTGACCAAATAGGTCCAGGAACTTAAGGAGCAACAGGAAGTCATTTCAGTAACTAAATCACAAGGTATGGGTCTCATATCACATCATTTCACCATATCTGAACAAACCAATAAGGAACATTATACTAATGAATTATTAAAAAGCAATGACAACAAGACTTAATTTAGTATAGGAAGTTTAACATGTTCTTTGTGTATTTCTTTATCTGGCTCTCCATTGGTTGTTATCAACAGGGTTGTTGGTAGGAACTCCAGATAATCAAATGTTTATCAGGAATGCCTAATAAAGACAGCCTGGTTACTTTCCACTACGGTAAGCTCCAGGGGGCAGTTCATTCTGGGTAGCTGACAATCAGTAACCTCCTTAATACCACTCTTTCACTATCATTAGCCACATATTGGAAGGGGTACCTTACACCTAGAAGTAACTTAGAGTCACACATGTCTTTGGACTGTGGGGGAAGAGACTTGGGAAACCGTATAGCCCTTCTTAATTGCAGGATCAATCTAACAGGGACAGGGTGAGAATAGGGCAGAAGGGACATCCCATGCCTGGGTTTGACTGGAACCTGCCACTGACCACGCACACACAGAGAAAAGAACTCCAAACCAAAAGGCCTCCAGCTGGCTGCTTCTGGGTTCAAACCCATGACCTTCTTGTTGTTAGTTCTTTTTTGTGTGTGATCAAAATGGGCTTTCAGAACCAAAAGCCTCTGTGTGAACAGAAAGAAAAGAAAAGCAGCACTGTGATCAGAGCGCTGTCATAATGATAACTGAGTTCGATGCTATTTGTATTGTGTGTGTGTGTGTGTGTGTCTGTTTGTGTGTGTATATATGTAGCATATGACAACCAACAGCTTTCTACAGACAGAATCTTCTCTCGGTGCAATATCTAGAGGTCTCCCACATCGGCACATTGTACATTTCTGCTAACCTAAGATAAAGTTAAATATCTACATTTTTAACCAAAAATAGGTTACCTACCCAACAGGGGTAACAGGGTCACACTTAAGAAAAGGTTGCTCCAGACCAAAAACAGGACACAGTAACACTATGGGGCATGAACATTGGTCCCCTGCTTCATAATCCTGGGTTTGTTGGTCCATTCACCCCCCCTCCTCCTTTCTGCCCAACTGCAAACTTATGCAGCCATAAATATTACTATACTACATCACAACAAGAACAAAAATTACATTACCTATGAACTTATCCGGTTAGGTAAAATGTCGACATTACTTTGCTGACAAAAATGTTGCAGGTCTTTAAAAACAAGTAAACATTTTGGGCTGGGGATTGGGTTTTTCTGTGGTCTACCAGTTACTATGTGGTGCTAAATCCAAAGCTATCAGATTTGAGACAACAAATCCAACAGTTTCTTATGAACATAAAACAATAAGCAGGCACAAAGGCTTTACCTTCAGGTATCCACAAGTGAACTACATCAAGGCTAAAGAGCACAGGAGTTAAATTTGAACAGACAAATCATGGAGAGTCAGAAGAAGTAGCCTACCTGTGGAGGACCTCATGGAGTGTGTGTGTTCCTGCTCAGATTGACATGCTGTGGATGGACAAGGTTCACAGCACGCAGAGACAATAAACGACTCCTTCAGCAAGTGCGATGGTGACTCCTTTCTCCAAAGCCATTTAGGTTAAACATTTACTGACTGGTAGAGAGAAGCTGTGTACGGAGTGTCGCGTATAATGGAGGAAGAGACGACACTTAAAATGTAGCTTTTAAAATCTTGATAAATTGTTCAGCTGTCATCCCAGAACAACTCAGACCATATGTCCAACAACCTCTTGGCTGGCACCCTTGGAAAAAGCTGAGGATGCCACTTTATACCACCTTTATGAAACTAATTTCAGGAAAAAAATATTACTGTGCAGTACTATTATGATAGTAGTCAAATACAAAGAAGTTAAACGAATACTCAAGGCTAAAATAAGGAGAAATAATTTGCAGCTGCCACATACAAAAGTCACAGAATTGTTTTTATATTTATTTTATTTACAGCCACGGGAGTTGCAGCTGAACACATAGGGCTCGAATTGCCATATGTACATATATACATACATGTCATTTTAAAGGATATTAGTAGGTTGGGACCTGCTTTTTAAAAAAGGAATAATTTGAACATAATTCACATCAGTACACTCTGCAGTGCCAGTGAGTTTTAGTCTTTCACTGCATTTGCCTTGTCATTAATTCTCATGACCCATAGTTAAAACAACAGCATGTCATCAGCAGAGGGCACTCACGGACAGGTTTCCTTAACAAATTCTGTGTACAAATCATGCCATACAGTTATGAAATGAAATGGATGCATTAATGGTTTACTTTTTTATTACATTGTGAAATTGGTAATTTACTTGAGGCTCAAATTCAATGTGGCTACCTGCCTAAAGGAAAGTCACAAAGTCAAGTACCTCAACAATTTCAAGATTAACTACAGGTCACATGCCATGTACTGAACTGATGACTTACATTCCTTTACTTGATATCTAGAACCACCATCAGGTAGTCTTTCACATTACTCTAATGGAAGGATTGCCATCAAATTTGATTTTGACAATTGACATTTGTAATTTTAACCTCTGATCCTGACTGTCTAATGATTTTTTATGACCAAATACTTGCAAAACTAATGTAATTTAAAGACACTCGACCTAAGTTATAGCTTATCTAATATATGATTTTAACAAGAACGATGGAGAACATTTTTTGCAGCATATTATTTAATGCAGTAGTTTTAAATTACAATCTATCACCAATATTACAGCACTGTTGAGTCTTTCATATACAGCACAGAACATGCATCATTTCATAACTACACATGACTTCAGTTGGTACCAAAAAAAGTATCAAGGTCGAACACTCAGTATTGCAACCAACACACATTAACAAGGTCAGACAAACTACAGCACTAAAGGCATTGAGTTTAGGCAGCTGAAAATATCATTGAAAGACGCATGTGTTGGCAGCAGAGAAGTACAACAAACACAGATTACACTTGTATGCAAATATTATCTTCTAAGATAATATACACACACTTGGTTGGCTTAAAAAGTCAATTTCAAAGTAATGAATGTTGCTTTTTGCATAGCTGGAGCTACGAATAAAATCGTAGCCAGAACTCTGGAAGACATTGGAGGGGCACCAATCAAACTTTTTTCTTTTGGTACCATTTCAGATACTTGAGGGTAACAGCTATATAGTGGGAACCAACAATAAGGGTTTGACCTATGAATACTTTAAGTTAATAAGTTAAAAAACAAATATATGTATTACAACTCAAGGAGGCAACACATGCAACCACTTCTGCCTTTTTGTCCACATTAGAAACACCTTAACACTGTCAGCTGAATATTCATAGCACTGCCATATATGGAACACCACAGCCAGTTTCATCATCCATGGAGCCTGCAGTAGTTAAGGCAAACAGGTACTACATAGTCAAATGTTCCATAACTCCTCCAACTATGCGCATGATCTGTCTCACTCAATAGCCAGTCCATGTAAACTTGTGGTGCATTCAGTTTATATACCACAACACTAAGTCATGCATCCTTGCTGCTGCACTGCTGGTTGTATTCAGAAATTCAGCTCCCTCCATCTCACCATCTTCTGTACTCACATTTAGTTGTATGCATATTTGAATGTGTTCATGTTCATTAAATGTAGACATATTTCAAGCTGTTGGGGGAAGGGTGGTTATGAGCCCAGGGATAGTCCGTATCAAGCTGCTAATATCTATCTGCAGTTTCTTCTGTGTGGACATGATTGGCACTATTGGTTATTTGCTGTATCCTTTGGAGGGAGGTAGATTATCCTTCTCCAGTATCTTTAAAGTCTGCCGGACGCCCTTCTCCACCCTGCGGAAGTGCAGCCTCTTCCAAAGGCTCTGTTGCTGCTGACGCCCCCACTCCAGATCCCTGAGGAAAACCTGTAGAGGGGACACATAACAAAGGACCTCATGTAGGAATAGTTCTGCATTATCAACCTGACTTTTTTCTTTGTAATGGATTGTTAATATAATGTTTGATAATGTCATTCTTTATCACTGTATTTATCCATGCAAGTCACTCATGTAGCTCAGTTAAACTTGAAGTGCATTTAGGGCTTTCCTTGTTCTGCCATCTTTTTCCCTCAATACACTGCATAGTTTTATGTACCTGAAGCTGCTGCTTGACTCGTTCGCGGTCCCACGATGAGGCATTTTCTCGTATCACACTGAGGATGGGGTGCCAGTCCTCTGAGATGTCTGAGCCCTCAGTGACTGAAGCCAAGACCTTGACCCGCCGGCCGCTGCCACTGTGGCTCTTGGGAACACCTCTGACATACAGGGACTGCTTCCCCACATCACTAAGGGGGTTCAAGTACAAGCTGCCAAAAGACACAATACACTTTGTCAACACAGAGGGTACAGTTCCATACAGGAGTTCTGTTAACCAAGTATTTATAATCGTAAAACAGTCACTCTGGGCACTGGAGAGTTTTATCAGATTATATGAAACAAACTGTTTTCTGGTTTTACCACTGATGTTATCCTGAGGGACAGAAAACTTGTTGCTAAAGTGAAGGTAACCACTAACTAGTCAGCTCAGTAAGATCTGCTGCGGGGACAGTGATGTAACGTTACACCACTGGCACAGTAGCCTATAGACAGACAACCATTCACACGCTCACTCACACATACGGGTAATTTAGAGTCACCAGTTAAACCTAAGCTGCATGTTTTCATTCATAAATTTACAAATACGCTCTACTAGTGTAAGGGGTACTTGTGGGTTCTCTGATTAATAAATGTAATCTATTCCTTAATATAATTGCATACCTCTAGTTACAAGCGTCTTTAAATTCCGATGACGCGCAGCGATCTGATTGTTCCACACGGACCGTTGTTAAGGGAGCACACCTTCAAACATTCTGAACTTAATTGGCGCGATGGCGGAGAGTCGGAGAAAAGAGAAAAGACTGGTAATTTAAAAAGTTTGGGATCATTACATACTAAACACCGAAGGCAACAAGGTGGTGTGTAAATACTGCAAAGCAGAGCTCGCTTCCCACAGCACCATCGATGATTCAGCATCTGAACCGCACATTCATTATGCGGTTCCGCCAAGCGGCGCTAAAGGTAACGTAGCCTGTTTACATTGATGGTCGCTGATTTTAATCACATGGCCGACTGTATTTGTAACGATGTTTTGATGCGGTTTGACTTGATATGATGTTTAGCGTTGATGTGTTTAATTAGTAAACTTGTTCATGTTCAATTGCAAGTATAGACGAACAGAAGAACCTCTTCACACGCACGCACGCACCCTAATCTTGTCTCTCACACTCCGTCACGCACAGCATGCGTGCACACATACACAAACACACACGCACAGACAAATTGCTAGGTTACCATACCAAATAGGCCTCCCAGAGAATATTATTTGTTAGTAGCCTAATGGTAAATGCTGCAGGTGTAGAAATTTACATAAAACAGATATTTACTTACTGATGTCAGTGCTACATTACAGCATGACAATAATAATAATATTCAGTGTTACATGTTACACATGTTTTACAGTACGTTCACTTAACTGTATTGTTATTTATTGTTGGCACTTGCACTAAATGTTTAAATTGCAATAAATAGGCTTAGTTTTGCAGCCAAATGTTGGGAGTTTTCTGTTTTCTAAGAAATAAAAGCCAAATGCTTGAACATTTAACAACCACATCATGTTCGTTATGCATTATTTGTTTTGGTTGTTTAAAAATGCAAAAAAAAAAATCCGATTAATCGATCGATAAAGTGCTAGATTAATCGATTCCAAAAAGAATCGATAGCTACAGCCCCAATATATATATATATTATTCTGTTTTTTGGGGGGGATTTATAATATGTGCTTGCTTTCTCTCTACTTTTTGAATGCAATACACCTTGTTAGACAACTTGATTTAACAAGTGCATGCAATATATACAGTTTTGGATGTAGTGAAGGGCTGCTTACTGCACGGTGTGGATGCTAGGATGTTCCCTGCAGGCATCCACGAGGGTCAGAGCAGCGTTGTCTCCAATATTGTTATAGGCCACATTAAGCTCCTGGAGCCCAGTGTGTCGCTGAAGCCTCTCAGCCAGCTCCAAGGCCCCCTGGTCTCCCAGCCCAGTGTGCATCAGGGACAGGTGTGTCAGGGACTGGTTCTCTGGCAGAACCGCCAGCAGGGTGCGTGCTCCAGTCTCCAGCAGAGGGTTGTCACACAGTCTGAAGATGGAATAATGAGCCAAAGTTGATTTTCTACTCATGACACACTGTACATAGTAAATAGTACATAGTAAATGGTGGAATAAATAATAACTAATGGAGTTAATGAGTACCTTATGGGACCAATGATCACAAGTTCAATACCTAACCCTAACTCAGTAACTGTACCTGTAGCACAAGGAGACTTTATATATCATAATACTTGTTTTCTGTCAGTGTTTTAATGATCGCATTTCCAACTACACTTGAAGGCACCTTCATTTAGTTCACAGCAGCTAGACAAATAATAAAGACAAAGGGGCCAAGCCTTGTGCGGGAGCTTGTTGGCAGCAACACGCTAGTGAGGGTGTTTGTGTTTTAAACTCAAAGTTTTTTAAGCCTTCTAATAGCAAAGTTGTTTCTGCCCACCTCAGCATTGCCAATCTCTGCTGGGTTTCTCCAAAACATACGTCTCTTGAAGCTAGAAAATACCTGCTGCCCATCATTAAGCAGATTCCTGTGAGTGCTGTGACATATTGACCTTTGTTTAAAAAAATGTATTCTAACCTGAAACGCAGGAACACGACTCCTTGTCACAGAAAAACTGAATTATTGCGGTGAGTTGCACTTTGCTGGCGGTTAGATGTGTTAGTGTCAGTGATGTAATGCTGCACAGACTCCAGGTGCAATGTTAAACTGTGTTTTTGTCATTTGGCAGCATGAGAAGATTCCTTTGGACACAGTATAAATAGAACATTAAGACATCCATAAATGTTTAGTCTTACTGTAGAGATCTAATTGAGCTCTGGGGGTCTAGCAGCAAATCTCTCAGGTAGATGCAGGACTCAGGACCAAGGCTGTTAAACTGCAGACTGAGGACAACAGAAACAGGCAGACACAACAATCACAACACTGCATACACATGCTGACAAAGGATGCACATGAACTAAAATATAAACCCCACACATTACATGACTATATTCATTCCAAACAAAATCTAAATATTCGTTTTTAAGTCTTTCACACAAACAAAAAAAATCCCAGTCCTCACAAAGAAATTCCAACTCAAAATAATTTGCAAATTCGTTCCTGGTTAATGCAGAATCCCAAAGACAGAAACAAAAGCAAATCAATTCAGTTCAGTTTGTAAGCAAAACAAAGCTAAATTTAGTTGATCAACAAACCCTAGTAACTTCTAAATAGCACATTTGTACATTTTCAGCATCATGCAAAGCTCTCCTTTCAGTGGTCCTAATTTTTTTATTCAATGCAATCCACAATAGGATTATTTTGTCTCACTTGAGTTTGTGTGTGTTTCTGAAGGCAGGCAACAGTATTTGAAGCAGGTCATGAGTCAGGAGACAGGAGGACAGGTCCAGCACTTCAAGGTAATGGCTACAGGACGACAACATAACACACTTTTAAAAAATCTATTACAAGATTAACATTCTAATCATTTAAATTTCATAAAGAGATACAATAAGCGACTGTAGTCAGACAACCAGTCATGCTCTCATAGTTGGGGGACAGGTTATCTTTAGGGGCAGGTGAGCAGTAGATGCTAAATAGAAGTGTTGTACACCACCTGAAAGCTGGGAATCTAAAGACACACACATTAAGAAATGTGTGTTGGAATCCGCTCTCAGTTCCCAACCCTATCCTTCAGTAACTATGGAATTTGATCATAAACATATCAACTCAACACAATGCTTTAGACTAAATAAGTAGTTTAATTTATTGTTCAAGTACTCAAAAGCCTCATTTGTATTTGCAATTTTAACATTTCTATGATGAAATATCTATACCAGGTATCGATTTATTTGATGTTATCTATAATTTATATTGTAAAATTTAAATATTGCAAAATATGTAAATACTATACTGTATTGAATTTTCCCCGACCCCAATATGCTGTGGTCATTATACAGCCATTATAAAAGAGGTAGTGTAGTGAAGGTGCCAGGGCCCCATGCCAAGTATATATATTCATTGAGGCCAATAGTAGAGGCTGTGGCTTCAGCTCAGAATGACAATCTTTTGGATCCACTTAATAAATAAAAAGCAAATTGAATGAGAATAAGATATGATTAACCTGCAAATGAAGACAAAAAATCAAATTCTAAACTTTACATACCGAACAGGTGGCAGTTATCCACTTTACCTTACAGGAGTGCATGAGAGCACAGAACTCAGTACAAAGCATTTTAGCGGCGTCATACGAATGTTGGTGAGGCGGATGGTTCTGATCGAGGCCAGAACCTCTGCAGTCAGCCTGGGATTCTGAAACTCATACAGAAGCACCAGTAGATCCATCAGCTCCTCTGGTGGCTGTGGCTTGCTGAGCTCTAGCAATAATTAAGATAAAAGTTTATCATTATCCATGCAAAATTGGTGATTTTCGCTGTAGGGATAGAAAAGACTAGACTCAGCTACTATGAAGCTGTATCTAAATATGTCCAGTATCAGTCCAGTCACTGTCAACTACAAAGGTATTAGCACTCCAGAATTCAATTTAACTGTTTAGGACTTGTTTGTTCTAAATCAGGGGTGTCAAACTGATCCAGTAAAGGGCCGAGTGGCTGCAGGTTTTTGTTCCAACCAAGCAGGAGCACAGGTGATACTGATAACTATTCAACTGAGTGAAGACAGTTCAGCTGATTGAATGATTGGGTTCAGGTGTGTTTCTGCCACTCTGCCCTTTCCTGGATCAGTTTGAAACCCCTGTTCTAGATGACAAAAAAACTAATTATATTATGTCCAAAATTGGTCATAGTGTAGTTCACCCAAAAATGCCTAAAAATGCTGTTGGACCTGGGTAATAGTATAGTATCCAAAAATATGAAACAAGAAACACTATAACATAGTGTGTCCAAAACTGGAAAAAAAAAATGGCATACTATATTATATTTAAAAATGTCAAAGGAAAAACAACTTATTATAGGATGTCCAAGTGTTTATTTTTGTTCCAACCAAGCAGGAGCACAGGTGATACTGATAATTAATCAATTGAGTGAAGACAGTTCAGGTGATTGAATGATTGGATTCAGGTGTGTTTCTTCTTGGTTGGAACAAAAACCTGCAGCCCCTCGGCCCCTTACTGGATCAGTTTGACACCCCTGTTCTAAATGGACTGGAAGGGTCAAAGTTAGCCATAACAGACTAATATCAAGCTAATGTCAAAATAAAACAGTGCAGCTCGTCTTCTAACATTAAACAAAGCATACTCTATGAAAAGACTGAACAGAAAATATAAGTTACCTCTGACAAGGTACTTCCTAAGGGCATGTGTGATCTGGGCCACAGTGGTGCTCTGAATGTTGCACCCAAGTTGCTGGAGAAGGACACGATTACCATAATGCAGGAGTCCACCCATGAAGATGGGGTAGAGCTCAAATGGCTGGCCTTCAGTGTACTGCTGTGGTTGCGGACCGTGGACTCCCAGGAGGCTTTGCTCCACCTGATCCAGGACATCCTCATTGTAGCTATCTTCGTTGCGGAACATTTCGGCTGCCATCGTTTTGGCAATGCTGCCTTTGTTGCGACTGCTAATTTTCTCATAGAGCTTTGGAAAAAGCTTAAGAAGGTTGAATACAGCAAATATCCGGAGGGGGATGAACTTGGAAAGGATATTGACGAGGGCATTGACATCTTCACTTGCCTGTCCAATGGCCACAGACACCTGCTTGGTCAGCTTCTCAAGAGCAGATTTGTTCTCTCCCAGAACCACATATAGAGCCGCCAGGTACTCCTGCATGGCTGGGACGGCAAATACATACCGCCTCTCACCATTCTCAGTGGGTTCCTTTGATAAGCGCTTACCACTTTCAACACAGGGAGCCAAGAAAAAGTCCAGCACATCAGTCCGGAACATGGCCAGCTGACGTAGCTCCTCATCCGTCTTGGTCTTCCCTCCTATCCACTGCTCCAGTTCCTTTTCTGAGAATGACATGCGTTTGTATGTCACACCGTCAAACGCAAGTTTCCCAAGTGTACGGACTACATACAACATCAGAGAACTGTGCTGCTCCTGGCTGGGCACATTTCCTGTGCCTGCTCCCAGCACCTCACCTCCAAAGTTGAGCCTGAGGAAACTGGTGTATATGCCAGTCAGTGTGCGGATGGGTGCCTTGGCATCGGTGAAATGGAGGAAGTGTAAGGTGGCACAAGTGAGCCAGCAATAGGAGGGTAGAAAGCAGGCTGCTGCCAGCTGGCTTTCTCTCTGAAGGTTGAGGTAAAGTAGCTCTATAAGAGCATGGACCTCTTGGTGATGTTCATTCTCACTACTCTGCTGCAGTAGGCGGCTGGTGAAGTAGGCTCGCTGGCGCTCTGGGTCATTGAAGCCACAAATCTGTGCATAGCGAGTAACATACTTCTGAGGGATACGGTCCAGAGCTGACAATCTTGTGGTAACCAAGACGCTGGCCTGCAAAATATACAGCAGTCAACTTCCATAACCACCAATCAAAGATATTGAAATTAACATACATAATATATAAAGAAAGGTTTAAAAAGACATTTCTGATTTCTTAGAAGACTTTTACAAACTCTTAGGCATTCTACGCCTTAGTCTTTTTATTATAAGAATTTATATTTGGGCATTACCGGACCTTCTGAAAAACAAGTTCTGGTCCCTAATAAAAGTCAGGTAAAGAATATCGAGTTGGGGGGAAATTACATGTATTGACTTGGCTCATGTGCTAAATTGCTCAAATTGCACATTTCAAAAGGCCTAATTCCATCATTTCCCACAGGGTTGGGAGGTAATGGAAAAGGGGTAACATGGTATGCATTTTAAAACAAAAAATATAAGTCACTGTACTGTTACTGTACTTCATTACAGTTAAGTTTAAATTGGTGATAATCTGAATACAGTTACTGTTAGTACTTCACCCCACGGAGTGGGAGTGAAGTATTGTTTTTGGCTGCGGTGTCTGTGTGTCTGTGTTTCCACATCTGGATATACATGACTATATCTGGCCAAGAAGGGGTGCTGCACTCTAACTGATTAGTATACAGACATGAATGGGGTGAAGTCTGCCATCTCTGATTTCCTTGTTTTCATTTTGTTTCTTGGCAGTACCAAGCTAATAGTAACTTTGTGAGGCATGGCATTAAGAATGAGGTCACTATTACAATAACACCAGCTATGATCATGGCTGCATTTTGCACATCTGCGCATCGTATCGACAGGTGACAGTCTAGACTGATTTGATTAAAACACAACAGAACAGAAAAATGACATTGTAGTTATTGTGGACTGTAACTTACCTCAGGCAGGAGGTATTTCCTTAGCAGGTTGACCACCACTACACCAGGAGGCAGCACCTCATTAGGATCACTGCAAAGCTCTGTGGCTCCAATTCTGAAGTCCACTTTCATCTTCTCCATCCCATTGAACAGGAAGAGCACATCCTTGGCGTGGTTTCCCTCCCCACTTAGCAGGGGGTGCTTTTTAAGGTGGAGGTACTTTCTGCTCACCAAGTCCCTTAAGGAAGACACCCTGTAAGAGAGGAGATTTACAACTTTGAGCACTTATTACATACTGTACTGGCAGCAGTCATCATATAAATGTCCATTGAATCTAAGTTATGCCCTGAGGGGCAAATTCACAAAGAATGGATGGCAGATGCTGATAACATGATTATATCTGCATCATTTGAAGCCGATATCTGCCCCGTCTTGAGGTTCATCAAGATCAAGATCAAGATCAGTCAGGACTTAATGTTTATCAATGTTCCGTGTTCATCTACAAACATACACAGTCCAGGTGTATACAGTCATCAAACATCGAGATAAGTCACAGCTGCTAGTGATGATACAGAACACCTGTGATTGGAACGCCCAAGTCATGATTCATAACACGATTCCTAAAATGGCAGATTATTTGGCATAAGTGAACTGTGAACAAGACTAGGTCAAAGCCTAGTATATGGCTGTAAGCGTTTGGTCAATGCGATTTGGTGATTTTGGGGGCAATGTGTTCCGGTAATAGTTCATGTCAATAATTAATCCTGTCCCATGTATATAAACACTATTGTACTATCCACCAACAGCTAGATATCTGTTCACATTATGAAATACCTAACTGAAATGAGTGAAGTAAAAGCACTGTCCTTATGAGGTCAATGGCAATGTGTTGCCATAGAAGAGGACAGTGGACAAGCAGCCTCAAGCAGCCCCGCCCCGTAACAACGTCACCTCACTCACAACAAAGAAGAAGAAAAGCTAACTTACTTTGTCATTTGGCCAAGGTCCTCACAAGAAAAAGGAACCACCAGCTTGAAGTGGGTCAGGGTTTTCCCTGAGCACCAATCCAGCACCAGCTTCCGGAACACTGTACTTTTCCCTGTTCCCACCGCTCCATACAGCAGCACATTGAGCCCCCTGCCCTCACTCCAGGCATCAGTGGGCTCAAACAGCTGCTCCACAGTAACAGAGGGGCTGCAGGGTGTCTGGGGTTGAAGAGGGGAACTCAGCAGTCCTGCCCTCTCTACAGCCTTTCTTTCCAAGATCAGGGGATCCACATGCATGGTCTCTGGGCTGAAGTAACCACCAAACTGTTTCTCCTCCTGTGGAAGGTGGCTA
>CAFUXE010001098.1:64295-85811 GCA_903364295.1 Serranus cabrilla
CGCTTTGACTGGTCGCAAAGACTAGAAAAGCGCTATATAAGTGCAGTCCATTACCATTTACCATGTATGAACCAGCTCTGGCATCATTGTAACATCAGGGCTTTTTTTTGCCCTTTTTCAAGATTTCACTTATTTCCCATTAAATGGACTGCACTTGTACACTTTTCTAGTCCTAGCGAAGACAATGTGCACAGCCTGGCAAACACTATAGTAGAGAATCATTTTCGGGGTTTATCAGCTGCTTATCATTTCTTCATATTTCTAATTATGCAGGAAACTATTTGTATAGATTTTTCACAATTTAGTTGTGAAGGTAACTGATCACTTCATTTGTCATTATGAACATATAATTTATTTGCTTTTAAAACAATAAGAACGCCCAGAGTAGCATAAACAGTAGAGGTGGGAACATTTTTTCTCCCCGGAATCGATTATATTACGTCATATCCGTGACCAGAAAAACTGGATTCTACTAGCTGTAAACTTTAAAAAAAATGCTGTACATGTGATGAATCTCTTTTTGTCTCAGTTGTAATAAATGTCAGCTACTGGACTGACTGACAGACTGATGTGCATTGTTTATGACAGGCATCAACAAATGGCGGACCTCGGTCCGGACCTGTGACCAATCTGATAAATTCATGAGAATAGATCATTTTCATGGAGCATTTTTTCCGATGGTCACGGCTATAGGCAATGGGCGATTCTACTCCAATTATTACGACAATAGCCTCATTCAGTTGAGCCAATCAAAACGTTGGGTTCCCCTGCGCGGACAGCGCACCAGAGCAGAGAGGAAGAGATGGTGGTTGTGTCCGAAATCACTCACGCAAATAATGGACTATATAGTGCACTAAACTTGACGGTTTCGGACACTATCTGTTGCCGAGCCAGTTGCACAAAATGACGTCGCATTCGTTGTCGGCCGTCGGGCAGTTAATACGTGAAGCTTAAAGCAGTGCGGTAAACTGCAATAATGGGGGTCATTGGTCAATATTATCGGTCTAGTGACCCCCAGCTGCTCCCGACTTTTCAGAAATGCATTATGGGAGATATGTAGTGCACTATATAGTGTATAGAAATGCTCACTCAGAACTCGGACCACTACGCGATTATCAAGAATTGTGATACCAATCGAATTGGCACCTTAGAATCGTGATACAATTGAATCGTGACCAAAGTGTATCTTCCCAACCCTAATAAAGAGTGTCTTTACTTAAGGTACTTTCATATTTTTTAAAGCTAATAGTTTGGGATATTTACTTAAGTAACATTTTAATTGCAGGGCTTTTCTTTTAAGTTTTTTTTTAAACGTTATTGCTACTTTAACTCAAAGGATCTGGGAACACCACAGGTAGAGATAAGTATAAAAGTTAAAATAAAAATAAAATAGCATGATGCCATGGAATGGTTTCTTTCTGTCCTCCCCAATTATTTGAGTCACCAGCTGTGACTGTTGTAGTTGTATGTAAGAAAGCAGTATGTTATCCTGATTGTCAAATAGCAATAAAGTTTCAAACTGAGTTGCACACCTGGTCCTGAAGTGGTAGAGCACAAAGTCCTGCCAGAGGCTAGGTACAGAGTCTCCACCCTCCTCTTCCACCTCCATGCTCGGAGCAGCTGACTCAGCTCTCTGGAAAACACAACATGATACAGGTTTGTTCAGTTGGCATTGTTAATAACCTTTATAGAATGCAAAGCTAGAAAGGTTACTTCAATCCCACACTCTCAACAACCTGATTTTGAAAGAAAGGGGTTAACTCAAACTGATCCTACATCTGCAATTAGGCTGTTTGCAGGTTGTGGCAGGTAGACTGACATACCTCCAAGGCACTGACATTTCAGAATTAGCTCAATGAAGACTCGTCCAATGGTGATCTGAGAACACAGGGAGCTCCAGATAGCAAATAAGTAAGGCGAATTTCTTTCTCTGGCATACTCAGGAATGAAGCCAGAAAATTAAGCATATTAATAAGTGTCTCTTTCCCAGAAGGTGTCAGAAAATTATATTAAAAAAAATAAAGTGAAGCACACATTCTTTATTGTATATAATTGTACGCCACCTATTAAAACTTGGGCAGTGCAACAAGCTGAAAACACAACACCATCAAACCATCACCTTATAAAGTTGTTGAATGTCTAAGCAGATTTGCTCGTTTACACACCTAGCAGACACAGAGTAATACAATCATTTGTTTGGAGTGGTGTTTGTGTACACCTCAGCTCTAATATTAACTTTGTTTTAGCTCTTTATTTGGACTCTCTCAGCTGCTGAGGTAATGATCTGTCCCTTTAGCTGTTAAATGCTCCACTGTGTTCAGCAGCTAGTCTCTACATGTGTCTCTCTGCTGTTTGCTGTTGTAAAGTCAGTCAGACAGTAGGTACAAATGAGTCCCTGAAGTACTGTGCTTTGATATTGAGACAGTGACAGAAGATAGAGATTAGCACTGTGTGATTAGAAAAGAGCAGGGCCTCATTTGTAAATTTTACATATGCACAGAAGCATACTTTGGAATTTATAAAAAAAAAAACAAGCTTGGTGTGAAAATGTGCGGTCCTCCATGGAATCTCTGACCCATAAGAACGCACACAAGCTGGAGACACCAGAAATGCATCCCCATGGAAATAGGATGAAACACAAGACACTGTGTGAAATTGAAGTGTAAAATAAAACAAGATAACAACTTCACATGCGATACTGTGCATCATTAGGCCTTGAACAATACATCTCCCATGACACAATTGTCTCTTCTAGCAATGGTAGAGGTCATGTTTGTAGAAGTTTGTAAAATAGATGGCCACAATTAAAGTATGACCATTATAAATTAAATGAAACAATCTCTCATTTGAAGTTTAAATTATCTATTTTTTTTCCGCTTTTTCATGTCTTTATCATTTAATGTATGTATATATATGTAAGAAATATGTCCAAACATGGGCTTCATGGGTAACAGATGTACCCTTAAAGCCCATGTGTGTTCCAAATAAACCCTCTTCATCATTCATTGATAAATTAATATGTATTTAAATGAAACAATATGAACTTCATCTATTCAAATCTGCAATCTCTTACCTCTTAATAGCTAGTTTTATTTTATGTAAACTCCTACCATATGGCCTGTAAATGGTATTTGAAGTAGGACTGGCCAGTCTATTTGCTGTGTTGTCAACAAAGAAAAAGCTAAACTTACGTCTTTATTGGAATGTAGCCAACTGAAAACAAAAACTGTTTACAATATCAACCTACCCAAGTACTCCCAAGAGTTTGACTTAAACATTGCTTTACTAACTTTACTAACTAATTTGTGGTCCAACCACAAATGACCTGGGATCTGATGCATTCAAAGCATTTTTGCCACATGTTGTACATTTAAGATTCTTGAATGCAACTGTTCCCCCGAGTTGTGCTTAATATCGTGCTATAGGCCCCGTCTACTTCCGGATATAGTGCAAAACCTGCATGCAATGTTGCACATGTGATCAAAAGTTATCAAAACAAGTTTGATAGTCCAAAAAAAAAGGGCAGGTTATACAGATAAAGACCACCTCCAACTCTGTGGTTACAGACCACAAACAAATGAATTGCTGAATACTACAGTAAATTTGTTTATATCCAAGTGAAGTGTTAGAGCTGAGGCCCCCTAAAGCCTCCCTGCTCTGCCTGGTTCTTTACTCTATACTTGGCACCTCAGCCCTTGACCTGTCAGTCCTGGGATACAAACTGCCGATCCTCCTGTCCACAGACATAGAGGCAAGCCTCGATATGACTCATCACTATAAGGGATGAAGTCCCTTTCTGCTGTGAGTCCAACCGTTCAATTAGTCTCCTCAATATATACTGTAAAGTTCTAGCAAAATGCTTCGTCATGGTTCTCCCAGCCATATGTCTCCTGATCAAACAGGATTTGTTTCAAGGAAGGAATTGCTACAATTAGATAGAATGAAAGCTGTCTGTATGTAGCCTCAATGTTATTGTTAGTGTCATGAATCTTAATATTTTGCAGAAATATACTAAAATTACTGATTTATGTAGTTTTCATGATGGCTTCATGGGAGGAAATCAACAATGCCTATATTAATAGATTTTATTCCTCCACCCACTGTTGCGAGAAAGGGGAATCTGCGTGCAGTGAAACAGGAACATAAGTAGAGTGGCAGCTGTGATCAATGAATGTAGGTGTGGTTAATACATTCAAAACACATATACAACGGGCTATTTGTGTGATTTAAACAGCTGTATATGCAAAAAACATAGGGGGTGTCCCAGTGACGTGCATAAAAACACATCCAAAAACGTGTCCAGAGGGGATTGGACTTCAGACCAGATCACATATTATGACAAATTAAAACAGAAAACTATGACATTTCAAAGGTTTTAATACTTTATTTGCCACTGTGTATGGTATGCTATCATACGGTAAAGAGCTCTGTCTCCAGGAAGATACACAAGAAAGAGAATTGTTAAACATCTGCATCCCAGATCTTGAATCAATCATTTAACATAAGCCAGTTTGCACATGATTGACATTTGAGCCTCAGCATCAATAACAGTTTGTCACCAACCTGTGCAGTAGGCTCATCCTTTCGTTCTGCTGCCTCTTTATGTCTGTGAAAAACAGATAGAATACCAAGTAAGACAGCGTGTGAAAATGAAACTTAAAAGTACCCTGTGGATTCTTTGACCACAAGTAGAACTATGGGGCAATGTTTTGGTGAGTGAGTCACCATTATGTTTGTATCTCATGCATGCACAAAAGTAAGTGCATGCATGTGTAAGGGTATGTAGTGAGAGGACACTCCGCCTTCAATGATTTAAATGTAAAAAGTGAACACCTGGCATTCATTGGGTAATTTCTCAGAAAAACAACCAAATACCCACTTTCATGTATCTATCTATGTATTTTATAACAAATTATTACACTTATAACTTAGTTTTAACTTTATTCTACAGTAGCAAGCCATGGAGAACAGCGTGGTATTCAATGGCAGTGTGAATCACCTGTTAGGACTATTCCTGCTGTTGTTAGGATCACCCAAAGACAGTACACACATCGAAGCAATCCCAGATTCCTGGGATCTGCCAAAATAATCTTAAAATTGTCGGTAGCCAGCCACAGTCTCCCTTCCTGCCCCAATCTTCTTAGATCAACGATCTGATAACTGATTAAACCTGCGTTGTTAGTTTTTGTTTAGACTTGTCTAAACAGAATCTTGTCCTCCTTTTCTCAACAAATCTAGTATGTAATGACACTGGTCTGAGGGAATTGACATCATCGAGTTATTTTAGACCCAGATCCAAGTTTCAACTCCCATATAAATGAGGTAAAAATAACATTTTTTCCACTTTAGAAACATAGCAAAAATACTTACAGATATTGACCATTACCTACTGTAATGCACTCCTGACTGGCCTTCCAAAAAACACCATTGGGAACTTAAGCTCGTGCAAGCTCAGCAGCACAGATTTTAACCAGAACAAAGAACAGAAAACACTTCATGCCAGTTTTAGCTGCGCTGCACTGGCTTCCTGTAACAATTACACTTAACGGTCGGGTCCTCATACTTACATTAAAAAAAATTATTTTGTTATTATTACGTTAAAAAGTAATTGTAAACTAAAAAAAAGAGAGATTATCTTGGATAACCCCGCCTTTTCCGAGTGAAGTTGCTGGTAATTTTGCTTCAACAAGGAGGACATGAAAAAATTGATTTGTATTGGTTTACACATTGTATATCACAAGAAATGGGGATTTTACACGACGCGTTCAACCAATGTCATACAATACCGTTAATCGTTTGGAGCACAAACTGAAGCACGCCGTAATATTCCAGCAATTCAAGTACTTAGTGGTTTTGTGGTGGATTTATCTAACCGCCATGCCATCCGTTAAGTTAGGCTACTTGTTACATTGCGTTCTGTCACTTTTCCTGTCTGAACGCTGTCACTGTTTCCACCAAGGTTGGACTAGCTAACAGTTAATATTCGTGCAAAAATAAAAAATGACAGGCTATGTCATGGAAAATAAAACCAGAGTTACATACCAGTGTCTCACGTCCTGCCCTTGTCTCCCATCGGGCACTGTGTCCTCACATTGACGTTAACGTGTTTACTTTTATTCAATCTTAATATTCATTGCCAGCTCTCAGCAGCTGACTGAAAGACTACTGATACGTGAGACCATGTTCTTCTTCGTGGCTTTTTAAAGGCGGTTGGCAAACTGCGTAGTGGATATATTACCGCCACCTTGTGCTTGTTCATAATACGTGTATAACATAATATATTTTATGCATGCTTTATATTGATATAGCATACGTGGCTGTACAATGTTATCATTTTAGAAAATAGTTACGTCTGTAGAAGGATATGAAGAAAGTGCTTCCAATTAAGCCCTGAACTATAATCATCAGTTATAATAACAATGCAGGAATGTTTAATTTACGGATAGACTCAATTATTTTTCATCATGAAATTTTAGTGCATGAAAGGGAATAAAACATTAATTCTGTGATTATATTCATACATACATAGGTAAGACATGTTATTAAGACATTCCAAGTTTTCTGTCTTCAAAGCAACATGGTGAATAAACATTTGTTTTCTTTTGTTTGTTTCTGCTGCCTTTCAAAATCATTAACAGTTCAGCCTGTGAGTTATTAAACATTAAAGCATTAAATACGGTTTACACTAGTAAAACTGTGATTTTTCAGTCCTTAATGTGTGTCTGTGTGTTTATATACTCACACCACAAAGTGAGCATCACAATGTGGAAGAAAGGTGATTTAAGTAACTTTAACGTAGCATGGTTGTTGGAGTGTTTCACAAACTGCTGATCTACTGGGCTTATTTAAGTGATTTCCTCTAAAGTTTACAGAGAATGGTTAAAAAAATATCCAGTGATATCCAGCGCTCAGCTAACCACATGATCCACAAATCAGCAAAGCAATATTGCACAGTATGTAAAACATCTTAATAAATGATTGGAAAAGAGCCTAGAATAAATGCCCACCGCCCACCTTCACCTGTTCAGACACTGGCCAGATGTGTTTCTTGAGACTCAATTGAGAAAATAGTTCCAATGCCTAATGGAGACGCAACAGCAGGATGCGCAATGGACAGAATAAAAGAAGACACAGGATTGATGGCCCTGTCAGATATTTCTGCTGGTCCACTTAGGTTTTTTAAAGCGTATGGTGCTGAAATCACACCCTTTACCCTCCAAAGACGTACCCCGTACCTTTCCAGCGCCCACTTTTTGAGAATTGGAGGTTGTGGGCAGTGGATGTTTAAAGGGAGATGGCAGCTCAACAATAAATGCCACATGAAAGTGATGTACATCATCTGAAAGCTTGAGAACCTGAAGATTAATTTGAGATTCAGCTCAGCAACTCGTGTCAAGTTGTTCTGGTCAAAAATCTCTGGTAAATATGATTTATGTAATTATTTAATTAATTATTTCTAACTTTTCAGATGTATCATAGTCTGGCTGATATTGTCCCATTTCCTGGTTCAAATTGGTCCCATAAGTTGTTTCAGCAATTTCTGGGTTGATAGCATTTGTTACACACATTTGGTGCTGAATTCTGTTTTTCATATCTGGAATTGATCAGAAGGGGTCAGAACCCCCTCAGAATATGTCTGTGTTGGAAGAACACAGACAAATCCATGCTGTGATTTGGTTTCAAAAAACTTTTTCATTTTGGAGATTTCTGTATTTTTCAGTATTTCAGTGACAAGCATTTCTGTTCTCTAAACTGCTGAGAAACCCCCTTATTGTCAATATATATAGGAAAGCTATACATCCTCTGAAAGCTCTAGGTCTCTAGTTTGTGGCTGTAAAGTTTTGTGAGGCTGTGACAGCGGAACGTTAAGGGGTTAAAGGAAGGACAGAGATTATTCAGTGGTAACTGGATACCACACAAAAAAAAAAAACAGTTGAGAGAAGACAGCAAAAGAGGAAGGACTGACACAATTGCAGGGAGTGGCTGGTGGGTACATGTACTGCCCTGTGTGTTAAACATTTAAACTGCAGATAATTTAAACTGTTTATTCACTCATTCATTCATTCCACATCTTATTAATCAGAGAGTAATAGTAAAGTGACCAGTAACAAGTCTATAATTGAAAGTAATTGAAATTGCTATTTAAATGTAACACTGAGTAAGAAAACTTTTATATAAGTGGCTTCTTAAAATAGCAAAAAGACAAGTGACTTTCATTCACTCCCATTAGAAATTTAGAGTCACTAATTAAACCCCAGCATTTGATGGTGGGGGGCTGATCAAACATGTGGAGCAAGGCAACACAACAATATTGGTCAGGGGCAACATTTTCTGAATGCGAAGGGCCTGACACTTCATATCCATACTCAGATATTAATGCTCTTATCAGCTCTTTAATTTCTAAATAATTGCTTTTTCAAAATGTTATTATTAAAAAATAAGGAAAATACATTCAGAACAGGATTAGAAGTAGTTGAATGTTGTTTCTAAAGCAGCGATAGTGATTTTTACAATAATATAATATAAACTCAATAATGTCTTACTCCAAACAAAACAAAAAAGACAATACTAAGGTTTCTTAGGTTTAGATGGAATGAGGAACACAGACATGGATCAGTGTTTATCATCTTCTCCCTCCAATGATGTGAATTACTGCCTGCAAATAACATTTGTAGAGAAAGTGGAGGCTGGTTTCTCTTAGCCAGAAGATAAGTTTAGAAGAATTCAGCAATTTTGGATATGTGGCATACATACATGTTTGCATTTCTGTGTTTGTTGATAAGATATTGGCTTTTAACTGCATTTACTTACAGTAAAGCGAGTAGTTATAATCAACCTTTCTTCACTTTCTACCACCGCCTCTTTGGTTTGGTGCTCAACGACTCTGCTTTATGTGTGTGCAGGGAGGAACTTTGCACTAACACAGAGAGCAAAGGAAATGCTGCAGCATGAAAATCACACAAAAACGTTAAGAAGTACTGATAAAAGAACCAATAATGGTAAGTTCTCTGCACTTGTATAGCGCTTCTCTAGTCATGGTGACCACTATAAGTGCCTTCAATACTACCGATCATCATTCACCCATTCACACACACATTCATAAACTGGTGGCTGAGGCTGCCCAACATGGCGCCACCTGCCACCATCAGTATATGCATTCATTCCCTGTTGCAGCTTCGGGAGCAATTTGGGATTCAGTATCTTGCCCAAGGACACTTTGACATGTAGACTGCCATGGTAAGGGACTACTGCTGATCAGTGGTCTACCATCTGAGCCACAGCCTCCCGATACTGTTGGGACTTATTACGTTTATTTTATGTTTATTTTGCTTATTTTTTTGTAAACAGATCCACCAGTTGAATAGGCCCGATGTAGATGGAGGCAGTTTCAACAGCTTTGGGTCAGCCATTGAAAAAGCACAGTCAGCCTTATACGTTGAATGATTATCTCTAAAACAGCAGCTTATCTGATGACCTCAGTGTTCTCCGACGACAGTAGGAATGTAAAAGGTCACTGAGATAGGCTGGAACCTGTCAGTCAAAGCTTTAAATACTCCCTTTAAAATCTCCCTGCACTAAATTGAAAGAGTCTGAGCTTAACTCAGTACATTGTGAGTAATTCAATTACTGATTTGAATTATATCCCAAACTTTAAACCTAATCTAAGATATAGTAGAACATTTTCTCTTTTATCAAATATATATATATATAAATGACATGAGTTAAAAAAAAAAAAGGTTAAGATGGTGTACATACGATGCATATCATAGACACATGACTTACAGTTATTTATCTTCTGAGCATACAAAAATATATACAGCATGACAAAGGATTAGTACTGAATGCTAAAAAGAGAGAAAACAAAAAGGCTATGCATACTTAAAGTTCTGTCAACATCAAATGTTTCAGTGCATGCATCAAACATCGCGTTATTACAGCTAATGACTCATATGGCACTTTAGAACTTAACTTAAATCCAGGATGACTCCTTAAGTCCTTAATGCTACTAGCAGACCTGCACACTCCTGACTCAACACACACATCAACAGGTGACTAAACAACCAAAAAATACAAAAAGGAAGAAAGTGCTAATGATTCAAAGTTCTCCAGGTTCTGTTCAACAAAAGTGGGCCTGGACTGGCAGATGTTATGCAGATATGATCTAAATGTCTCACTGACGTTGCCTGTTTGATGGGATGGAATTGTCTTCATACCAACATTTGAGAAACTAGCTTAATCAACTCATTCAAAAGCAAACTCAAAACACTTCAATCTCACGTAGCAGGCCCAAAAAACAAAATGGTTATCCAACTTATACTCTATGTGTGCATGGTTGAATATGTATACCATAGAGTGGAGCAGGTGGACCCAAATGCAAGACACTGCAGGCAAAATGAACTTAAGAAATTAATCTTTATTCACAGTTTGTGCATGCAAGGCAAAAAGCGAAAACTAAAAATCAAACCTGACATAAAACATTTAAACACAAACTGAAAAAATGAGAGGATGAGATGCAGGTAGAGAAGAGTGCTTAGACAGAAAAACACGCAGGGAACCGATTAGCAGAGTAAAACTCACAGAGCAGAAGGATTAATTGGGCTGATAAAGAGGAGTGTATCAAGATAGGAAAGGCAGTTCATGAACACAGTAGGAAGCATAAAAACCAGAAAACACAACACTCTAGTGACTAAATTAATAGATAAACACACAACATAAAATCCTAACTCATCCTGGAGTGAAAACAGATACATAAAAGCAACTTTAACTTCTGAATGTTTTTGCTGCTCATTACTGTTTACTGTATGTGTCAAATATCCCATTTGTAACTCTTATATTGTAGTTTATCTCACTCTATACGTGCATATATATGCATATATTTATATACAACGGCTCATGGTGGAAATT
The DNA here is from genome assembly GCA_903364295.1 of Serranus cabrilla. Classification (NCBI taxonomy): domain Eukaryota; kingdom Metazoa; phylum Chordata; class Actinopteri; order Perciformes; family Serranidae; genus Serranus; species Serranus cabrilla. The sequence goes on from CAFUXE010001098.1 coordinate 75,201, forward strand.
TCTATTACATAAAAATGCTCTGACAAATAACAGTAATTGTAAAATATAAAGTGCACTTGTGCTACAGTGGGGGGGCTGAAGTTAACCATGTCACCTTACATACACAACTGTGTATTTAAGTGACACTCCCCCACGGCCACAAACCTTGTGAAGAATCTTTGCGTCACCACATCTAATTTGAATGCAGCCTTAATAGCTCACTGAAAAAATATTGCAGCCGATAGTCCACCTTCTCTTCTCCTCTTACTCTCTTTCACACACCTGTAGCGCTCTGAAGTACCTTGGACAGCACCACACCAAGAGAAAATAGCAATTTCTGACAACTTGACATGCTATTAAAATGCATTGCTCCACAACTACTAACAATGCTTGATATATTTGAGTACATGACATCTCTGACCACATCATGCTGAAAATAAAACCTTTTTACTGGATAAATGAAGGGATTTTCCAAAGTAAATGTCCTACATTTGTAACTCCAAATGACCTCAAATGTGCTATAAAAGACATTGCTCCACAATTCCTGACAATGACTGATTTATTTAAAAGTGAATGTCTCTGACAGCACCCATATTGAAAATGTTATATTTTTCCTTTTTCAATTAAGACATTTTCCAAAGTAAAATTCCCACATTTCTACCATGAAGCAGAAAAAATGTTATGCAGTCAGAGATGCCCTCAACTGGTACAGGCCAGTCATTGCCAGAAATTATGGGGAAATGCATTTTTATAGTACCTTGACTTTCAATTTTTAAGTAATATAATAATATCAAAATAAAATAAAATAAAATAAACAATTAATTGATACAATAACTAAATATTTCATTTTCAGGATGTTTGTAGTCAGAGATGTCCCGAACACAACTTTAGCAGTCATTGTCAGGAATTAGGAAGCAATGTTTTCTTGTCTTTTGTTTAATTGATTTATTTAACAACACCTCAAATTTCTAATTCTAAGACACTTGAGGTACAAATGTGGAAATGTTATTTTGTAAAAAAAATCTGCCAATTGATAGATACAACTTCTTTAATACTTAGGTACCAAGATGTTCTAAACTCAAACATATTAGTCAAAAAACAAAACGAAATTGATACCGTGAAAATGCTTGATTTTGTGTCTACATGTTGGCAGAGAAATTCACAATGTAAATGTACCAGTCATAATTGGATTTTTTTCTCAGCAATCCAACAAATGAAGACATCCTTTTAAACTGTTTGTGAATAATTAATTTCATCCGATTTTAATGTTGATGTTTTTCTTTTTGCTCTTTATTTTGAAAACCGGATGCAGTCACGTGCATCCTTACGCTAACTTCGTAAAGTCCCCGTTGGCTCGATCTGGGCCGTTCGATTGCAGTTTGAATGCTGAATGCGGTTGCACTGCTAGAATTTCTGTGCCGGCAGGTGCGACAACGGAGACGCGAGTGTCGGCCGACTTAACATCAGTAAGCATCTCCCAAGTACATTTGTGGGGGGTGACCGTCTTATTTTGAAATAGTGCGACCGGAAGCACTGTTTTCTCTGTTGTCAGCGGATCACAGACGGTTCAATTTGACCGTGGTACTTGGGCATTTGAAACGGCAAAAAGGGCCCTATTCTCTCTGAAAGCCTCGGTTGGTACAGCGTGGTACTCTCAACATGGCATCTGAAGAGCTGGCTAAGAAGCTGCAGTCGCGCCTAGCCGCTACGCAGGATGCTACGCAGGAGGCTACGCAGGAGCCTGAGCCGGGGCCGAAGCCCGAACAGAGCCCGGTCCGACCCAAACAGAGCCCGGTCCGACCCAAACAGCAAGAGGCCGATGCAGCCTGTGGCGACTCGTCCGGCGAGCTTTCCGCCAAACTGACCCGCAGACAGGACATCAACGAGGGCAACGCTGCTCCTCGACTGACCCGCGTCTTCAACCCTTACACGGAGTTCAAGGAGTTCTCTCGCAAGCAGATTAAGGACATGGAGATGATGTTTAAACGGTAAGGTTGAAGCAAAAATGTCCTTTGTTTGTCCAGATAACTGGGGTCCGACATTTTCATTTAGAACCGTTAGTCGTGGGGATTTGGGCTGAATGTGTATGTAGGACTGGAAGCTCATGATGAGATTAAGATGCTTCTGCTGACGTGAAGCGTAACGGTAACGATACAGGAACGGACTGTCACCCTACTTCTCGATTCAAACCGAGTCGCTCGCTGCTCACTGTAGGCCCTCTTCACGATCAGCTTGAATTTTGTGCTTCTTAGCATTTTGCCCATCTAGTGTTGCGTCGTGATTAGAGGAAGGACGTGGGAATTGTGCTGGGATCGCTGCAGTAAAACAGGTTGACCTGCCACTCATCATGCCATACATCCCAAACAACACTGACAGGTTCAGGAATCTCATTGACAATCACAGCTGGCCAGAGCTGGGCAGGGCAGTGAAACTGTGTTGGTCCAGGGGCGCCACCACGGATTTTAGTCTTTGAAAAAATAACACATTGGGCCCCATCTACTACTGCAAACTACGATAGCCTTCAAAATAGGATTCTGTATATATAAAATTTGATGCAAAACTGATATCAAATGGGCCAAAGGCCATCTTTTACAAGTAATATGTTGGAATATGCTAAAATCTGAAATATAATATTATTCATAATAACATAACCAAAACAACATCCAATACCAACTGTAGGCTGTTTATGTGTCATTGTAGGATCATTGTGTAGAAAAATGGCTTTAGTCCTTGAAATCTTATCATTAAAAATAATTGTGATACTCAGTCTGTGAGGCCTGGCTCCAGGCTGGGGCAGGAAAAACTCATTTAGGATAAATAGCTGCTACAAGTTTGTCACCGCTGATAAATTGTCAAGTAACAGCAAAACATAGAATTTTCAGTTAAAATATACATTGTATGAAGTAAGTCTTGTTAGGGGATAAAAGTAGTTTCATTCACATGGACGTAGGTATCCGTTTAATTGTTACCACTCACGGAAAAGACCCACCTCTTGTGCTCTTTTTTCCTTAGCTGCTGTGACATTTTGCTATTTTATGCTACTAGCTAGATAACAGTAGTTATCTGCAGTTTGAGCTGTTTATCAGCGCTGCTCCTCCAGCTGCTCAGATAGAGTGTCACATGGCCGACCAATGTGTTAGCTGAAGCCAGCTGGACAACAAGGCTTTGCTTGTGAGATCAAGAAAAATCGACACCAGAAATAATTAATATGCATGCGCCACAAGTGTGAATTACTTTAATTATAGTAGATCACCCCAGTTTTCTAATTTGTCAAAATGACGGACAGCATTCTGAAGTGTATGTCATTACAAAATAATATTAACATTAAAATCAACCCCTGGTTGGGAGTTGCTCAACTGAAAGCACCTCAAAACCTAAAGGCAAATGTCTAGTTGCATTTTGGATACCACAAATCTACTGAATACTATATTTTTAATAATGCAATGGGGTTCCTTTTGCAGTTTGGAGCATTAGGCCTCTAAAAATGTATTTTGTAAACAAGAAAACTGGGTATCTTACTTGAATTATATGCGATTAAATCGGTAGCGAATCAAATTGAATTAGAAAACAAATTGAATCTGGATCTTGTGAACGGGGATTGGATTGATTAAAAAAATCTGTGGCGATACCCAGCCCTACTGGACATAGCTGTCACCAGTGATCCACACTAAGACTATGGGAGGAAAATGTATCAGTGTTTTCCTCAATTGTGAAGTACTTCCATCAGCAATCCTGCTGTTTTGTTGTCAACCAAAACCAGTTGCAGAAGCTCAGTACTTGCTATCTTTAATGAGCTAACACCATTACAAAACACTTAGTTTTACCTGCTGAGGCATTAAGCTACAAGAAGACAACACAGTGAGTGAGTCAATCAATCAATCAAAATCAAATCAAATCAAATCAACTTTATTTATCCGTTAGGAACTTCGTTGCAGGAAAAGCACCAGTACAGAAACAGAAACATAAACACATCATATACCATTCACACATTAAAATTCTGATGGTCATGAAGTCCCTAATAAATAGTTTAAAAACAATAATAGATTAAAAGCAATGGTAGATTAAGAACAAGTAGGTCACAAAGTGATCACAGTCACTCAGTGAGTGAGTGAGTGAGTGAGTGAGTGAGTGAGTGGGCACTTCAGTGGTGTGTGTGTGTGTGTATGTGTGTGTGTAGACCATAGACTGTAAAAGGTGTAGACTCACTGTCTGTGAGAAGAGAGAGTGAGAATGTGCAGCTGATATTGGTGTATCAATAGTGCAGTAAATGGGTATCGAACCCTTGAATATTCAGAATTGGTATTAAAAATTGATGTTGTTGACAACACTGTTTGCTACTGTCTGTTTTGTTAGAGTGTTAAAATATGGGCAACAGTCTAAATATCAGGTTCTAAATATTTAATATAAATATAAACAAATGTATTTAAACCACTGGCAAGATAACCAACAATCTGACTTTTTATTTGGTTTATACAAAATTGTACATATCCATGAAGGGGGTTTACAACACATGTACAAAGGAACAGGCAAGGACAGTAGTCCTGTATGAACTTTGTGTGGTAAAGAGAGTTCCTGTGGGCCAGTGTCAGTAAGACTGGCTGTGCTCATTGTCAGTCTGCAGCAGGGAAACACCCTGCTTTAGCCTGCCTTTGCCATTCCTGTGTTTCTATCAAGATAAGCCAAATTAAACTATGGATGCCATTGTGCTCCCTGGACTGGAATGCTGCCTGGAGAGAAGGCCCTCCCTCTGGCTGTAATCAGTCCCTGATGCAAATGTTGCACTAATTGTGATCACTTTCAAACCAGTTAAAATTTGTTACAATAGTTAAAATTATAACATAACTATATGCAGCTGCTTGATTTTACATTTAGACCAACCATTTTCAGGAATCATGGTATTGTAGCAGGCAGCCAACCAGTTTCAAATGCAATTGTCTCATTGTTGTGTAATAGACACTAATTAGATGGACATTCTTTTGTGTTTTTGTGCATTCGTACATGTTTGTGTGTGTCTATGTGTGTGCATGAAGATCGTCAACAAAGAGTCCCTTCATAAGCCTAAGGGAGGTGAAGCTGCCATGTGTTTCTGCTGTCTGCCACAGTTTCTTTTCATGACAACGCAGGACTGCTACAAGACATTTGCACAGTGACAAGTAGTAAAAAAAAAAAAAAGACTACAAGACTGTGCTTCCCATAACCACCATGTGCCCAATATTTGCTTTCCATTCATACATTTCTTTAACATTTTTTTATGGTATCCCATAGTCTGGTTAGCTATAGGCTTTTTCTCTTTGAGATTCACAAAGTGCTCTGTGATGTTGTACTAAAATGTATATTTAACCCTTCAATGAGTTGCTGTGATCTGTGATCTCTTGAATTGCCATCAGACGGCTCATAATCAATTGAATACACTGTTGTAGATCCTGCAGATCCTTACCTACAGAATATGTGACATAACACTTTTAACATGTCTTTGTCAAAAGAGAGTACCTGATTTTCCAAGAAAAATTGACCAGTTCATGGTTTTCATAGTCACAGCTGTTGTGTAACCATAAAATAAAGGTTGCAAAAGGAAGGAATAGTTTTTGGTCTTTAACTGAAACCTTGTGTTCCAAAGAACGGATCACATCATGGAAGTGGTTGTCCAAGCTGTTGATTTAAATGCAAGCCAGAGGTCTGAATCATCATCAGTTTGACAGCCGTCTTACTGACTGAGACATTATCCATGGCATGCCATACCACACCCAAGTAAGGTGGTCAAGCAGAGGAGCTTTGCTGTTCCATTTCATTCATTTACAAGAGGAAATTGGAAAATGTATTAAATAAAAGGAAATTAGGTGTTGGAATCAGATTTCTAATTTCTAATTTTCATATTAGATAGGGCTGCAACTAAAGACTATTTTGATAGTTGTTAAATCATCAATTATTATCAGATATAATTGCGCATTAGTTAATGGGTCTTATACAGCTATCAACTTTTAAATTGAAGCATCTGTTGACTAACAATATAGACAATATAAATGATTCCATTTAAGAATATGTCTTTTATTAAGACATATCCACTACTAATACATCTAGTCCTGGTTGGAAGAGGTTAAAGGCCATTACATCTCCGTCTATAGGTAGCTGGTGTTAGATAGCTGAGAAACTAATGATCTCACCTGGACAATATTGCATCATCTACAAGCCTGACGTGCTTTTCAAATATTCGTGCATGACTGACCTGCTCCAGTGTTATGCAAGGTCTGCTTTACAAAGCATTTCCAGTAGTTCTTCTTTGCTGGGTTAAGGTTGAAATACTCCCATGCTTTTAAAGTATTGGAACCCAATGGTGTTGTATTGGCTGGCGCCATTTTGCTATATTGTGTGTTTACCTGTTGCTTCCCAGTCACTGTTTGGCATGAGTAACTCTCAGCAAAGATAGTAATGACATAAGATGGCTCACCCCTCAGAATCTCAGCCCTCGAGAACGAAATCAGGGCCCCACAGCATGAAAAATACACATAATGATGACAGCTATATTTGTCTGCAACTCGTTTTGTTGACTAGTTGTTGCACCCCTGGCATAATTGGCAGATTATTATTTTTATAACTTTAGTTTTTATTGTTGTTCCAAATACCAGTACATAGTGATGTATCCATACAGATCTCAATAACAACAATTCTTTTTGGTTAATCAACATTGCATGACCAGAACAAATGGTCAAACCTAGGTAATGCTAGGACAAACAAACAAACAAACAAACAAAAGTGGGAGCCAATTCTCTCTCTCTCTTGTATGTGTTGATTCAGTCCATGTGTTTTTTGTCACCGTTTTCTGTTTTAGGTCTTGTATGTTGTCCATTTCAACCATTATTCTTCATGCTGTGCTTCTTGTAATCACAGGCGATGTGTTATTTTTCCCATTATATGAATTTCCTCCACGATCTCTGTCCATTGTTCCGTGTTAGGAGGCTCTGTTTTTATTTGGCAGATTCTTAGGTTGGCTTTCTCTTTCAAAAAAGTATTTACCAAATGTACATCAGGTTCAGGTAGTTTTTCCATGGGTTTAGATCCCGTGTTTCAGTGCCAGGTTGTCTCTGGCAAAGGGTTTTTGTTAGAGGGATAGAACACTGCAATACTTTGCAGTGCTGTCATTATGCTCCCAGTCTGACCTAACTTTGAGTTCTCTGGTTTGTAGGTATGACACTGGTAAAGATGGCTTCATTGACCTAATGGAGTTAAAGCTGATGATGGAGAAGCTTGGGGCTCCACAGACCCACCTGGGTCTGAAGAACATGATCAAAGAGGTGGATGAAGACTTTGATGGCAAGCTGAGTTTCAGAGAGGTGAGGCTTTGACCTCAGTGTGTCCAGTTATCGTACTGTGCATGTCAAGGCAGGTAAATATAAACTTACATAGTCAAACAGTAATGCACTGGAACATCTCTTTCACAACAGGAGTGTGAGGGAAAAGCTCCTTTATGAAATAGTTAGTAGCTGGGACTCTTGTTTCTATCAGAACATCATGAACCTAATTGGCAAGGTCCACAATGCAGCTCCTGCATTTTTACCTGATTTTGATGCATACCTTTCAATATATCAGCTGTTCACAAACCATAATGGGATCCACAACCCATTTTTAGGTAATCTAGCCCTTGTTGAATAGCTGCTTGCTCTGTTTCTCAACATGCCTTTTGAGAAACAGAGCAAGGTGGGGATTCATGTTTTGTAAATTCCCTAGCAGGAAATGAGAATGATGAGGGGAAAAGGGCAGACTGAGGTGATATGCACAATGTGTCAAATGAACACAGACTGATTTATTGAATGTAATGGAACTTTCTGCAGTTTCTGCTGATCTTCCGGAGAGCAGCAGCTGGAGAGCTGCAGGAGGAGAGTGGTCTGATGGCTCTGGCCAGGCTGTCTGAGATCAACGTCTCTACTGAGGGAGTGATGGGGGCCAAAGACTTCTTTGAAGCCAAGGTACTTTATGTTTGTATTGTATGTTGTCTGTATTTTAACACACATAAACTCACCAGTCAGAAACCAAAAGCTACAGAAACTGCCCCTCAGTAGTAATAATGTAACATCAAAAGTCCCAAACGAGAAAAATCTGAATCCAAGGGCACAGTTTACAAATCTGTTAGCAAGGATTTACACATTGAGGTTTTTTTTTCTGCAGTGTGACCCAGAGGGGCTCCAACCATAGACCTTAAAATAAAGCTGAGCTGAGGCATAGCTCTGGTAAAGAAGAGTTGTCATAAAAGTCACACAATTGTGACTTCTCTCCATTTCAACAGATACACAACAAGGGACCATATGCAGTGTCATATGCAGTGCAATATGGAGTTAAAGCTATTCACTCAGAATTGTGGTTCAGTTAAATGGTCAAAGTGAGGTTGGTGATATTATAAAAAAAAAAGGCAGATGAATGCTGCAATGCAGGGCCTGGTAAGGCTGATGGTTCACGCTCCGCTGGGACAGCACACACTGTACTCTGTTTGACTGTGTGTTACATCTAATCTGTGTCTTTGTGTACTGTTACATGTTGTTATGCTATGTTAAGTGTTACACTCGGCTGAGCTAGCATGATTAGAAACTACAAAGCTTTGTAGCTATTTTAGTTATCATTTTATGGCTGCTTTGGAAGGCCTCGTACTGCTGCCAGACAAGGGCAACATGCCACTCACCTATGGCCGCGATGTACTCCTGCTCCACCGGACTTCGCTGCTGAAGTGGATCTACCATCAGAGCTTCGTCCAAGGAAGATAGGAAGACATGGAGGCATCTGCAGCAGAGTAAGGATGCGTCCATTTTAACCACCTCTTCCCTCCATCATCCTGTCTAATGACCGCTCATTCCGGAATAAAATGGACTTACTACACACCCAGAACAGACTGGAAAGGGCATTCAGGGACATCTGCATCATTGCCATGTTCAAAACCTGGCTGGACGAGTCGGTCCCTGATGCCGTAGTCCGTCTGGACAACTTTACCATCGTCAGGTCTGACAGAACACGTCAGTCTGGTAAGAAAACGGCTGTCTGCCTTTACGTTAACAACAGGTGGTGTAACAACTTCAAGTTGCACTGTAAAGTGCGCCCACCCAACCTGGAGATGCTGACCATGTCCCTGTGTGCCTACTATCTCCCCAAGAATTTCCAAACTGCTGTGATTAGCTGTGCTTACATCATCCCCAGTGCAAAAGACAAGGCAGCGGCAGAGATAGTAGCCGAGGAAGCTTATACAATGCTAGTGAAATACCTAGCTGCTCCAGTGTTTATCCTGGGGGACTGTAGACTTGACAGCATGCTACCATGACAGCAGGATGTGGATTTGCCAACAGGGAGGGACTTGTGTTATGGCAATATCACCAACACATTCCATTGTCATTCATATCCACCATTAGGAGATGTAGACCACAATGTCATGTGTTTACTTCCTCTGTACAAACAAGTAATGAAAAGCCAAAGGCACAATACTACAGTGCTCCACAGTGGCCAGAGGATGCCATCAGCAACTGGAATGGAAATCTGAATGACAAGGTTAATGTCATTACAGATTACATCATATTCTGTATACACACTGTCATTCTAGTTAATAAATATCCTAATAAAATATCCTAACCCTAAACCCTGGATCACTCCCCAAATAAAACAGTGCCTGAAAGAAGAGCATAAAGTCTTCAGCCTAAAAGACTGGACTGGCCGTAAATTGGCTAATCGAACAATAAAATATGAGATGTTCCAAATGAGATGTTAAGAGTTAAACACTAAACAGGCATTCCAGAAAGTAAAAACTCTAACTGGATGTTATCCCAAATCCAACCCAGGGGGATATATGACCCAGAATCCTTTGCAGTTGAACTGAACACTTTCTATGCCCGCTTTGACAAGCAAGATTTCTCTGCAGTCAGTGAGGAACGGCTGAGAAATCTCCCTCCACCAGGAGGCAAGTTCCTTTGCCCTGGAACTTCCCCCGATCCTCCACTCACTCCTCTGTGAATCCTACTGTACAGCCACCCACAGTACCCACCCTCTGGAAAACTGCCATCATCATCCCAGTATCCAAATAACCCCGGCTCAAAGAACACAACCACTACTGTCCCGTTGCCCTCACCTCCATAATCATGAAGTGCCTGGACATCCTCCTTCCAGTTGTCACCCCTCAATTGGGCCCCCTTCAATTTGCTTACAAAGCTAAGAGGGGCAGTGAGGACACTGTGGCCTGCCTGCTGCATCTCCTCCTCCAGCACCTGGACCCCTAAGGCACCTTGGCCTCTTTGTGGACTTCAGCTCTGCTTTTAACACCATCGAAAGGCACCTGATGATCCACAAACTACATCATCTCAGCATTCCCACCCGTCTGATCCATCTTTTGCACAACTTCCTCAGCGACAGACTGCAAGCTGTGCGGGTGGGCAATACTTCATCACCTGCACTCACCATCACCACTGGAGCACCGCAGGGTAGTGTGCTGAGCCCGTTCCTGTACATAGTCTACACCAATGACTGCTCCAGTCTGTCACCTATCACCATCTACCTCAAGTGTTCAGATGAGTAGCCACTCTTGCCCTATTCGCAGACAACCACTCCGTCCGGGATTATCACAGCACCATCACATACTTCCCCAAGTGGTGATGTCAATAAGAAAGA
>CAFUXE010001098.1:92477-113564 GCA_903364295.1 Serranus cabrilla
AGTCAGTCAGTCAATAATTAAATCAATTGATTCATCACATCTAATCATACTGTGTACAATTCCAGTGAAATGCATTTCCGACAGTTCCTTTTAATTTCTGTATCATTTGTGCAGTTCTCCATCAGGATGCCTCTTCCTGATCAGCAATATGAATGCCCCTTTAAGAAGTTGGCAAGTTTTTGCCTATTCTGCATCAATTTATCGTATTATTTAGCCTATGCTAAGGAAAATACAAAAAGAAAGTAACTTTATAGTGATTGCATCCATAACTCTGCCTGAGAAAATGCTGTACTGGCGCTGTTGTTTATTTTTCATGACTTTGCAAGTGATTGACGTCTGCTCCCGCTGTTCATCCTCCCAGAGATCAGACAGTCGTTTGGAGTAGAGTCATATAATTCAGAGTCATATAACTGCAACATCATGACATTTAATAACATTTTCAAGCAATAGCGGTACGCTGCTGCAAAATGTTGCTATGAACATGGAGCTTTGCAGTTTATTTAGGGCCATTATGAATTGCCCAGAAATCCGCATACAGAGGGGGCAAAATAGTCACGGTATGCCAGAGAGTAAGATTAAGAAGTGCTGGTACTGTGTACCGGTGAGAACTGACCCTCTTTGAGCACTGCTCATTGGTATTTGCTCTTCTGTTATCTACACTTTCAGTATACCTGCCATACCTAGTCAAAACATGTTCAGTTTTACAGGCCTAACACTGATATTTGTCCATTTAAAAACACATTTCATACAGAAAAATATTGTCTTAAGTAGAAAATATTTGCTTCAGCTCAAAACATTGAAATCTACTTGTGTAATGCATTGTTTAACTACAACCATTTAATTATCAAATGCCAAGAAATCCAAAGAGTTTAACTTAGTCACTTCAGGTCACTCATACTTATAAAACTCATAAATTTCTGCTGTACATTTTACAGAGCAAAGGGTTTTAATTTGTCTGTTGGTCTTTGGATTTCATATTTGGTCCAACACTGAAATACCCCCAATAACTATCGGATGGATTTCCATGAAACTTTGTACAGACATTCATGTTCCTTAGAGGATTAATCCTGCTAGCTTTTCTTCTAGCTCCATCATGAGAAGATTGTTTCTCTTTGCCACATTCTTTGGTTTGAGATCAAATACTTTTACCATTAACATCTTGAAATGAAAAATTCTGGTGGTGACAATGGTAAACACAATCTGCATGTTAGCACTGACTAATTCCAAATGTACGTCTTCAAATTATATAAACTGACTTCATCAGAAAAAAGGGAAAGTTTCACTTTGAATCCCCCCTACCATCAGCCTTCTAGAACAAGCAGACTTGACATGATGACAGGCTGTATGACATAAGTCTGGGAGAGCTCAGTCAGTAAATCCAGCATGCTAACGTTAGTATGTTAGCATGCTAACATTAGCGCAAAACTTTACTGTGCAGACAACAAAACAAGCCTAGCCTTTGACTGTGTTGTCATTTATGGAGCCACTGGGTTTCACAAAAGGAGGTTCTTTTTGTTTCAGTTTGCTATGAAAATTAGCATGTAACATTGCATTACCACACAACACCGTAAAACATTGACGACAATGAAAGGAGCCATGATGTTACTGTTTCAGTGTGTATTAGATGATTATTTAGAGTATCGTGAAACGAACTGAAAGCACAGGCTGCCTGGAAGTTGGAGTAAACACATTTAATAATGTAAAACATTATAGTTCTTGACCAGAGCACGCTGCCACAGCAGGAAATAAAAAACGCATTAGTGTCACTTGACTTATCTGAAGGTCACTTCCTGCACCAGAACAACGGCATTCTGCATAATTAGCCAAATGGTTGTTTTCTTAGAAAGAATGGGGATTTCCTGGGTGGAAATGTTAGTTATCATGTTACAACATGAAAAGTTTCACTGTGTCTCAATATAATTTATCACATTATAATATGAATAGTTATAAGAATAAGTGATCCCATTTTATAGTATATATAGTATACTACAGTTTTTTGTAATAACTTGAAAATATCTTGTTACAATATGAAATGTTTCATGTTAAAATATGATGCTGATCTGTTTAATGTTTCCTGGCATGGCAGCACTACACTTAGTATTAAGTATGGTGGTATGGCTGTTATGTTATGGTAGGTATCAGGTTTGAATGTGTATTGATGTTTATACAGAATTGGAAATTATACGCACTACATGGTTAAATGTGAAACTAATCCAAAAACTTGTGATTGATAAAACTAAAATTTAACAAATTTAGGTCTACAAATTTCATGTAAAAATTGTGATGGCAAAATGCCTTTTAATGTTTCAGAAAGAGCTTTCCGAAGCATTAAACCCAGGGACTGAGAGGAGCATGCAATTCATGCTCATTCAAACCAAATGAAATCGGTCATTCACACATTAATAGATTGGTGAACAAAGTACAAAAACCAAGCTGACAGACACACAACTGTCACATACTATAATCTTATTAATAAATTAGAGCAACAGCACAGCATTGGAGTGCCCTCTACTGAGTCATCTCAGCTCAAGGCACACCTATTTATTTTGGCATTGGAATGTACATAATTTACCCTACTAATTGCACTTTTATGTTATGTTATGTTTTTGGCTATCACTATGTGTTTTATCATGGTCTCTGTCTGAATATATATGTGCTTTGTTGACCTGTTTTATTCTTATTCTGTGTTTTGTAAAGCACTTTGGTCATTTTATGTTGTGTAAAATGTGCTGTAGAAATCATTTTAAATCCAATATTTCTGCTCCTTTAGCCAAAATTTCAAACTAATCGTTTTGCCAACTTTCCATCAATTGCTTATTCTTCATAATCTGGCTGGTTTTGGTGTCAGCCTCAATGTGTAATTTAAGACAAGTAGTTATCGTCCTATTAGTCCTGCAGATAAGAACAGCCACAGCTTCTCAATAACCTTCTTGCTGTTTGTATCATAAAAGCAGAAGTGTGTGCTTCTCTTTCTGTCTCTCTCTTGCTCTCCCCCTGTCCTCTTTCCAGTTTACATGGTTACATCATATATGTTCACATTCTATGTATCATTTTGTAATTTAAATTCTCTGTACTGTTATTTTATTGTGTTGATTACTGAACACATATTGTACACATTTAATGCATATCAGTCCACTGTTACCTTTCCTTACATTTCTTCAATTTTTTTATCTGTCAAAGGGAGTTTCTATGCGACTGTACAGATGGTGAAGGCCTTTGAGTAAAATGAGCAATTTGCCATACTGGGCTATAAAGAGAAAATTGACTTGACTCTGTTTTTGGTCTCAACAGACTTGTGAGCGAAATATCTGGCTCTTTAATGCTCCAATTATTCACCACCTAGTCTCTCTCCAATTGTGTCCATCTGCTGTTTGCTGCAAAGCAGGTAGTGAACAATAGGAATAGAGCTCGCTGAAAACAGCTGCCTGCTGCTGGAAACCATGTTGATGAGAGAAGAGTGATTGAGTCGAACACCAGATGTGCTGTTAAACTCAAATAATGAGCTGCAAGTCACTCGAAACTCACTAAAAAAAGAGTTGGTGATTATTCTCTGTGGGTCCATCACTATGAATGAAAACTTTCACACAAAACAGTGTTATTATTAAAATAATGATTACAGTAACTGGACATGAATTTGAACTTGATTGTGCCACCACAAATACAGCTTGATCATACAGTAGAAATAATAAAATGCCATTACATTTAAAAGAATACTGTTGTTTGTTACAACATGGGTTTTGTTTTTGTAGTAAAAAAACAAAAAAATGACGTGGCTCATTTCTTTGTACAGAAAAAAACTGTGTAAACAACTACAGGAAGTACATTGTACAGCAGTGCAAAGCTGTAGGAGGAAGTAGGTCTGTAAACTGTGATGAGTGTTTACAACAGACAGTAATTTTGCTGTTCAACTAACAAGTAACAGGTTTGTTTCGGACCTGTCTGATTGTCAACAATAAAATCCAACTTGTGCTAAACAAAATTTGTACTAAACAGTATTTGTTAACATTCATTTACCAGAAGCGGTGCTCCCTGCTGACCACACACTCCAATAAACACAACTGGATATTGACGGATGGGAAACCACTGGGTTGTTGCACTATGGACACCAAGTGATTGGAGGGAGAGGCTGAGGCAGTCCGAAGCAGCATCCATGTCTGATGTGCATTTTAGTTTCAAATGCTTAGACATACATTCATATTTACCAGATGAAAGGACCAGTGTGTAGGATTTATGGGTCTCTATTGGCAGCAATATCAAATCAGGTTTAGCTTTCGGGTTTTTTGCAGTGCGCAAGCCTTTATACAACCCACCCCACTGCAAAAATGTTGGGATGTTGTCTTAACCTTAAATCAAACAGAATGTGTTAATTTGTTCATCTTTTGTGACATCTATTTAATTGAGAACTGTACAAAAGACAATACATTTTATATTCATACTGAACAACTATTGTTGTTGTAAGAAGTTGTCGGAACTTAAAATTTTTGCATTCTGTTTATTTATGATTTGCACAGCGTCCTAGCTTTTCTGGAATTGGGGTTGTATTTATATATGTAGTCTGCTATGATGCATTGTTTTGTTTCTACAGTAGCCCAGAACAGACACATTAAACACATGCAACCTGAAGGCCACCAAATTCTCTGACATCCTTGAACAGGAAGCGGAGGGGTAGACAGTTGGTTGCTACAACTGCAACCCCACCAATAGATAGCACAAAATCCTACATACTGTTTCTTTAAATCAAGAACCTCCTGACAAAAAACATCTACCCCTTTGTTACCCTCCCCAATTATCCCTCAGAAACTTCCCTCTGTCCCTATTAGACCCCTTTTAGCATTCCTACTCCATCCTGTCACTGCCATCACCGTTGATTTGCACCACACAGTCCTTGTTTAAAGGCTCCTTTGAGTGGGCTGTGTCAAAGTGCTGGGTGCTCACCATATATCTACCCCGAGCATCCAGCCCCAAGGCGGGGACAAAGCGGCGGTCAAACTGGATTTCTTGGCGCAGGTAGGAGGTCCTCTTCTGACAGGAGTCCCCAGTTCCCTCCTGCAATGCCGACAGGAAGACCACCAACTCAAAATGGTTGGATGTGCCCTCACACAGGGCTGGGTAGAGAGGGCTTTGGCGGTCCAGAGGGTGATAAAAGGTGAGTGGGAAGATGAAGAAGGGACAGGGCTGCTGGCCTAGACGATCCAAGTGAAAGTCCAAAGAGGTCTGGTGCAGGGCCTGTCCTTCATGCTCCTCGTAAAGCACAGCACTAACTTTTACATCCACCAAAGGTCGTTGCAGCAGGTTGGTGGCTCGTAGCATGAGGCACGTCTGGCCCTGGTGTTGGCCAACCACTGCCTGGGGGCTCAACTGAATGGCTCCTGCTCGCTTCTGGGGACGTGCAATCTTGGCTACAAATGCACCTGAGTGTTAAGAAAACATATTATGATGAGATTTTTTTTTACGTTGTTACCGTAAAAGATTTTACTTTCATGCTGTAAATCACAGTAAAAGCAATCATGCTCTGATAATAGCAGCAAAGGTTTTCCAACAATATATTCTATAGGCTTTACATGAATAGTCACCAAATGAAAGAAATGCACTTGATAATATGGTTTTATATTCATTTTCTTTCAGATATATCTCACATTTTTATTTACTGTTTGCTTTGTGCCACCACCTGCATGGTTGGTTCTGGTGGGTTGGTGTTGTGATAACTTGCTTGCGATTAGGTTAAGTCTTAGACTACCCACTACCACTTAGTTTGCTCATTCTTATGGACAGTCGACCGTTAGCACCATCCTAAAACAATTATGAAACATGGTGGGTGACTACATAAACTGCTCAAATTAAAATAGACATTTCATTTTGTCATATAGACATAAAGAAGGTAATATGACATTGTATTTATGATCTCATGTAGCCCAGTCTGGTCTAGAAAACTGTGTCATATGATTTGATAATGTGCTCGTTAAGTGTATATTTACAGACTACAGCAGTAACCAACAGCTCACAAACATAGAAGAGAAAAAGGTGAAAAGGAAAGAAAATATGTGTACGAAAATCAAAAGGAAAAATGCATTGAAGAAGCTGGATTCAATTTTATTTGTTTATTTTATCTTTAGTTTCTCTGTAAAGAAAATGTTATTTTTCGGCTACTGTGAATATTTGCACATCCCAGAATGCCAGAAAATATCTTTGCACGTTCTTGCCTCACAATTTGATTTTAAACAACCATATTCTATATATCTATCTATATTGCAAGGAATGTCTGTGACCTTGTGGTTCACGTATTTCGCTGACCGAAATTTTGTATATAAGTTGAGCATGGCCCAATCAGGGCCGGCTCGTGCATATAGGCGAACTAGGCGATTGCCTAGAGCGGCACTTTGGCGAGGGCGGCGAAATGTGGGCCAACCGGGGCCAGCTCATGAGCAAAATCAACTAACTGCAAGCTCGCTGCACTACGCGTTCTGTATGATTTGCTGAGACATGTGTCAATCATGCTAGACCTGCTCTGGGCCGCCTCACTCACACAAATCCCGCCCCCAGCTCTTACGAGCCAATCGTAGCTGCCGCCAACAATTTTGATTCTACCGGTATTTCTGAAAAAACTGCAGGGACGGTAATGATGTCGAAACGACCCAAATGATCTGTTTCGGAGTACAAAAAGAAGAGGATATTGAAGGAGCAAGCTCTCCAAAAACAGAGAGATTCTTTTTTTTAAATACATTGATCCCGGGAGTTCTAGTAAGGATGACAACGAGCCTCCAAGTGCATCACCGACAGCTAACGTTAGCACAACTCTCACCGGTGCAAATGTTAGCATCATCGCCACAACAGCAGACGGCAGCAGCCCGCAGCCTGGCTTCAAATCGACCGCCAAGCCACCGAGGTCAGGATATTCGAATGATCCTGGATGCAATTAAGAACTTTGCTGCGATGAAGGCCCGCCACCTGCACTTCTGAAAGGTAAGCTTTATTTAGCTACTCTTTAGCCTTTTAAGTTGCTGATTATATGTGGTTGCTATGTGTCTGTGTTTGATGCATATGAGAATGTGGTGTGTTGGAGAGATTTGCACTGTTATTATTTAGTGAATTGCTGTAAATGTTTTGGAACCAGATTATTGGAGTTATTTGGCAGACCTGTGGTTTGGCGCATTATCTGTATATGGATCCGCAAAACCCGCATATTGCGTCATACATATTTTATTGTTGACTCTTTTAACACACTAGCGTTGCACTATGTTTTTTGCTTTGTTTATGACACATTGCAGTTTGTGTGTTGTTGCTGGTATGGACCAGTACGTTGCAAATGTAGGCTTAGGGGCGGCATAATTGTTTTTCGCCTCGAGCGGCAGATATGCACGGGCCGGCCCTGGGCCCAATGGTGTGCCTTTTGATTATTTGAAGATTTTTGAAGTCGTATTTTCCAAAATATGATTATTTACGTAGGCCGCATGGCCCTCGGGTCGTGACGTATGGTCGTGACATTGTGGGTAATGTAGGCAGGAAGTCGGCCTTAATGCATGTGAACAGTCTGACCACTGATCTGTTCTTTTTACATCAGTGAGTCTGACGCATGCTATTTGACCATGTCCTTTCCATGTTCCATGTTTTTCTGTGACTATAATGGACATGATCAAACGTGTGTTGTAAAAACAAGCCAGTCGCCATTCGCTGAAAGCGGAAATACTAAGGAGGAGCTATGGACGCACTGAAGCTGCTAGCAGTATCAGCTCGGCAGACTATGTGACTGGATACTTGGAAGTCTTCGTACATTAACCATTCACAGAACAGTTGGGATAGTTATGATCCTAAGTCACTGGCGAAGAATATCACAAACTTCGAGAACCACCTTCATTGATGTTAACGGCAGCGACTACTTTGTAGCGTGCCTGGATGCTCTCCATGTCTCTAGTATTTCATATCAGTTCATCGTGTTTGCTGACATGCTTTACATCTGTGTCTGTATATCCAACTATGTTGAATGATTACCTTTTTTTTATAATAGGCAAATTTGTATGTCTCTTTATATCTCAATGTACATCCCTATCTTAACCAATATACGCTTTGCATGTGTACACTACGCAAGCATGTACACCTCTATGTAAATGCAACCTTCAAACACAATCTCATTTAACCAGAATTGGCACACCTACTTATGCTACCAGTATACAAATACATACTTCCTACGGGCACTGCACTAGTCTTTTAAATCTAGGATTATTTTTAACTGTTCTATTAATTTTTATTTCTATCTCTTTCTCTCCATCTGTTTCCAACAGAGAGAGGGAAGTTCTTCCTGAGGCTAGCTTCTGTATGTATACTTGACACCTTATTAAAGGCAGCTTCATTCAGTTGTAAGTGCGACATTAAAGTGCACTTCATTGACAGTGTGGGAGTGGGGTGGGTCTGGTTTGAGATAGGCCCTTGGAGCTTCAAGTGCTTCACATACTAAACATTCCTTCTTTCATTGCTGTCCATATACACTGCCAGATCACATGTCTGTCCTCTGTATTGACAGCAAGGGAGTACTGTTGGAGAAGAATCACGAGGAGTACAATGCAAATCAAGTTTGAAATGACAGCTTTGGCAAATCTAAGAACAGTTGATGCTACTATGGCCACTTTTACATTTTTTTCTATTCAAGTCACTTTTGTGAGTGACGTTTATATGGGTGTTTGGCTGAAAAAGTTATCCTTGAGCAAATCACTGAAGACCAAATTTTTCATAATGCGAAACCACCAAAACTGCAAAGAAATACTTCACCTAGAAAATGATCATTACACAGCTTTTGTTACCTTGAATTATTGAAGAAAACTGTGTTTTGCCCCTCATGCTTCTTAGGTGAATGAAAATCTGAAAAATTGAGTAAATTCTTGATAAACTGAAGTAAATTGGGGCTGTTTAACAACAGCAAAACTATATCAGAACATCAGTGTATGTGTGTCACTGGATTTTATTTATTTTTTATTGTCAATTCTTCTTAATTTTTCTGGCTCTCTGGAACCATAAGTCATAACTGCGGATTACTTATTACATTAACCACACTAAGGGAATCTATGCTTTGTCTGTGTGCATATAATAGATGGAAATCTCAGATAAATGGTGAGATTCATAGATAAATCTAAGGGATTATGAGATGATCCACAGAAGAAAAAGGAAGAAAAACGAAGATCTGCTACACAAATATTATCAAAATATTAAATAACCTGACAAATTTCAGCCTTTTCAAGAGGAAATTGTCTCGTTTATTGAACTGCTAACAAATCACAGATAGTCAATAATGACTTTCTTTTGTATTTTGTATAAATCCAATACCATGGGTTGCCCAGTAGATGTCATATTTTGTCAGTGTCAAAAACTTTTAAACAATTAAGTATTTTCAGTGGTTTAGTGCTTCATAAATTATACAACACAAAAGTGTGTCCTCCATAATCTTTATTAAAGTTTTTAGGTCACCACAACTTGGTGTTTAGGAGATAACCGGTTACAGTTAAGGTCAGAATATAACTGGTCAGGGTTTGGGCTAAGATTGATGAAAAGGAAAACACAATTCCATGGGGAAGCAGATTTAATTTAACATTTAAACACCGTTTTTTGTGAATATGTAAACGTCTGTTCTTTGAATATAAAACAGCCTCTACGTTTATTCATGGAATTTCTTTTATTCAGTGCGGTAATTAGCTTGACCTCAAAATTCAGTTTGTGGACAGAGGGCTTTACGAATAGGAGAGTTGTACCTGTGATGAATGCTTCCAGCATGAGCCCCAGCAGCATCTGCACAGCCAGCAGTGCTATGGCACTTGGACAGTCCCCACTTGGGAACATGGTACCGTAGCCAATGGTCAGCTGTGTTTCCAGAGAGAAGGAGAAGGCAGCAGTGAAGCTGGTTATGTGCTTCACACAAACAACGTGCCCCTGTGGGGGGGCGTCATGATCCTGCACAGCCAGGTCTCCATTGAGGTGAGCCAATAAGTACCACAGGCAGGCAAACAGCAGCCAGTGGGCCAGGAAGGAGGCGCAGAAGGCCAGCAGGACCCATCTCCAGCGCAGACCCACCAACAGTCCCCACAGGTCCTGCAGGGCCAACAACCAGGCTCTGCCCAGGGACCTTCGCCATGAGCCTGAGGAGCACAAAGGTGGACGAAGGGCACAGTGTCCGTCTTTGGTGACCAACCGCTGGCGGGGTGGAGAAGACAGGAGAGGAGAGGAGGACGCCTTGCCAGCCAGAACGCTGCTGTTTGATTTGGTTGTCATGGCTGCAGTAGGATCTCAAGCAGGTTAAGTCAGACTGATCCTAAAATGAAAAGACACGAAGAGATGATTTATAAAACTGTATCAGTAAATATCAATATCAGATACATCTCTCTGTGTCCAGTACAGGGGTAGATCTGAGATGTCCTAGCCAAGCTCAGCTCACAGACTGTAAGCAGGGAAAAAACTTGCCTAACAATGTCTGAAGTGAAATTTCAAACAATTCCATAACTGTCTGTCTGGCTGTTCACAGTTAGGCTTTAGAACTGAAACCTGGAAATAAGAATTTTTAGATAAAATAAGTAACTGCAGCCAGCTGCTCAAAAAATATCTCTAATGTTGCCTGGTAGAACTAAATGACCTGGTTTTACATTTTCACAGGGTTGTGCAGAGGTGTGGGTGTATTTAACACAATCAGAAAACAATGTTTGGTTTCTCTGATTTGCATGCATTTTTAGCAGTATAAAAATGTTTACAACTGTGGAAAAATAAATACGAAAAAAAAAGGCAGATTGCATTATTGTATACAGTGCATGCTAGCTACAAGCTGCGCCATTTACATTTTTGACTCTCCACCAGTTTTCTTTTGACACCAGCAAAATATGTGTTATTTTTGCATACAATTAGTTTTATAATGTATTAGGAGGATTGCCTCCTGCAAAAGAGGGAATATGCCATATTAAGTCTAGACTAGACTGCTGAGGCATTGACACACACACTCACACACACAGATGAAAGCTAAGTGGGGTCACCCACACACACATACAACTTTGCAAAGTACAATGTTCACCATGGTTAAACTGTTAAATGCAAAGAGGTGAATTTGCTCCACAACAAGAAGCAAATGTTTCATTCACATTCTCCTCCCATTCATTGGGAGGAGAATGTTTATCACTGTTACATTTGTGTGTGTGTGAATGCAGCCTTAAACTGTCGGTACTAAACTATTTTCAATTCCAATTTAAATTTGAGATAAACTAGTAATAGATTCTCCTCTGGCTTCCGTCCACAGTCCAAAGACAAGCAGGTTTGATTAAATAGGTGATTCCTAATTATCAGTAGGACTAAATGAGAGTGTGAATGGTTTTCTGTCTATATGTTTCTGCCCTTTGATAGTCTGGAGGCCTGTCCAGGGTGTATCACGCTAATGGATGGATGGATGGATGGATAGATAGATAGATAGATAGATAGATAGATAGTAATAAATCCACATAAATAATAGATACTGTTTAAAATGTTTAATTACTTGAGAATTTAATTTAGAGTATTTGATCCCTAAAATAGAAATATTTATATGAAACAATTACAAGCATTTCTTATTATCATACTTTTTAATCTGAAAATTTTGCATGCTGCATCTTTTTATTCACCACAGTAGAGCCCTCCTCCTTGTCCAGTGGGATTGACTGCTGCCAGACTGATTATAAGTATAGTTGTTGTGTTGAAAATGACGATCTGATCAGGTACCCACTTTTTTTTATAATGAGGGGAGGATAAGTCAAAATTATATGTCAAACAGCATAAGTCAGATTGATGTCATAAGTCACTGGTGTTCAAGTCAAAGCCAAGTTACTTGAAGTTACATAGTAAAACTGGACCACACCTCAATTGCACCAATTACTGCCTCTCATAACTCAAGACAGTCTATTCCAGGGTCTGTATCTCACTTGTTTCCTTAACATATGAGACCAGGAAATTTAGGGACAGTCATCGCAGTCTTTGCAGTTCTCTGACATCATTGACACCAAAGCAAGGTCAGTTTTGTTTTAGTATAATAATCCTACTCAGAGAACCTCTCCAGAACACAAACTGTTCTGGCTTCACAACACATAGCGTCACTACACTGTTTCCTGAGTGTACAGAGTACATATACAGTATACAGTATTCTTCAGCTCAAGTCAATAGAAAGAGCAGCAACAAAAGCAAGATAGGAATTCTTTAGAATGAAAAAATATTTATACACAGACACACACAAACTCCAGGCCTTTCAATGTTCTGCATGACTGTTAGTATCACTCTCATTCAGCACGACTCACAGCATGACCTTCATTCTGTTCAACTCAGCCTCACGCATCAGACTGAACGACTTTTGTTAAACACAAACAATTCAACATTCAACATGACTCGTTTAGCGGTTGTTCAACACAATTCATGTTAGGCACAACTCTCTAATAGCATAATTGGCTCTTGTTCAGCACATCTTTCAAGCACATCTTGTTCTCATCCAACATAACTCTCATCAGTACTCATATTTAGCATGACTCTTGCTCAGTATCAATGACTAGATCAGCACGATTCTAGTTTAGCATGAACAATTCTAGTTAATAACAAATTACCTTAGTTCAGCACAAACAGCTTTTGTTCAACTTGATCTGCACATTCAGTATGAAAGTCTGTTTTAGCACAACCCTCATTCCACACGACTCAGTACCCCTTGCCATCCACCTACAGCAACCTCAGTAATCAGCCTTGGTAGAGGAACCAGGCATAGAGATTCCAGTTCCACCCACCGCCTAGTGGCTGCCAAAGCTCTAGGCCAGGCCCCAGATGCCATTTATTTTTTGGGTCCCAGCTTAACGAGTGCCTGTGGTCATGTTAGCTGGAGCCATTGTGACTTAGATGCAAACAACCAGCTAACCTCCACAGCCTTTTCAACATTAGACCTACCCTTTCAACCTGGTCTTGTCAGCCAGCAAGCTTCAATTTTACCCTGTCTCCAACTTATCTTGTCAGTCATTCTCATTTCCTGTCCAGTTCCTAACAGTCTATACAAACAAATTAACATTATTACACAGATCTTGCAGTCTCTATTATGCCACTCTACCAACCACTTTGTCCGTCCTGTCAGTCTTGAGTCCTAGATGCCCCTGCAGCCTTCTTTCTGCAACTGCAGTAACTTACTCTCACCTGGGCTACTGGCATCAGGATACCAGTACCCACTGCACTTCCATTGACTACAGTAGCTCACTCTAACCAGGGTTCCTTCGATCGGGATGCCAGCTCCCCCTGCTGCAGCCTACTTCCAGCAGCCACAGCAGGTTCAACTAACAGATCAGCATAGTTACTCAGATTTTAAAACCTCATCACACCAACGGCTTTGCCCATCCCATCAATCTTGTGTCCCAGAGCCCCCTGCCGCCTACCTTCTGCAATCACAGAAGCTCACTCTTACCGGGGCTCCTGGAACCAGGATGCCAGCAAACCTTGCTTTCTACCTCCAGTAACTACAGTACCTTAGAATGCATGGCACCAGCCTGCAAAAGGATCAATATAACTACACATATCTTGCACCCCTTATCACGCCGATCTACAAATCACTTCTTCTGTCCCATGACTCTTTAATTCATTCTCTTTTGACCATTCAAAGGGGTGTCAAATTCATTTGAGACACAACCTTATCACCAAATAAGCAACAAGATCACCATTTTCTATGACAGACAATGGACTCACCCGGATTTTGCTCCCTTTGCCATTTTTAAGGTATTTCTACAACAGAAGAGGATTTGCAGTTGGATAGCACCTGGAGCTGAATGGATGCTAAAAGTTCAGGAGCTTGGTACCTCTCCCAAACATCAGCCCAACATCAGTTCTTCTATTTTTGGCACAGACATTAAACCTGTAAATTTTGCTCTAATATCTAAGACTGTTGACTCCAGAGCTCCATCGTCAATAGTCCATCACCCTCAATTTCTGTCTCACTGGTCAGCTTGGACAAGTAGTACAACATAACTGTATCTTATCCCATTCTGAAATGTCTATCAAAACATACAGCACAACATAATAGTCTCATCAATAGTCCTGTTGGTTCCATCACATAACCTGTTTCTAAATCTGATTCTAAGATTGTGATCAAAACATACAGTAGAACATAACTGTGTAGTAATTTGCTCACATCTATATGACTCATTTAGTTGCCTAATCTGATTCTACTATCAAAATGTACATACTATCAAAGTTTACTGTCGCAGCACTCACTCTTAACTCCAAACTGGCAGCATTGGCCTGGCTGCAAGCCCATGGTAACTTCACTTCTCTGAAAACCTCTATTCCATATTGTATACTTGTATACTGCGATCAGCTTCCATCACCATGATTTTCTATTAAAAGCCAACTAAACAGCACCATGGTATTTTACTTAAAGCAAACTAACAGTGCAACTACTTCAGCTTCCTGTAACAGTGTCCCCAAACACATAATACACTTTTAAGCTGTTGGTCCTACCAAGTGTCATGCCAGTACTTAAACAGGAGAACCCAAATGCACGTCCAGGAGACAGAATCAAAATTAACATGTCTTTAATGATAATCAGGGAGATTCCGACAGGCTGATGCAGTAGTTCGGGGTCCTTGGGTGAATGCCAGAAGCCATGGGGACAGGACAGGAAAAGACAGGAGGCAGACCACCAGACAGGTGGGTTGGAACTAGCTTTTGGGGTAGACAGGCAAAGACACCGACTAGGGACAGGCAGAGAGCGATGAGTGATGCAGGCAGGGTCATACACAGGCGAGCAGATGATCAGGCTGAGACACATAAGGGATAAGGCAAAGACAGTACCATGCAGGCAGAGTCGAAACATGAGGAGGCAGTTCAAACAGGCAGAGGTACAGACAGGGAAGGGGCAGGCTCAGGAAAAGGGTCAGGCGACGTAAAAAGAAAAATTACAAGCAACTTCTTATCCTCACACATCAGTAATTTTTCATCCATAATTTATCTCAACACATTTCTTTTATATTGTGGTCCTTGCTACTAAATCAAAACTACAGTGGTGTGAAAAAGTGCCCCTTCCAGATTTCTAATTTTTTTTGCATGTTTGTTACACTTAAATGTTTCAGATCATCAAACAAATGTATTAGTCAAAGACAACACAAGCAAAGACAAAATGCAGTTTTTAATGAAGGTTTTTATTATTAAGGGAGAAAAAAATCCAAACCTACATGGCTCTGTGTGAAAAAGTGATTGCCCCCCCTGTTTAAACATAACTGTGGTTTATCACAGTTGAATTCAATTTCTCTAGCCACATCACTGAAATAGAACCTGCCTGACAAAGTGAAGTAGACCAAAAGATCTTCAAAAGCTCGACATCATGCCAAGATCTAAAGAAATTCAAGAACAAATTAGAAAGACAGTAATTGAGAGTCGTGAACCATCCCAGGAGTAGCTGGCCGACCAAAATGACCCAAGAGCACAGCGACGGCTCATCCAAGAAATCACAAAAGACCCCACAACAACATTCAAAGAACTGTAGGTCTCACTGGCCTCATATAAGGTCAGTGTTCATAACTCCACCATAAGAAAGAGACTAGGCAAAAATGGCCTGCATAGCCAAGACAAGTTCCAAGACGAAAAGAACATCGAGGCCCATCTCAATTTTGCCAGAAAACATCTTGATGATCCCCAAGACTTTTCGGAAAATACTCTGTGGACTGAAAAGTTGAACTTTTTGGAAGATGTGTGTCCCATTACATCTGCCGTAAAAGTAACACAGCTTTTCATAAAAAGAACATCATACCAACATTAATATATGGTGGTGGTAGTGTGATGGTCTGCGGCTGTTTTGCTGCTTCAGGACCTGGAAGACTTGCTGTGATTAATGGAACCATGAATTCAGCTGTCTACCAAAACAACCTGAAGGAGAATGTCCTGCCATCTGTTCCCTCAAGCTGAAACAAACTTGGATTCTGCAGCAGGACAATGATCCAAAACACACTAGCAAGTCCAACTCTGAATGGCTGAAGAAAAACAAAAGGAAGACTTTGGAGTGGCCAAGTCAAAGTGGCCTGACTCCTATTGAGATGCTATGGCATGCTCAAAAACCCTCCAATTACAACAATTCTGCAAAGATGAGTTGGCCAAAATTCCTCCACAGTGTTGTAAAAGACATATTGCAAGTTATCGCAAACGCTTGATTGCAGTTGTTGCTGCTAAGGGTGGTCCAACCAGTTATTAGGTTTAGGGGGCAATCACTTTCTCACACAGGGCAATGTGGGTTTGGATTCTTTTTCCTCCCTTAATAAAAAAAAACCTTCATTTAAAAACTGCATTTTTTGTTGTCTTTGACTAATATTTAAATTTGTTTGATGATCTGAAACATTTTAGTGTGTACATAGCATAATTACAGGAGCAAAACCACACCTCAACTGCACCACCACACCCAGCATTAAATCATATACTCACCTAGCCCTCTTTTCCCCTTTCGCTCTTGCGTTCTGCACCCCTCCCGCCTACCCCGTCTTTCTCCTCCAGTCTTTTCCTCTCTGTCCTTCTCTTCCTAGGGTCCTGAGGGGGTCTATTGTGCCCGGGTGCTACTGTGGACTCCCTACCGAAGCTTCCCCACAGCACAAAACATGCAAAGCCAAAAATGAGATACAACTTCCAAGTCTCACATACCAATTATGTGTTGTTTTTTCGATATTGCCTTTTGGATATTGTCAAAACAAGAACTAATCATTAATGACTTGAGTTTGATCCCAGAGGTAATAAGTCATCTGATTTAAGTGACAATTTGGCCATTGCTGTTGTGCCATTAAAAAGACCAACTTTACACATTGCGCCTCACAACTAGACTTTTTTATTTTTATTTTTAATGGATCCGGTTTAGCAGGAAGTAAGCTAAACATGTACTGATGAAATAGACATCCATCATAATTTAAGTCTGGGTAATTCAGTATATAATAATATTTCCCAAAATGTGCAATTGTTTACTCTAAATCTCAAGCTTACACTTTATCTACAGTATCCCCATGTGTCTAATGTACACAGTGTGTAGAGGAACTCCAAGCACCAGATGTATGTGAAGGCAGTACTTGCAGGCAGACAGCTAGAGTCCTGTACTCGTCAGAGTTTCTATTTCTATGTCAATATTGTTGCCAGGAGATTAGAGCAGGTCCCAGCTGGGAATCTGTCTGAGGAACACAGCGACATGCAGAGTAGGAATGTGTCTTTCATCTGCAGGGAACTTTAAACTTACTGCACTGCATGACTCTCCACTCTGCCTGTTCCCCAATTACAATATACATTCACTATCATTTTTTGCATGCATTTATTATGTACTTGCAACTCATTTTGATGCATTTGCTGAGAACTCTGTATAGCCTTCAAGTACCCTGATTCCAAAAAAAGTTGGTATGCTGTGTAAGACATAAATAAAAACATAACATTTAGAATAAGTGCATCTACTTACAAAAAAGCAAAGGATTTTCAGTTTCAGCATTAGATATCTAATCTTTGAACAGCATTCAATTGAATGTAGGTCAGAAAGCATTTGTAAATCATTGCATACGCTGAAGCAAAAGCAGGGCAATAGAGAGTGTGTTGAGTGAATGTGTAGCTGAATTTGGTAAGAAGTTTGTCTTTGTGCTGAGGCTGGGGGAAACAGTCAGCAAGGTCGTCACATGAGAGCCATGTGCTGGCTGAGGCTTGTACTGGACCTCAGTGTGTCAGATATGTCACTGGTCATTAAACCACAAGAAAACAGGTTATTTATGCCATGCAATGCTTCCTGTGTTTGTGAGATGGGAATATCAATTTTAGTCCCATGTTATGTGTTAATTAACAGACCTAGATTAAGGACATGGGGTTACATGTTAAAAAATATTTCTTAAGGAATGTTTTATTTGATCTATCTTTCTTAGCTCTTCTTTATAGCATCTCTAGCTCCAGGCATGATGGTACCAAACTTGGTGCTCATCAAGGTGACAAGACTCCTTTAAACTGCCCTGTTTATGGCTGTAGTTCAACAAGAAATGGTAAAATAAAACAATTTACGTCTCGGAATATAATTTAAACAAGATATTAGAAAAGGATAAACACTGGTTTATTTCAACAAGTATGGTATTAGGTTGGGAAAATCAAAATCATGAAAAAATATTTGTGAAGAGTGACATCAATTCCGAATCCAACTCGCTCATTCTCTAAAATGTTAATAAACAATGCAATGCTCTGCTAATCATTTGCGACATACGTTCAATGACATTTTTAAAAGACATTCAATTTTAAGCTCAAGCTAATAAACACGTTTGTAAATGCACCATGAATTCTGAATTCATTTAGTTATTTACGTTTTTCACAGCATCCCAACTTTTTTGCAATCTGGGTTTTACAATGTTTAATTGATTTCATTGTATGAACTCACAATATGTATTATGTCTTGTTTGCTCACTTGTATGTTGTAGTTCAATACCAAATGTGTCAAATGTAAGTTTTGCTCCTAATGCTGTGCAATTGGTATGTGTGAGTGTGGATGTTTCTGATGAACATGAGCATGAGAATGAGTTTTGATAAGCAGATGCATAAATGTGTGTATGAATGGGTGAATGCTGGCTTGCTTTGTAAAAGCGCTTTGAGTCCTCACGAAGCCTAGAAAAGTGAAATAAAAGACATTTACCATTTAAGTATTATCATGAATAGGACAACACTTGTTTATTACTGGTAGCATATGCCACCCATACTAAAAATATTGTATGTTTCTATAGTGTGCATGCCCATTTTTACCATATGGTTCTTTAGATTTCCATGGTTTCAAATTGAATTGATGTTCAGTAATTGCTGTAACGCAATACAAACCATATTTTAAATTTTCTCAACATATGAACATTTCAGCTGTCAGTTGCTTCGATGGCACTAACTAATGACACTGCATGTGCAACATTGTCTCCTAAAAACTATGATTATACATCAATAAATAAACTTCTTAAATACAGCATAACTGCTTCCATGATTGTGTTTACTGGCAACAATTTTCCAGAACAGGAAGTGTTTTTCAGAATTGGTTGGAATGTAAAGTACAAGTGAAGTACAGGACTTTGACACTGTAGAAAAGTGCTTGATTTTAATGTCTCATGTGTATGTATATAATATAATTTACAACTTTCGTTTTAAGATGACTGTGACTGCAGATATGTTCATAGTTTGTTTCCTTTATTCGGAGGGCATTAAAAACTTTAAAACAAATTAGCACTGCAAATAAGCAATATATACTGAATTTCCAGGAGAAAGTATGACAAGTCACAGATCCATTTAATTTCTGGTTTATGGTAATTTTTCCTTAAAAACAGACATCAACACTCAATGTTCATAGATTACAGCTACGTTATATTGTTTTAGCATACACACTAGATGAGTACGAACTAGAGTCTCTCCAAAGTTAATGAAAATACAATGTGTAAAATATGCAGTTTAATAAATGTATTTCTTACAGTTCAGTAAGTTGTTTTTCCACTCATGTTAGGAAATCTTTAATAAAGAAATGCATTGTAAAAAGCTTTGATCATGAGATGCTTCGGGGGAATGTTTGGAATGTCTTTACTTTGTATTTGTTAACTTTCACATCGTCAGTATTACTGCTATAAATATGTTTCAGTTGCTGTGAATACAATCTCACTTTTATTCTAGTCAAACTGTGATTTTATAACTTAAACTTGAATTATTATTCGATCAAGGTAACTCACTTTTTCCTCCCTGTGAGTTCAGATGTACGATGATGCAAACAAACAACACTTTGTGTGACTGCTCCTAGGAGAGTGAAGTCCCTGAGGCTGTTAGAATACTTAGACTTACTGTAGTCATCTCCTCATAATGATGACTACGCGTGACAGTGCCTGGTCAGCCATTTTCCTGTCTCTAAACTGCTAATCTGTGCTAACGTAGAAGTTACGAGGGCAAGTAATGGAAATGTATCTTTATTCGGAGGGGTGCAGGGGGGTTTATGTAACATTCAGTCTGCAGCTGCTCACCTCTATTCTCTGTTAACGCAACTTCATCACACAACATAAATGTGTTTCTGGTGAAGTTAAATGAACATGTTTCTTGTCTGGATTTTTTGATGCCCTTATGTCAGTTTACCATCTGGTTTTAGCGTGTAAATAAAAAGTCTATGCATCCAACGAGTTACGCTGCTTACAACAACACTAATCAAATCACAGTTGATCATTCACTCGTTCTGCTGGTTCAGTGCCTCAGCTCTGCCCAGCGCCACACACTTACAGTTTCTACTCACCTAGATCTGCAGTCAGGGCTAAACAGGGGCCCTTTGACCTTTCCACCTCAGAGCTTGGTCTCAGGTTTAGCAAGTTGGGCAAAGGGGCCGAGGCAGATGGAAAGAGTGTCACTAGTTCCTTGGAAGACAGGATGTAAAATCCGAGAGGAATCCCGAGCAGAAACAGATAGTGTCACCCCAGAGAGGTTGTCTTAGTGTGGGAGTCAGACTGAGCACTGCGCTCTCCGCTCCTCCGATCTGCAGCTTCCAGCTCCGGGGCGAGGATGATTCAATTGGTCACATTACCCTGCATGGAGCCTATTAGTGTTCCCGGAAGACAGAAGACAGAGGGAGGGGGGGAAAAGAACAACACCTTGTCATAGTTCATTCAAAGAGCTGCTTGTTGCTGTAATATTAATTCTGCCCCACCCCCCCTTTTGTGGATTAAATGAGCCCAATTTTTATATGTATTATTATAATTAATAGCAGCATTTCACCCCCTTTTTTTAAACTGGACCTCACTGTTTAAAATGACCTGTTGTGACCACTACAATAATAACAGCTTCATAAAACCCAGGTCGCTCAGAAGATGTATAGCTTTCCTCGGTATACTGACAATAAGGGGATTTCTCAGCAGTTTATAGAACAGATCTCCCAAATAAAATGCAATTCTTTCAGAGCATGGATTTAGATGTTTCTATGTTGTAACCCAAGGTCTTTGTGTGTTTTAGTTAAAAGAAAATGGTTGAATTTAGCACCAAATTTGAGCAGCAAATGTAACCCAAAAAGTCAGCTTTGAGACGTATTAAGCATGGTAATGACTATCATATACTTCCATCATCATGTTGTAAATCATGTGTGTGTGT
>CAFUXE010001098.1:123892-134091 GCA_903364295.1 Serranus cabrilla
TTAACCTGAGCTGCATGTTTTTGGACTGTGGGAGGAAGCCGGAGAGAACCCACGCACACACGGGGAGAACATGCAAACTCCACACAGAAGGGCGGGGATCGAACCCGCAACCCTCTTGCTGTGAGGCAAGAGTGCTAACCACTACACCACCGTGTAAACCGTCATCATAGAATATACTTTGAATTGGCTTTGAACACAGATATACACCTTTCATGACACACGATCCTTTGTTCTAACCTCAACACGTGTTAAGAAAGATAAAAGACCTTTAGACCTTTCATAGTATTTGTCCTCTTAGCCCTGTCTTTGTCTTGTTTTGTTTGTTTGTGTTTTTGCTAAATCAGGTGCTTGCAGCACTGACGTCTAATCGGACCAATACAGAACATTCTCCTGCATCACTTTGTATGAAGATTTACCGTAACTGGACTCAAGCTTGTCTAAATTATTGTGCTCATCAAGAACAGCTGTGAGCTGCTTCGAAACCTAACAAGTTGGTACAAAGTTAGAAAAAAAGGTAGCTCTGGCCTCTTTAATCATGTTATTAAAGTCCATTAAAGTTCTTTAAAGTTCAGTTTTGTAGATTAACTTGTATTGCAGATGGGTGGATTTTTACAAACACAGGCAGGACAGGTAGCCTACGTTTAAAAGAGGGAATACCTGTGAAGTCTCAGTAGGAGCAACTGTATCTAGGACTAAAGACAGTGCTCATTAAAAGATTACACCAGAGAATTGACATCACTATTACATATTACACACACTATAACATTATAGGGCTATCATAATAGTAGTAGAGAATGTGCTGCCAAGAGATGGTTCAGATTGTGAGAGCTAATCACAACAAGGTAAAATATATTACAATTCAAACACAAGTCAAATGGAAGGGAATTGTCATCTGAAATAAAAGGATCAACAGCAAAAACAGAATCACTGTTTAAACAAAGAGTATAAACACTGTGTTTCATGGGAGAGGTAAGCTGCAGCATAGCTCTTCGTATATTTACAAAGGCTAATTGATCGTTGTGCTGAAACGTCTCTGTGACTGTGTGTAGGAGCTGAAGTTAAGGGCAGAGCTGACGGAAGTTTTCTTTACTCCTGTGTTTGTCAGAATAAACGGAGATTGTGGAAAATAAATAATAAAACAAACCTATACCTATGCAGAAACATAGATTTTGTTAAAATGTGTTTCCATTAGTTTTTATTGTTTTAATGCTGTAGGATGGAAGCAAGATTGCATCACAGATTTTAGTCATCCTAGTATTCAAAATGGACAGTACGGGGGGGTTCAAAAGCAGATATACAGTAAGGATTAATCCAGTATTACCACTAATAGTAGTGCTAGCATGTGTAAATGCTGGGGAAAAACAGGTTGAACATTTGAGGGATTCATATGTTTATTTTTGATATGTTTGTATAATAAAAGAAAATACATTTTGTGTTTCATTACTGTATATCTACTTTTGCAGCCCATCACCTGCTGGACAATTTTTGAATCTACTTAGTATCAATCACCCTCTAAATACGAACTGCTGCACAAAGTTCTGCAATTTAACACACACAACTGGTGTGAAACAATTTTTGTGGCATTGCCAATTGTCATGGGTTGGCATGCAAAGACTTTCGAAAGAGCATTCGGTGAACAATACAAGTGGATGTGGTATGGTCAGCTGACAAGGAGGTGGAGCTGCTGCTGAGGCTGAGAGATGGTAAAACTTAGTGTAACTTAGACATATAGCTTATACATGTCCTCATCATGGCCAATGACTGAGCAATTCCAGTGTAGGAGGGAGAGCAAGGAGCTCAGGAACCTCAACCCCTGCTGCTGATGTTGAAGGCTTTACAAGCAGCATAATTAAAACTAGAAAATACATACATTTTTATGAAGTCAATGCATCACAATATTGAAAAAGAGATCAAACTTTTGGGCACATAAAACCCGTTCTAAACAACTTCCATCGCTCTTTTCTGGACTGCATGATGCTGCATAAAGTGATACATTTGTTTTTTTTAAGGCACTATGAGGAGATCAATAAGAGTTCCCCACACGGGTCAGCTGTGTGCCATACACCGCAGGTTTTTAAAAAAAATCCCTGCACTGATCAGCACTGACACTGCAGTTTGTTAGCTGTCTACACAGCCACAATCTCTCTCTCTCTCCTTGTCTCTCTCAAGCTAAGTGGGCCAGCGGCTCAAGAACTAACCCACTACATAAACAGTATGCAGTAGGTATGTTTTTCCTCCAAGACTCAATGACTGAAACACATGGCAGGCAGAGCAGAGTGTATAATAGACCACAGAATTAAAAAAAGGATAGAAGGGACATTGTACAGTTGGCTGTGGTCATTTCACTGGTCTAAAGGGAAAGGCGATAGTTGTTATGGTGACAGTACACATCACAGTGTCATCAGATTATGAGAAAAGAACAGCTTTAGTTTGCTTTTGGTTGTCTGTATATGGCTGCCCTTGATTTCCTAATGGACAGAAAGTTTGACTTCTTTCTAAAGTGAAGCTTACCGCTGACTGATGCTGACTGCAGCTGTGGTCAGTTAGCTCAGTTAGCTGTGCTGCCAGGACTACTGACAGCAATGAGTGTCAGGGTTTACAGAGCTAGAATAGCAGTTTGGACCATGGACTTGGATGAGGTTTTCATGCCTGGGAAGGGGTAAATGCTGAGAGATGGCAAGCTGAAATAGTGGCAGCGCAAGCTAGCTGTGGCAGCCACTGCAGGTGCTGTTGGTAGCAGCTGCCATCACTTGTGACAGTCACTGCCGCTGCCTGTGACATCTGCCAATGCTATTGATATCATAGTTATGTTGTTTTTGAGAAAATAAGTATGTATAAGTATAAATTCATTTCTTTTGTTAATTAAAAGTGTAGTACTGTGATTACCTATCATTAAAACACTCTAAAATACTGTGAGAAAGCTGTAACACTTTGGCTGCGTGTATGCTGAAGGTAGATGAACTGATTAACTTTTGCTGGGGAGATTAAGGTTCAACTTTCAAGAGAATTCTAATTTTGATACCTATTGTCTTTGGCAATATGACTACCTTTAAAAAAAAACTCTATGGTTTGTTTTAGAAAACAAACCTAGTTGCTTAGCTTTAGAAAAGGTCATTGTTCAGGAGACACCTTCTATAGCATAAGAACATTTGCTTATTATATTTAAAAATATGTATTTTTAATATCTACTATAAAAATGTTGTGTGGTTTATTCTGATATTGTTAAGTTAATAGTATATAGTATAAAAACCTTGTAAAAAAACCTGATAGTATTTCTTGGTTCAAAATCCAATTTAGGGCCCCTCTCCACCACTTACTCCAGTGTGTCCAATCTGGCTCCAATCACAGATCCAGCTCTTTTGATCAGTCTGTCCATCCGCCTTGCATCTCTGTGTCTGATGCTGCCTCCCCAGCAGACTGCAGCATAAAACAGCACACTTGCCACCACAGCCTGATAAAACATCTGCAGCATCTTACTACAGATGTCAAAAGATCTGAGCTTCCTTAAGAAAAAGAGGAGGCTCTACCCCTTTATGTAGAGATAGAGATACTTATAACTTGGCACCACCTCGATGTCCACCCCACCAGTATTCACTGGCTGAAGAGAGGGCTTGAACCTGTGGAAATCTATGATCATTTCCTTCCTCTTTGAGGTGTTCTAAAGGCTTTTATCAGATCCCTATATTCAGATTCCTGTCCATTCTTGATACACGCCACAATAGCAGTGTCGTCCGAGTATTTCTGGATGTGACAGGAGTTGTATTTGAAGTCTGCTGTGTGCAGTGTGAACAGGAATGGAGCCAGAACAGTCCCTTGTGGAGCCCCTGTGCTGCTTATTAATGTCCCAGAAACACAGTTCCCCAACCTGACATACTGTGGCCTCCCTGTCAGGTAATCTGTGATCCAGGAAGTGAAGGAAAGATCCTCTCTCATCTCTGTGAGCTTGTTTTATGCTGCTACTGGTAGAATACTACTAGCAACTCCAAATTACAATTCCCCAGTTCCCCTTTGCTCTAGGGAGGGGAAATAACTCAATGTTAAAACCCTCTGAACCACAAGCATTTTCAGGACGCAATCATTACTATAAGGAAGAAGTATGGGGGGAAAAGAGAGAGAGAGAGAGAGACAGAGAGAGAGCCCTCACCTATTTTTTTTTATGCCTGGCACTTAAAATTTAAACGCATCCTCGAAATGCAAATGCTAATTCTTGTAACAAAGTATGTCAGTCAGGGTAAGCCACATCCTGAGGAGAAACCTCAATGTCATTCTTTTACCATCTCAACCAAATCTAAATGTAAATCCTAAAGTATGCCTAGCTTTATTACCAATACATGTTGTTGAAGTGTAGGCAAATATACGTTGCGTTTTAATGCGTGGCTATAATGTGCGAACCATTGCTGTTCTTTCCCCCACAGGCTGTAACCTTGTAAGCCTGCAACTTCCCTTTGTAATACTGAGCTCAGTGGTTGAAAGCCTGTTGCCCGGTGGAGTGATGACGGTTCAGCAGGAGGAGTCGGGCGAGCCAGACTCACTGAAAGAGAGGGGGTGTGGGGCAGAGCGAGAGAGAGAGAGAGAGAGGTAGGGAGGCAGAAAGGCAGAGAAGAAGGGGATCGTGGCGACAGTCGGAGCGGGAGTCTGTTGGGGGTTTCGGGGGAGATGCCAGTCCCGCTGAGGAGATGGATCAAAGAGCAGTCTCCGGGTTCTGTAACCTCGTAAGTCCGCTCGTTTTCTATTCACTCTGTCACTGTTTTTAAGTTAGAATTTCCCACTAAACAAAAAACGCCGTCAACGGTGTGACTGACAGCCTACTTCAATGCTCCGCTTTATAATGGAAGAGAACACCAACAATCAGAGTGAAGAAGGAACTCGGCTACTCCAGGTCCAAGGTGAACTCATGTCCCGCTCTCTCTTCTGTTGTTATTGACAGAACTAACTAAAAATAACTTAATGTCGATGTTTTATTTGCTGAAACTCTGAAACAGAAGTTAAACTAAAATTAAATATCATCCAGAATAGGAAGGTAGGATATGCCTGATGCTTAAACCAACGGTTGAGCAGAAAAAAACAAACAATGCTTGTCTTTCTTTATCACAATATATACATTTTGAGGTCAATAAATACGACTTTTTTTATGTAGAGTATGTTTAATTAATAAATAATGAGATATGTGATTTCTATCATTTTCTGTCCAAACAGTGCAGGCTCGCTGTCCGGAAGTTCCCCATAAATAGTGGAACATGAGCTCTAGTGCTGAAATGATAAGTTACAGGTGAGATCACGTATCTTTTGGACAGGGGTGTTTTTAAGGTCAGTGGAGACCAGGAAGTCTGTTATATGTATAAACACTTTAAAAAAAATCATATGTCATGTACAATTCAATGGATTCCAATTCAACAAATTTGCTGTAAATTTTACATTTAGAAACTTTATAGTGTTAAATTAATAAGAGCACTATTTTGGTTCTATTGCAGACAGCCTCTCGATGTCTGCAATCTCCCCTCGGTCTCACTTAATTATCTTATTGGTTACACATCATAAGTTACAGTGTGAAACAAGAAGGGCTTAAGTTAGACTTATGTAAAAAGGAAAAAATGTGAACATCGGAGCTGTGGCGGTTGCTTGCCATCTCCTGTGGTTGGCTTGTCAGTAGCGCTGTTATCGTGACAGCCCAAGTGGATGTCATTTTGGGTGGAAAACTTCTGCCTGGTTTCCCCTCCTCGTGTGAGGATTTGGTTCTTTTCTCGGCACTATTTTCAGCACTATTTTCACTATTTTCTGGCCTTTAAGGGATTTTCACAAGTCTGATGTCAACAGTTAAACATCATGATGGTCTATGTCATCATAAGCATGAGTCATCCAAACTGTTTGAATCATATGGGCACCAAACCTGCAACAGGGCTATACCCACCATTAAAAATAAAAGCATGCCTGCAATCTTATCAAATCTTTACTGTAAAAATAAGTGTGTTCCTGAAAGTCTGAGTTGGTTTGAACAAATTCTCTTCTACTTTAGATCCATTGATTTCACAGCCCTAGTCTGCACGTTTGGTTGCACTTGCAAAATTGTTACTTTTTATGCACTAAATAAATGCTACTGCAAACCCATGCCTACATGTAGTTGTGGATGGGAGATGGCAATTTTAAACCACAACTGGTTGATGACTGTCTTCCAGCAGTGTCGGTGTTGTCTTTGTTTTTGTTGTGGTGCTTCAATACAGATCTGACATTGTGGCTAGTAGGCTAGCAGTAGTTGTAGTAGGGGCTGAAATTAGCGCCCGCCACCCACCAAATGTGGGTAAATATTTGGCAATGGCAAGTAAAATTTTCAGGCCATTTGCCACTTTGGTGGACAGGGATACAGCACAATAGAAAGAAAGGTTTAATGAGGTTAGTGTTGGAGTGGATATATATATAGGCCTACAGTCTATGTTGTTGAAGGATGTGCAAACAGTGGCTGCAGGTCACATGTCTTTAGGCTGTTTATTACCGCTGTCGTTATGTCATAGCACGTGGATAATACGTCTGTTAGGAAATTTATACCTTCTCTAATTTTATTTCCCTTACCTACCGCTAATGAGTGTGACTTACAGTTCACTTTTGCTGCTGGATGCTGAATATGCTGATAACGTTAAACCAAACTCTTCTTCCATTCCCTGGACTTAACTAGCATGGATGGAAATCCTACAGGAACAGCACCACTGTTGGGATTAAACCCTGAATTCAGATCAACTATTCTGCCATTGCAGTTCAAATTGTGTAAGTTTGCCGCCATACATTAACACAAAGCACATTAATACCTCCACTAAGTGTGTTTTACCAGTGTTTCTGAGTGTGAGTAACAGCAGCTTGGGTGGTTGTTTTTGTTTTATATGATTTTTTTTCAGTTTCCAATTGCAGTTTGTTTAGGCACCAGATTTAATTGATTTTATTAAAGAAATTATCATACAAAAAAGTAAAATACACACTTTTACTTTCAGAAACAATGTGTTGCAAAGGCTATGCCAGAAGATTTCAGACATAGTACAGGTATATTCAGACCACCAGTATGAAAAAGTAATGTGCTATTACGAACCCCAAATATAATGGGAACCTCCAAATGAGCATCATACGTATGTCCCCTTAAGACTTTGACATATCCTCCAGGGGTGGAAATGTATTTTTGGTGGACACATACAGCCTTGTCCCTGGGTCTCCACAGCTAGTTGAGTCATGAAGTTGCCCGCTGTGTGCCTGCTTGGCATATTCTGTAATAGTTGGAAGGCCAATTTAACCTGCCGGTTTTCGGCGATAGAGTGGAATGAGTCACGTGGCTCTCGAATGTGAGCAAGCAGTCATTTATGAAAGGCACGAACTTAGCAGAAAAACTAGTTAGCCATGGCAAGTTGAACTTTATGCTCTCCAATTAGCTACTCCAATAAAAGGCCCATATAGTTACACATGTTGACCCCATGAAC
Source organism: Serranus cabrilla (assembly GCA_903364295.1). Classification (NCBI taxonomy): domain Eukaryota; kingdom Metazoa; phylum Chordata; class Actinopteri; order Perciformes; family Serranidae; genus Serranus; species Serranus cabrilla. Next base: position 131,347 of record CAFUXE010001098.1, read on the forward strand.
TGTATTTAATTTGTAGTTTAAGTAATTTTTTTTAAAAACTGCTAGTATTACTCAGTCAACATTCTTAATGTTGGTTGGCATCCCAAATGGTATGTCCTAATGATCATAGGGAAAATGTGTTTTTGAGGCTTATGGGAAGAACAGGAAGGTGCAGGAAAAATTACATGCACTGCTGCTCTTTTTGAGCTGGGGAAAAAAAATGATTTGTGTAGATTGGTGGAGTTTGGGTTGGGTCCAGAATTGTGGACCTCTTAAGATCTCCCAACTCAGACCGAGCTACATTATGACACCTCATTAAGACTTGGTGTTAAAAAAAAATACCCTGACAATAAATCCCCAATCATTTAAGTTAACTAGGGTAATTTCCTGTGAAACTTAATTATTTTTAGGAAGTGTGTCAGAGTAAAGTTCAGGATACATGTGTATGTGGACATATTCATCTTCAGCTTCCCTTTGATAGCTTTCTTAACATGAACATATGCAATATTTAAACTGTTCTTAAGGAACAACAAATTGTCATGTAACCAGCACCCACAGCAAGGCCAAATCAGCGTCTGCTGGCTCACGTCACTCAGCTAGGTGCTGATATCCGTATCAGTATCAGGTTCCAGCCAGTGTGAAATGCTACCGTATCAGCATCAGATTACTCTCTGCTGACTTGATCTGATAAGTGTAACAGTATTCCAGTTGGTGGAACACTGTTGGTGTTGTTACCTTGAGTCCTGTTCAAAGTCAGAGAGGGCCACAGGCTTGACTTAAAAAATGCTTTGCAGTATGTCAAAGGCAGAACAGGCATTTCTGGTCTCCTTAATGCCATCTATCACTCTTGACATTTAAGACTGGACTGTTTATTAATGTAAATCTTCCTTTAGTTCAACAGAATGCCATTTTCTCTGTACTGAATTGTTACCACAGCAAATACTGACATGTGTAGATATATATACATCATGTCCTGCTGTGTTATTTCAGTTTTTACCTACACTGGTGGCATGGTTTCACGAATGGCAAGTTTGGTTGACTTATTACCCTTAATGTTGATCAGTTCTTCATGGTCCCCAGAGGATGAATCCCTCTGACCCTGTGATATTTGTCTTGTTATAGTTGGTTTACACATAATTCACTCAACAACCATTGGATGGATGGCCATGAATGCAGGATTAATTATAATAAGCATCAATAAAATGCTTTGAGTTACCATTCTCCTGCATTAAAATGACTTTCATTAGCTGACAAAAACAAGGTTACGGTCTTGTTATCCTAGTTATATAAGCACAGACGGAGCCCTTTACTGGGCTCTATGGTATTATCATCCTCCAACCATGAGGATGCATTTGCACAGTGAATTACTGTAGTGAATACAGTTTACAAGTTTGTACCTAGAGAGAGCATATACAGATTGAAAAGCAGTGGCCCAAGGACTGAGCCTTGGTCATACTCAGAGAAAATCTTTTTTTCTGCAGATTCAAAGCAAAACAAAACAATCAACACACTTGTCCTTTAAAAATGAACACAGGACAAGGACAGGAATTGCTGATCAAACTGAAACATGGATCCTATTAAAATGTCATGATTGAAAGTGTCAAAGGCAGCAGTGAGGTCGAGCTATCCTAAAATAGAAGTTCTCTGTGAGTCACTGTTGATCTTAAGGTTATTGGTTACTCTTTATTAACCAGGGCTGTTTCTGTGTTATGATTAGTTCTGAAACTTAGTGAAATGTGTTGTATGAATTGTCATTTTAAAGGTATTAATCCAATTGTTTGTAAGCAATTTCACGTTTTCTTATTAAAGGAAGATGTGCAATTGGCCTGTAATTATTAAGTGCTGATCTAGATTTTTTGTTTTTATAACAGAGGTGAGATTACAGCAGTCTTGAAAGAAGCAGGGAAAACCCAGTCTGTAGGGGGCTATTAATAACACTTATTTAGTTATTTATAAAGCCATGACGGACCGGTTTTAACAATTTGTTAGAAAAGGAATCAATACAACATGAGCTTGATTTTTAGCACTGAATTGCAGAATTTAATTTCTGTCCGATTTTCAGAGCTGATGGTTGAGACTGTAGACATCAAGCTCATAACAGTAAGTTGGGTGAGAAGTGGCCAGATGCATTGTTGCAAGAAATGTATATATTGTTTCTAATATGACTTTTCTGGAAAGAGACAGCAAATTAATCCCATTTGGTCATGGAGAGAAACTCAAGAGGCGTGAGTTGGAGAGATTAACCAGTTTAAATAAAATATCAATACAGTGTTGTTCCGATTTTTGTTAATCAGTTGAAAATGTATGACTTTCTGGCAGATCTCATGTCTTTGTTATAACAGTAGAGTGCATTTTTATGCATCTAAATGTTTTTTGTAATTGTTCATCCATTCAGTTCGGTGGCAGATTCTCCTTGATGTTCTTACTTTTTCAATGTTTCTCAAAGCTTTTTTTGGTGGTCCACATATCTTAACAGTTTTTATAATAATAATAATAATAATAATCAGCATATAACAATAACAAGCAGTATTATCAATCTTCCATTGAAATAAAACTAAACACCAGGAAAAAGAAAATGGAGAGAATCTTAGATTAAACAAACAAACAGCAATCAAAGCACACACTCAGTAAATGGCTGGGAAGCATTTGTAGTTTTGTTTAGTTCCGAGGCTCTGCCAAAAAATACCAGAATGACTGGAAGACGGAAAGAGAAGAAAAAGGAGCAAGGAGAGGGGAGGAAAAAAAACAGTAACTTAGAAACGAGGA
>CAFUXE010001098.1:151314-167373 GCA_903364295.1 Serranus cabrilla
TTTTGCAGCATGAGTTGGAAATAATAGAAATTGGAAAAGCTCAGAATAAATCTGTAACATTAGATAATGTTAGTAAACCCCCTCACACAACAGGATAATCTGCCTATTAGGCATCAAACTTTGGTTTAGTTTAGTTAGTTTAGTAATTGGATGAATTGTGTTTAGTTATCCTTTGTTTATGATGGTATGTTTGCTTTCGTCTGTCACAGTACCCACCGTCCTCACCACACAACTTACTACTGACCCAATATTCTAGTGTGCTTCAGTTCAGTTGAGTTAAACTTAAAAAAAAACTAATTGGTTGCTGACCTGCCTTCTTTGTTATGCTCCTGAATGAGCTGGAGCATAACCAGGGGGGGCTTGTCCAATTGTGTACCTGTAATGGAAAAATATTAGGAGAATTAAACTGCTGTGATTATGTGGGGAGGCCAGAAGAGGAATGTGGGTTTTGCTGTACTAAACCATGAGGATGATTGTGGCTGGGTAGCTGTAGCTACTACTTCTGCTTTCTGGTTGGAGCATTCATTGTGTGTGTCCTGTTAGGTTGTAGCAGCAATTTTTTAACAAGTAGAAATTTGTTATTTTCAGGTCTGTTTGTGAACTTTTGAGTTGTTGTGTGGCTAGAGGTACTCCAAAGTATTGGCTGGGACAGTTTTCTTCCCCTATGTAGACGGCTTTTAGGTGTATAAATACTAGAGCCTGACTGGATTTTGGGGGCTGATGCTGACCCTGATATCGGGGAGTAAAAAAAGATATTGATCTATAGACCAATATCCAATATATCCATATACACCCAATCTGTAAAAAAAATAAAAAAAATAACTGATTTGTATGTTTGAGCCAGATTGCATTGCATGTTGTATCCTATATTGTAATCTAAATGGATTCATATTTATGTATATATTTAGGTATATCAAACACAAATCCCAGGTGGTGGAATAAACTTCCAAACTCCATCAGATCTGCTGAGTACCTTTCAATTTTTAAGAAGACTAAAAACCCAACTCTTCACTGAAAACCTTCACACATAATCTACAAAAAAAGGAGAATGCACTGCCCTATGGCACCTACCCATGTGTTGTCCTTTGACCTCACCTTTGCTTGTGTTGTACTAACTCTCAAATGTACATCGCCTTGGATAAAAACGTCTGTTAAATGACATTGTAGAATTATAGAATTGTAGTTATGGATTTGTTTGAATGAAAAAAAAAGGATACATACTCATCACACTGTCTGACAGATGAGCTTACTCTTCTGTTCCATCTGTAGAAGTGGACTCAGCTGTAGCTGATTGCCCAAGGATGAACTCTGAAAATCTTTCCTGCACATAATTCCTACTATGATTTTGTACAAGAACAAGCTGGGACTGTGTGGTAATATCAGTGGATTGATTAAAAAATCACTGCAACTTTTTATACAATCTGCTTGTATCAAACACAGTACAGCAAAGAATTTTCCAGACCATTGTGATCTCCTGCAGTTTGCTGCCACCACTGACATCTGCCCATACTTCACCATGAATAGCACCTTTCACCAAAAACAAAGATTATTCGAGTTATGTAATACTGTGTCTTTCTCCTTCATTTTGTATGCGTACACTGTTAAGTGCCACATCACTTTCAGCAGCCTGTTAAATATGCACATCCAGCACAGAGCAGTTCTCTGTGGAGGATGAAGAGAATGGAGTTTGACACCAGGCAGTGTGGGAGAGATGAGAAGAACCCCCGATTGGTGTCAGTTATGTAAGTCTGCATTTACATGGCAGCCTTTTTTTTTTACACTTTTAAGTCACATTCTAGCTTTTTGATGAAAAAACAAAGCAGAAGTTGGACATCACAATTATTTCAATGTGTTCTGATAAAGATGTTTAATTAGGATCTCCTCAATTTATTTTATTTCAGTAGCAATGGTACAACATGGAAATACAGTTAGACTTGGTGCTGATGGTTCTATTATAGAATGCTCCTTGGATTGACCAGGCAGCATGCTAAGCCCAAACAGGGAGCGCAAAGCAGTAACGGCCTCCAAAAACTTGAAAATGCAGAGCTTAATTCTTATTCTGTGGTGTCCGGTCGGTGATGTATTAAACTAGGGGTGGGTAAGCTATTACTTCTTTGGTCACGATATGTACCATGACATACGCTGTTGACCTCACAGATTCCTGCAGCTAAGCTTGGGTGTACATTTACATTTCAATTAAGGCTACTGATAACATGCCTCTGAAGTTTGACTTTTTGCACTATTACAATAGTCAACATATCCTCTGCTCCATGAAACATATGTTAATGCTCAAGTAGTACACACATATGGTTCTTTAATGTTTTTGCATTGTACAAAAATATGTTCACTTTCAATGGGCATGAATGGAGCTCCCAAATGTTTCAACATTAACATTTTAATATAACATAATAGTCATTATGGTTTTTGTAGGGAGCAGGGGTGGTGCACTCTGTGGCCCCGCAGCCTAAGCTTTTGTCCTTTGGCCTTTGGCATTTTTCCCCCTTACATTACTTTACTTTTATACTTGAAGTAGTTTTGAAACCAGTACTTTTACACTTTTACTTGAGTAAAAAGCTTGAGTGGATACTCCAACTTCTACAGAAGTCATTTTAAACCCTAGTATCTATACTTCTACTTGAGTAATCAATGTTTATACTTTTGACACCTCTGACTCCAGTGCACTTTACTAAAAAATATAACTGGGACCACTTCAGCTGAAAATGTATTGTCCTGGAAACTGGCTATCCCTGTAAAGATTTGGCATTAAGTGCAGTGACTGTTTTGTATCCAGCCCTCCCTGGATAGATAATCCAAATAGCAGTTTGCAATAACAGTAATACATGGTGTAAATAATATGTGTAAAGCACAAACAAGCACATTTTTGTGATTGCTGATACAATAGGATTCTTTCACATCGTGTCACATCACCTCCTACCATGACTTGTTGTATCCATCCATCTTATTTGTGTAGTTACATCAACTAACCAACAGAAAAACAAAACAAAACGTATTATGTACAGTGGATTTCAGTGTTTCAATTGTCAATGTGCTGAAGAAACAGGGGGTCTTATCTGGATCTGCTATTTTATATGCAGAGCATAAACTGCATCCTACCAGACTTTACATTTATATGTATCATGTGATAGAAATTTGACAAATGGCAAAAAAAAAACTGGGAAAGCATCAGAAACCAGCAAAGAGTTCTAGCTCTTGGGGCAACAACCTGTTATTATCTGATCTTCTTGTTTTCGTGTGTGTGTGTGTGTGTGTGTGCGTGTGTGTGCATGTGTCAGTGACTGTACCTGTGTACAAGATCTGCTCAGTATGTGTGGTTGCAGTGTGTATTTTGTGTTGAGGACACTATAGTACCAACAGGGATGTAGGCTCTCTCATACTGCATACTGAGAGGCATCTGTGCATGAATACTAATGCAAGTTATGCATTCATAGATGTGTCTCTGGATGTGTGTGGATAAGTGTAGGTATGTGCTGCCATATAAGGGGAATCAATCAAAACCAAACTGTCTTCACATAAAAAAGTCAGAATTCACATATTGGTCATCATATTGGAATTCATTGTCTTGCTCATCTCAACATCAGTCATATAACACACTGTACATTCTTGAAGAGCACACACTGGCCTGATTTATAACTATAAGGTACAGCAAAGATTTGAAATGTGCATAGGCCACTTTTTAACCAAATAAACAAACAAAGGGCATGAGGGCAGTGAGGCATTCCCAGCTGACATTGTGGAATCCAATCCAACTTTAATTATAAAGCGCTTTAAAACAATCACAGAGGGGCCAAGTGCTGTACGGATAGGTAAATGAACAACACTATAAACAAAATAAATGAAAAGAAAAAATTACATTAAATAGATTAAAATACACATAAAATCAGCATCTACACAGTGTTGAAAGTCAAGGAGAAAAGGTGGGTTTTAAAAAGAGTTTTAAAATGAAGCAGTGAAGAGGCCTGTCTAATGACAGTGGCAGATCGTTCCAAAGCCTTGGTGCTGCTACAGGAAAAGTACGGCCCCCTCTGAGCTTCAACCGAGTTTTAGGCACCATCAGGAGCAGGTGATTAGCTGACCTGAGGATGCGGGTGGGTGAGTGAGGGTGTAGCAGCTCAGAGAGGTAGGGTAAGACCATTTAGGGCTTTAAAAGCAAATAAAAGAATTTTAAAATTAATCCTAAAATGTACAGGCAGCCAGTGGAGTGATGCTAAAATGGGTGAAATGTGCTCATATATATGTGTTCTAGTTAAAAGACGAGCAGCAGCGTTCTATACGAGCAACAGAGGACCCACTAACCCCAACATAAAGTGCATTGAAATAGGCCTATAATTTGCCAGAGCTGCAGTATCCAGACTAGGCTTTTTTTTATCAGAGGCTGTACTGTACTCAATACTTACTATACTTAATACCTAAGGGTGAAATATACCTCTGATTGTGCTGCCAAGCAAAGAGCATCTCGCTATTTACACATATATCAGTGAGGTAATGTACATACATTTGGAGCAAAATTGGTCCCTTTCAATTCAAATAAGTCACAATAAAAAAAACCCATTCCAATGAAAAATCAGTCAATCATTTTTATTTTTATGTCATTAGAAATTATTAGAAAAGTGGGTTATATTAATAGATCTCTGGCTCATTCTGACTCATGTCCACAGCTGATACGGTCACATACACTCACTGTATGAATGTGTAGAAAAAAACAAAACATTAATTACCAATAAATCCTGACCAATCCTGTCAACATGTCTGACTCTGGAGATTTAAGTATTAAATAAAGGTCTCTCCTATCTCTAAATGAGATTGCTGTTAATAACAGCAAGAGACCTATTCAGGGCTTCACCATTCACAACCCACACTTTAACCTCTAGCACAGATACTTTGCCACTTGGATAATTACAATCAAGCACAAAAGAGGGGGCAATTTGGTCCTTACGATGGGGTAGATAACAGCTGCAAATTATATACAATTAATAGTGCTATCAGGTCAGTTCTCCTCTCATCTTCTTCCACTGATGGATATGGAAGAATAGCTTTGATAGACAGGATCAGTGTTTTAGTTATAACTATTCAAACCATAGTAATCAAGGTCTCTAAAGCCCAAGACTGAAAAAGTAGGCACTGCCTGGAGCCACCATCCCATCGATTACAGGGCAGCCAGTCAAGAGCCTCAGGAAGATCTTTGACAGCCTCAAAGATTCTGCTCCCATTGAGAAAATTAGCTAAGAGCTCAAGACATGGCTAAGCAAGGTCAATAAATTTGGTCTACCAGGGAGTTTTAAGGGCTGGATTTACCAGCATTGCCCCGGATCCTGTGTCCACTGCAGGTCAATGCAGTGCCCTTATCTACAGTCGAGGACAGGACAGGACAATCACTCCAGGGTTAAAACGTTATTTGACTTCAAAGGGAAACTATCTCTGCATCAATACCCCAGTGCTTTTGTAATGCATTTATTGCATTTAACTCAGGGTTCCTGGAGTACCTTATTCCAGAGCATTGTTGATTCATCTACCCTAACTCTAGGAGTGCCTTCTCAACTATTTTCCCATCTTTTTGTGTCTAGTGACAAATGGGAATAACAACTTTTGAATCTGGTCAAGAGCACTGCTGCCTAACATTCACATCTCCTTGTGCAAGGATCAACTGGAAGGAAAGGAAAAACACTGTATACCTCTGTAGCATCCTTTCTCTACTGTTATCAGACACTTAGAAATAGAAATCTGACCTAGTCAGTAGAAAAAACATGCACCTATACTGGTGTAATGTTTGATTGACACTGGACAATTGCCCTTGCAGCTTATTTTGCCATTGCCAGTTATAGTCCTCCCGTCTATTACATGCAAAAACATGGGGAAATTGAGTTCAGGTTGAAACATACCAAAGTTACCATTTAGGAAAGGTAGAGCACCACTTCAGACAGGTGGCAACAGGAATGATTATAAACTTCTTTAGTTTTTTAGTTCTTGTATGACAGACTGAGCCAGGGGCAGGTTGAATATCAATGGGAATACCAGCACTAGTTGGTCAGCACATTGTTTTGAAGACAACCCACTTATACATCGTGTCTTAAATATCAAAATTATTCCACAATTATTTATTCATGTATTTTTACTCTTTGGGATACACAGAACTAATCCTCTATTGGTTGTAAAAAAATAAAATAAAATAAAGTGATTAAAAAACAACAAACAAAGTTGTCAACTCAATATAATCCAAACTCAATATTTTTTAGTAATTCTAGTTCTGGATAAATGGATGGATTTAATGATAGTAATGATCTTATCAACGCAATGATTTTCTTTTGTGTGTTGTTTCTTTCTGTTGAGAACATGCATCTATTCAGTTTTCCAAACCTGATTAAAAGTTCTTTTGGACCAGAAAACCACTCAAGCAAATTCTGTTCACATTCAGTCTGAGGGACTTGATCTTATCAACATAACAAAGACGAAGCTCTTTTATTTTCAAGCCTTAAAACTCTCAACAGAAACCTAGCATTTAATTCTTACATTTTGTGCAGCAGTGCCATCCATCTTAAAGGCTGATCAAATGTACCAGAGACAGAATAAAACGGACCAATTAGTTAAAGGACACTTACATTTTGCCTTCCAGCTACCAATTACGCAGTGGAGTGGCTGTTTTGCCTAAATGACCTCTTTTGTTACCATGTAGTGGCCAAGCCTCAGGCTTAAAGAGAGCCTGGAAGCAAACTGACTTGGCTCGAGGTCTTGATAAATATGTTTTCTGCAACAAACAGCCACACAAATGTTCTCAACTGCACTTTCAAGCACACAGACAGATATGAATCTATGTAAATGAACACAATATTATGTGCTCACTAAAGGGACAGTTCAAAATCAAACATATTTTTTGTATCATTTTTTTGTTCTTATTTGAACTGGTATTTATGAGTGTTGTCAAGTATTGGAGTTATGTTAGGTGTCTGTTTTATCTTGAATATAATGTGACTATATGGACACAACAATATCTTTTCAAAAAGCATAACTCCACAGACCTTGTGAGCAGTTTTATGTAAATATTTCACAAAAAACAAGTCATATTTCTGTTTCTATTAGTGCTATTGTTACTAATACTCACCCTGTTATTATTTTTCCATTATATTAACTACAAATATTTCTATATCTAGACAGTAATTAACATTACTGATATTTCTGCCTTTTCATTCTATTACATTTGCTGCTTATATGTCTGTTATAATTATTTGTCACAGACATCTTAGTATTGTTCAGGCTATTATTATTTTGCTGTTTATCAAATCTCTGTCTCTTTTTTTATCCCTCCTCACTCATCTGGTCATTGATGGGAATGCTGAAGGCAATGATATATTATTACTTTTCTGCTGCATTTTTTGATTACTATCTCCTTCCACATTTTATTTTACAACCCTTCATACATAATTTCCAGTTTAAAGTCCGGCTTTTCCAGTCTGAGTTTTCCACACCACAAGAAATATTAGAAAATTAAAATAAGAAAATGTATTTTTAAAAAAAGTGGGTTTTAAAATACACAAGCTTATTTTTGTCTCAAACATGTAGAATGTCTTCCAGGTGTTCTGTTGGCGAAGTCTGTTTATTTGTGTTTTGACGCGAGGTGATCTGAGTCTGATGAACTTTCTGCGCAGCTTTCTTTTTCTGTTTTTTGAATTGGAGGTTGAATTGATTGCTCTTCGGCATCAATGAGACGTTGGCTTAATTGAGTGTCTTGTTGGCCCACACCTTGGGAGGAGGTGATCACAGTCACATAGTTTTTCAAAGTGCTTCAATGTCTGAGCTGTATATTTACCATGTTGCTATTTTGCGGTTGTATTTCTTCTTTGAAATTGGAGCTTGAAGGTGGAAGGAAAATGAAGTCAGGGCAGGTAGACGGTCACTGCTGAGATGGTTTGTGGTTGAGAATTGGGACTAGGGTTCCTTTGCTGCTTTATATACTGTGGGGGCTGCATGTATATAAGTTAGCACATCCTTATTTGCTGGCTACATTTATGCAAATTTCAGTGGGCTACTCATGATTAGAGGACAGTTTTACCTATAGAGTCCAGTAGAGGGTCGAGCCTGAGTGAAAAAAAACGGACTGTTACTCAGATTATTCTGTTATTAACTGCTTCAGGCAATATCACACATTACTCTACGGTAGAAAGAAACATAAAGGACAAGGTGAAAAAACATTTTCAAAGGAGGTATATCAATTTCCATTACACTCTATTCTTGCAGGACCTTTGTGATAAGAGTGGTGCCTCAACTTCTTCCTCTGCTACTTCATCTCCCTTAAGCAGATCTACGCTGGCAGGCTGGGGAGACTGTATTGACCTTTCTGCTCTTAAAACATGCTGACAAAGCCTAAGGGCACAACTCCTCCTGCACATACACTCACATACGAGAGAAAGAGCTGCCCAATCCATACAATCACCTCTGCCTGCAAACTAGAGAGCCTGCAGTCTTTTGAAGTAAGTTTGCTCAGGAGTCGTTTGATGAACCAGAGAGTTTTGTGCAAACCAGAAAAGTGAACAAAATAATTGGCAAAAGCATCTTTTCCATCACTGATAAGTTTTCACGAGCTTGTAAATGTTTTGAAGGAAGGATAAGAATAGCAGAGGAAGTGCAATTTAAAAAAATCTATCATTCTAAAACTAAGAAGCATGTGTTAAATGTTTGAGTTCTTGTATAAGGCAGTGTTTATGAAAGTGAGGAAGGCTTCTAATGCTTTTTGCTTGAGTCAAAATAATCATTTTAGTAACAGCTTCAGTTGTCTTTAATGTCAGAAATGAATTATCCACACAGCTGCAAATGTTATATCCTATTAGGCTGTACTGTGTGGATTCAGACAAAGCAACTTTTGATCGCAATTATGTCTCTATTCAATTTCGCTACCTTGAAGGATATCAAGGTAGCTTGCACTAGATGATGCCATGCGGTCATTTTCATATGAGTGATGTCACTGCATAATTTGGATAAAGCTCAGTGGTTGGCTGTAGACCTGCCTTCCTGCGATGTGGAAAGTTGTTAGCAGAATAGCTGTGGGATTACTCTAAGTAGCATGCATGGTAATTAATGGACAGTATTATATATTTCTTGCCCTTTCCCTGATTGTATGAATCAGTCACTAAATTTGTCACTAGTCGAATTATATAATGTTGCTAAAAGGTCTCCAAAGTTGCTTCATCTAGCAAGACAATTACCAAGTTGGCAAGACTAGAAGAGCTATGAGGAAGGATGAGTGGCGAGAGATAGACAGGCACATGAGGAAAATAAATATGGACTATAAATTAAACGGAAATCTTAATTTAGCACATACCCTAGACACACACTGAGCCACACAAACTAAAGCACTATGATTATTACTTTTCCACAGTACGTTTTTGGAACTGGGTAATTATGCTGCACTTCACTGGGGTGTGTGTCTATTTTCATGGTGTGTTATTAGGACTTATGGTGGTCAGACATCTCTGGGAGACTACATATCGAGCAGGTCTAGTTGCTTGTGAATAAACAGCCAACACACAAAGTTTCAATATTGATTTTGAAGATAAAAACCCAATATTATATTTTTTTCAATTTTGGTGTCTTTTTTTCTGTATCACCAGTAAAACCAACCATGACTCCGCCTCCTTCTTATATACTATATTATGCATACTATGCATATCATAACATATATGCTGTACATACTTTACTATTTATACTATGTATGTACTGTATGTATGTATGAAAGCATGCATGTACATAAATACACACACACACACACACACACACACATGTCCATGGATGATCTTCAAAAAAAAAGCTGTGAAGGGTCACAGTATGGTAACATAACTGTAGCTATGATGTTTGATGTTTGAATGACATTTCTATAATCCTATATATATATATTCTATAATTATGTTTTGGTGCTACATGCATAACCTATGATCTATTAAAAAAACTTCTAAATTGCAAACTAACATTCTGAGTGTGTGGTGCATTCAAACTAGAAAGTTAAGTTCCTGAATACTTGATGTACACTTGGTCGAACAATACAAAACTGCAACACTGCAAAATGTGAATCTGAGGTGAGACACCTCCAAACAGATCTTGGAAAGCAAGACAAGCTTAATTTACATTTGAGTTTTGCAATTTGATTGATGTTCATGGATAGGCTTACATATTGCATATTTTTGTATAAAATGTATGTTGTTTCTTGTATACAAAATGGCATACTGTATAGAAGTATTTAGTATGGAATTGGGACAATGGAATAGCTGAAATGTCCCAAATCTGAGCTCTGCCATTGTCAAATTATAGAGACTTGGTTATTGTTTTAAGCTGCTTTATCATTATGCTAAGAGGATAAGTCTCACCTGAGGAGGTTCTGTAATTGGAATTATTACCTGGTTGTTCTGGTTTAACCCTCAGTTTAATCAGAATCTGCAGTATTGGAAGGTTTTATCAGACTTTTAATTACATTTCACAATGAATTACTTTGATTCCCTGAATTTTGTTCAATTCAAATGGAATGCACTGTCACTGTCACTCTTACTTTCTCCGGCTTCTATAGTTGCATTGATAATTATGTGTCAGCATAGCGATCAAAAACACTCCTGGTTTTTCATCAGCATGCATATGTGTATGTGTGTTCATGATTCTTTCAACATAAACAAGGTTTCTTTTTGATCCATTCAAAAAGCTGTTTGAATCCAGATGAAATCTGTTTGATAGAGATAACATCAACCCCAATCAGCACCATGTCTGTTACAGAAAGGATATAATAGTCTAACTAGCTTAAAAAATGTTTGTCTCTCTCTCTCTCTCTCTCTCTCTCTCTCTCTCTCGCAATCTACAAGCACTGAAACATAACTATACCTAGACCAGATTAGTAAATTTAAATATTTCATATTATAGTACAGCATAGTGTGTTTTAAGGAGCAACTAACAGGTCAGACCCTGGTGAAGTGATGTGTAGGATGATGTAGACACTGCTTTTTCCATAACATATACATAAACAGTGTTGGCAACGTTACTTTAAAAAGTAGGAACAGGCTCTACTTAGTTTTGTTGGTGGTCAGGATGTTTCTTCCAACGGGATTCGGGAAAAGTTTGATTTCCCATCTGGCTGCATTAGTGGTGACGGAGTTAACCAAGGCTACGAATGAACCAAACGTTAGCGATTGGTTAAGGCAGATCCGGAGTGGCACTGCGGCAGAGCCAATAGATTTTAAACTTCAACAGTACCCGCCTTGGTGTTATTGTTCTCACACCAATAGTTCTGACCACTGGATGCTCAATTTCAGAAGACAGAACTGGACTCAGAAAAAATACCTGACACCGAGACAGCTGTAGAAACAAAGAATAAAAGAGGAGACAACAAAAAGAAAAGAGTTCTTCAAAATGTTGTTCATGAAATCCCATAGGTGACGCAGATTAAGTCCCATAAATATGAATCCCCAACCACTGCGATCCTATTGGGTCCTCCACCCAATGGAAACACTGAACAGACTCAGAGACAAAGTGAGAAGACAATCACAAAACAGGAAGATATACTCAGCAAATACCATATATGGCAAATACCATCATTCCCAATTCAGTGTTGCTTAATAATACTGTATTGGTCCAAATATAAGACATAATTCCTACTTGCCTACTCATGAGTTCTGGGCTCATGACTGCTGCTTGGTACTACTGGCTCAGTCACTTACAACACACTGGTCTTGTGACTGCTGCTGACGGGCTACAAGACAAAGTGTCTCACACAAAAGTGGTGTCACAACAAACTATTTAAAATGCTGTTCGTTTGGTGCATTGTCTCAAAGTGCTAGCCTGTTTTTTTACAGAAAGTGAGCTTAGTTTGGCACATTTGGTAGCATCAGTTTGTAGAGCTTTTATTTTTAGTAATCTAGCTTTCTCAGCACCTCCTTTGCACCTTAATTCAACTACGTTTTGAGTGTCACATCCTCCATCAAGCCCCCCTCTCACTGCACAGTCATCTATCAGCGCGCCGTCAGCTGGATTCAAACTGTAATTATGTCATCATCCAGACTGTGCAGGGCGACAAGTGCAGGCTGCTCAGGGCCATCATCTCCCGCTGATGCTGTTGCTATATGGTCACATTTGGATCCAGTCCTGCTGCTGGCCAGTTCCCCCCTGGAAAAAAACATCCACTTTCTTTCAGATGGGCCGACATCACAAAACAAAATTATGGTAGCATTCTTTTTGCATTCAGCGCCTTTTATGAAAGGCTGTTGCATAGCAACTTCATTGAGGCCTTCCTTTGGGAAAGGAGGCCCAGAGGGAGTAGGAGGTATCCTTAAAAACTTGGCAGATCTTTCGGTGGCTTATGGAACAGATATCCCAAATTATGGTGCTTTGCCGTAAAATCGGTCAAAGTAATCACCTGTCAGGCCTTTGAAGTAACACAGGAGAACAATGCAAAATGTAGGAAACTGGTTGCTACATCCCATAAATCAGGCCAAGGAACCATGAAACTGGACAAAAGAAGCACCTTTGCTCCTACATGTGCACACAAATTCTAACTCACTTATCTTTTTCCTCTTTTTTCCACTGTTCTTCTTCTGTCTTTGTAGATACATTTTTCTACAAGAATGTGTGATTCAATGTGTGCTCACACACATACACATAAGGTAATAGTACTGAATATAAGCTGGGCACAGCCATCAGTCACAGTGCCCTTCATCTTCAGCATATGTGTGTGTGGCTGGCAAGGCACCTATCTGGCTCATTATACACACCAACTAATGAACCAGCGCTTCTGGTGGCACACAAAGCAATGTCAAAAAGGCTGTCACCACTTCCCTTCATAGAATGGTGACTTCTAATCATCACAGTCATGCATGAAGATGCAGGCTGTGTCTAAGCTATATGCGAAATTTGAAATTAATATGTGCCAGTCAATGCTGATATTGCAGCAGGTCACAACAAATAAATCAATGTATGGAAAACCAGCCCAGTCTCATCTGAAGCACGGATGTTTGCGAGGTGGTGGAGTGATGTAACCTAGGGGCTTGATCTTGGTGGGGTGGTGGTAGTGGAGAAGCAGAGATAATCACTGGGTTAGTGGTAGCGGAGGAGAAGAGATATTGGACGGGTACTTGGGCATGGCTAGATGGTGGTATTAGAGGAGCAGAGATGCATTTGGGAGCATTGGAATAAGAGGGCCTGCCTTGTACTCTTTCAGATTCACCAAAATGATGTTTTCTCTGGCAGGTACATCATCATTGTGCTTTGTTTCTATGTTGCATTTTTCAGAGATGCTGGCAAACCTGATCACATTGTGAATGATGAAGCCTTCAGGATGGAAGAGAATACATTTCTCAGTTTTTGCTAGGTAGAGTTGCTCTGTTGAGCAATGACTCTTGGAGTGACGTTTTGCACCACTGTGTCCAGGAAGTGAAGCAATCACTGATATTATTGGTAGTGTGTGATGTAGTTGACCTCATACAGCTTATTGTTTTTACAAAGCATTGTTGTGTGAACCTTGACGTCAACAGAAACCTGTGTCCTCGTGTCAGCATCTTCGATTGTATGGCCAACATTGACATTGTTTCCGTTATCACCCTTATGAACAGGCTTCCAACCTCCCTTCTCACCAACAGATGGATGATGTCGTGGAGGAAGGTAATGGCCTTTCGGTATTTCTCCGTTTCCAGCCTGCTCAGGGTTGTGTGGGATAATAAGATAATGTGACATCAATCAGTGATCAACTTTCTCCAGGAGTCATGCTGTAGTCATATAGGACAGAGGAATTAATTCATTATATAAATGTTGCACAAGAGGGCAGCACAGTGCAGCTACGTGACGTGATTTGAAAGGCAGGTGATTTCGGCTCATTTACAGATGCAATGTGTGACAACTAAGGAGCCTTTTACGTGGTGGTTGTTTTCCAAGAGCATATGCCAAAAGTAACTCAAGAAACGCTATTGGTCAGCAATTTATGATACAATGATGTTTCCTCTGTTAGTTTCTTTGTTCATAAATCGACCATGGTAGAGACGCTGATTTGTTATTTAAATCTCATATATACAATAGATCCATGGATGGAATTCAAATTCCCTGCACAGACACACTGAGTAAAGTTTATTGTCTGCATGTGGTTGTATTTGGCTTGTGTGAAATATGTGCAGTACTTTATTTTTCACTTTGATATGACATTACAAGGCAAGTCTAGGTGCGTAGATGTATATATGATGTGATATCTGCTTGGTTTATGTTGGGATTCGTGATGGGCCTGTTCAAGCCTATTTGTTAAATAATTCATGTACTGATAGATCAGTCTTTATTTTTATTTGTTTTTAAATAATACCATACCAAATCTGATGTTATCTGATCTAATCAGATGATGCATCATTAATGATATGGTGGTTAACCTATTCCTGTGTTTATTACCTTTAATGATTATCAACCTCTCTGAACACTCCTGTAACTCAGGAGCTGAGTTGTCCATGCATCCTCAGTTGAAATCTCTTAAGTCATTTTTCAAGTTAAATAAATAAATAACTTGACTTGCTGCACCATGTATGTAGGCCCAGCACTTGTTGCCTTACTGAACACATGAGGCTAAGTATATATATATATTCCTCAAAGGCAACACCTTAAGGTTAAATAGTTCTGTCTTTGACCAGGTAATGCTGCTCAAAAACTTGAAGCAGGAGTAGAGCATCCTGTTGAAATGGATGTCTCAGCACATCAGGCACTTGTGAAGAGGTACTGGAGGCACTCAGAGGACAGTCTTCAAAGTATCAAAACCAGATCTTAAAATTGGAATCTTTTCATCCACTCAGCAACATAGTGTATGTCTAAAGACCTAAGTGAAGTTGTTCTTTCAGACAATAATGTATCTCGTACTGATGTATTTATTCTTGTATACAGTATATCAATAGAACTTTGCTGTAGTGAACTTTTGTTTTGATTAGGCACTTAGCTGCCCATCTCTTCAGTGCCAATATAAAAGTTGTATCTCATTTTGACAAATAAAAATAATAACTGAAGGGTGAAGTGAAAGTTTTTATATTTACATATATTACAAATTTAGATAGGTGTACCCCACCTTTACAGTCAGCCCCTGACAACAGTTTTACGGGGAGCCCCTTGCTTACTTTGAACATGTAGTATATATGATAGTATATTGAAGAATGAGCTTTGTTGGTGTGAACAAGCTCAGAAAACAGTGTAGATTTTTTGTTAATCCTGTCAACTTTCCATTTTAAAGGATTTTTGACTGTTAATGGAAGAGCAGCACCGTCTGAGCCGTGTAATGAGTACAAAGTGTTCTTGCTAAATCTTTCTATTATTTAATTTCTGTTTGTTTTGTTTTGAGTTTGTATTAAATAAAATAAAATAAAAGTTTTTTTTTTCAACATTACTCCCTCTTACTTTGTCCTCACCATGCTTCACTGCACCTCACCTCGCAACAGATGCTTTGCCATTATGCATGGAATTTTCAATCCATTTGCCATCTAATAAAACTTATAAAACCCATAATCTGTTGTTTCTTCCAGAGCCCTTAGTAACATCAGAGAACACATAAGGGCCATTTAAGTGCAACATGGTCCAGTGATGACGCAGGTTGACAAATAAATTAGTCTCCTGTCAGTCTGTATGATTTAATGATCACAGCTCTTGGCTTGTTTGTAAAAAGTGTCAACATGAACTGGACCAGAACTAAAAGTCAACAATGCATCATGTTTTTCCCTCAGTCCAGACCAAATAAACTAAACTACAGGTGTGAAAGTGCCCTAACTTGCCAAAATGTAGTCTTTGGAGTTGGAGGTATCCTAACTTGGTACCATGAGCACTAATGCTGTTGCTTTCATTGCAGAAAAGAAAAGGAATAAAGCGCCATCCTCATCAACTGAATCAAAGATGTCTGACATAAATTACACTATGCATTTCTCAAAAGTAAAAGCACTTTTTTTCTCATTCCCTCTTTTGATTTAATTATAGTCAGATTTATTCATTTTTGTTGTCAGGTGTTGTCTGTGCAGATGAAGCCTGTATCTGGAGGCTGTAATGAATGGGACTGAGCTGTCAACTATGGTG
>CAFUXE010001098.1:197236-216540 GCA_903364295.1 Serranus cabrilla
TTGTGTCGGCAGAGATGCCCAGAAGTATTGTCTGTCTTTGTCGTACTCATCTGTGTACCATCCTTTTTTTACACTTGTGTGTGGCAGTCTGGTCTCACCGTCAATCCGACTCTTTGCTCACCGCTCTGAACACACCGTCTGCATGTGGACACAGAGACAAACAATGTTTTGCAAATGAAAATCTAGATTTGCCCTTGTTTGTAAAGCATTTTTAAGGTTCTGTATCAGTTAACAATCCATAAATTATGTCATCTTTAATTTTAAGATAGTTGTCTAGAACACTGCTGTCAGGAGACTCTGACAGCCTCCACTCTACATAGTACACAGTGTGCCAGCAGGTTAGATTCAGAAATCTACTTTTTATTGTATGTCGTAATATGGGAAGAGGGTGCTGTTTTTCCCAGAGCTTTGAAATTTAGTTGTGACACTTGGACCGAAGTTGGACTAAAGTCACAGAAATTAGGACTCTGAAGAAATCTGAATCTTAAGTTGGTGAGGTGGAATCTCAAAATGAGGATTCTAAATGACCAGATCAACATTTTTTAAATCCCCTATAATTAGGGGATTCACTGAAATAGGTCAAAATACAGATAATATATTTGAAAAAAACCTACATTTTCGGAGAAAAATTTGTTCTTCGCTTTGGAAAAGGGATGCTGGTGCAAAGCCCTGTAAACAGGTTAAATTGTCTTCATTGTTTGTTACTTGCATTACATTATATATGGGAGTTGCAGATTAAATTTAATCAATTCAAGATGTTGGCTGAAGTTTAAGCAATAAAGGGGTTTAAAGTGTGAGTTGAGGTGTCATTTCAAGTGTAAACTAGACCTGCAAGCAGGTATCAACGGGGTCCAAGCCCCCTGTGCAAGTCAGAACTCGGGACTTACGGAGGTCATGCATGTCGGCCCACAAGACACAGATTGGGGGCGATTTCTTGATAATTAGAGCCATTGCCTATATGCACCACTTCCTGTTTTTACTGCAATCTACAGTCAGTTATTCCTTTGTAAATCAGGCATTTTTTGGATTATCAAAATGATTTTTATACTGCGTGGGCATGGGGTACCACAGATTCTATGTGCCAAATTTTGTGCAGATCGGACTCTGTGGCTTGAAGGAGTGTGAAAAAGTAAATTGAGCTTTTTTCGTGATTTTGCAAAAAAATAGTTTAAGGTGGAAGTGGGCGTGACCTATATCAGACAATTCAGCATTCTCAGCGATCATATAAGAATATCTCTCTGTGAAATGGTATGCAGGAGTTACGAGCCAAAACGCTCTCACATTGATTATGGCACCACCTGCTGGTGGACATGTGTGAAATTTCGGAGACATCCTCAGGGGCATATGGGAAAAATTTGTTCTAAGTATGTTGATAGGTGAGATTGTTATCAAGATACTCACCACTTACTTTTTTGACTGTTACGCACAGGAAGTTGTTCCTCTATAACTTTCGCAATTTTTGGATGATAACAATTCTTTGAATAACTTTTTACCTTTGGGTTCCAAAGGTTTTGTGTGCAAAATTTCGTGCCGACCCGACCAAGTGCCTCTGAAGATTTCGAAAAAGTTGAGACAGCATATTACACGATTTTGCAAAAAATAATTTCAGACGCAAGTGGGTGTTGCCTAGAGTCAGATATTCCGCTAAATGCAGTGAACACTTGTATCTTGGAATTTTTAATGTGCGACATAGTGTGTGGGAGTTATGGGCCAAAAGGCTTTCACCTCTGTTATAACGCAACCTTCTGGTGGACATGTGTCAATTTTGTTGCCTGCCATCAGTGCAGCAGTCTGTACCAGCCCTGTGAAGGCCAACGTAATGGCGTTTACGGTTTAGGCTGCAGTGTGGGTTTTTCGTAAGGAATAATAAAAATATAAATCAGAGCGATCCCTCGCCCCTTGGGCTTGGACCCCTAAAAATTAAATTAATTAAAATTAGTTCACGTGTAATCAGTGAAAGTATTTGAAATGGTCGTGTCAGGTCAAAGCCACATTGGTTTGGAAACAAAGTAGATGAAATAACTACTCTAACAAACTAACTGGCCAAAATGTTTGGAGCTTCAAAGTAATGGTAATTGATGTCAAAATCTGAATCCAAAAATTGCATTGTTTTTTTTTTTTTTTTTTTTTTATTTAAGACTGAGAAATTGACCACCTCTTGTCCGTAGATGACAATAGAAAAGCATCCATATAAGAAGTACAGAAGAAACTTGAGGACTTTTTAAAAGACTGGTTGAAACCTGAACCTGGTCCTCTTGGGGGGATTTCACCAGGCAAAGCTGCACCTCACTCACTGGCTGTGATTGTTTTTGTTCTTTGTTCCACACAGCCACCTTGCTAATCCAATTTTGTTGACCTGGAGATTCTGTTTATTTGATCGTTTTCGTTGATGTTTGTGCTTCTACCATATGTAAGTAAGCTAGTTTAATGGTTGATTTATTTTGTCTGTCCTAGTTGTGTTTATTGTAAATTCCTACTTTCTTGTGCTGTAGCCTATACACAGTAATGAACCAGATGGATCCAAGATTTCACAACGACTTCCCTTCTTTTCTTCTTACTGTTTTTTCCATGGTCTCTGTCAACCTGCAGCATCCGAAAACTGCTGATGGTCACATTTGCATCAGAACAATAACACTCCTCAATAAAGCATAGAAAATTAAAGCATTTCAAGGATAGACTAGAAAATGCATTTACTGTGGAAAATGCGAGTGACTCCTGAAAACTGAAATGAATTAAATAGTATGCTGAAAAAGGATCAACATTAATTTAATTGTTAAAAGTATGCAGAAGTATTGTAAATATCACTACTTTGTGACCTGTTGATTACTTAAGTAGTAGATAAAGTAGTTTAATTTCTAATTGAAATAAGAGACAGTGACAGAGTTCCCAAAAACGGCTTAAGAGCAATACACAAATGAGAAATGGAGGGAGAGAAACTTATGGAAATGTCATCAGCTGTCTAAATGTGCTGAGTCATAATTGAGGAGAACTGGTCATAAAACACAATAGTAGTATGTGCAAACAGAGGCCTCCCAAAGGCTTAAAAGCAATACAATCAGTGGGTGATCACTCTACTCAATACCATGTAATGCCATGCTGAGATGTTTAACTTGCCTCATACCCAAACTGGAAACTGTAACCCATTACACGGTGAGTTTGAAATCAGTGCTTCCACACAGTCAGAAACACTGGCAGTGGTCGAATTTAGCAAACTACATTTAGTCAGTATAATTTTGAGTATTTCCATTTTCTGCTACTTCTACATCATATTTTTGAGGGGGAATATTGTATTTTGGACTCCACTACATTTACTTGTTACTTTGCATTCTCAGATTATCAATTCAAAGTATTACTCAAATAATACATGATGATACAGATTAATCTACCCAGCAATATATAAAGTAATTAAAATAAGATCCACCTTTACCCACTGCAATGTTAAAGTGAAGCACACATGAATGCATCAGTAATTATGATCTTATAAAATATATGCATAATGAATTGTCCTACTTTTACTTTTGGTACTTTAAGTAAGTTTTTGATGCTCATTCTTTTGTACTTAAATATAATTTTGCATGCAGGACTTTTACTCATAACAGACACTGGTACTTAAACTTAATAGTCGACAAGTCAGGATCACAGCCCCTGATAAGTCTACAGATTCAGCCAAAAGCGTCATGGTAGCAGCTAACAACAATAACTGTTTTCTGAATTAAACCATGGATAGTTAATCCCAGAAGATATTCACCGTTGGATTACTCACAGATTTATTTCACGCTGTGTTCCAGAGATTTTTTAATGATATAACGTGCCGTCTACCACAACGTTCACTTCTATAGTGTCCGGTAATTCAGATTTTTCCCATCAGTCCTGAGGTAGCTTTTCTCTGGTACTGTAGAAAAACCAGTACCATCAAGTTTTTAGAATTTTGGCATTGACTTGCCACTAAGCATCTGGCTGCAGCCAGAATAGTTACCCTGTACCCAGCAGTCCAAGCAGTCTGCGCAGTGTGCCTCCTCTCTCTTGTCTCATACACCGTAGCTCACCTGACCACGAGCCAATCGTGGAAACGAAGCTCTGAATCCACCAGGTTTAAATTAATTACTGCATCAGCCTTCAAAAGGAGCCCCCTTTCTATGGCAGCTGTCTAATCAGCCAGCAGAATAATTCACAGTAAGCTCTTTGTCATGTTAAATCATGTTCACCGCTATTCATTTACTGTGTCAGATTAGCTGACACAGTGCCAGGAGTCCCCTTTTTATGTCCACATGCACAGAAAAAGCGATGAAGTTCTTGCCAGTGTGTGCAGAAAACATCAATTAAACATTCCTTTCCCCCAAGCCAGTGCTGACACAAGTCATTACTGGTGAATAATTGTACTTCTGCCAATATAATTGGAGAGTCATTATTTAAGTAGGCATGTGTTTGGAGACTGTAAGGTAATCTGCTCTTCCACCCACCTGTCATAACGTGGAGGGCAGATCCCCCGGCAGAGCTCCACCTGTCTGTATGTGTAGGATGTGATCAGAAGGCATAGTTCTACTGTACTGTTCTGCTAGCCCGATATGCATATGCATACAGCAAGAGGGCAGTTTTGGAATCATATAACTGGCCCGGAGGTCCGTCTAATTGTGCCGGAAATCCAGCTTTGAGTATTCCACAAGCAGGAATGTGAGCAGGAGGCACCAAGCTGCTTACACAGTGGAAAGAAAAGTGGGGTCATACTGTCAATTGCCAGTGTATTTTCATTTGAATTATGCGGTTTTTGACTTTAACTTAAACTTAACCATTATTATGTTTATTTACATCCTATCAGTTTCCACAGTGTTGAAACCACTCTTTGGTTTTCTTACCAGCAGCCCATTAAAGTTACCGTTTCTGGTAATGTTAGACACCTAGACAAAGTATGTACACAGCAGGGGACGTCTCCACATGCTCCTTCATGGCTGCCATGTGTGCCTGGCACTCACTGATGCCAGAGCAGATGGTTATTGATCCTGTGGGTGGTGGTTAATGTTACCATGTGGGCTAGCTCCTACCTGCAAGCCAGAGGTGTCAATCAGAAAACTTACCATGGGCAGCAGGAGAAGAAGAATTCAGACAAATGACTGTTTGGCCAGTGATGCTTCAAAAGGCTGATATTGATATTTGAGAGTTAAAAAACTTTTTTGAAGACATGCTAAACAAAATTGTTTGGGGGGGAATTTCTTATAGAACAGTGACCAAGATGTGTAGTGAGTGGGTCATTTCAGTGTGTGACAATGCTGATATTAAGTTAACAGCTGGATGATTTATCTGTTAGGCTCTATTAAACTTGAGTGTATAAAAACTAGAGTTGTCACTATACCAAAATGAATAACAACAATACTATATCAGGCAAAGTATGACGGTTCCGGGTATTATCGCGATTTGTACAAGTTGTAAATACTTATTAATTACTTATAATGTTGTTTGTTAACATTATACAGTTAAACATAATACTGGTGAAGTAAGAATTTGACTGAAACAAATATTTTTATGGAAAACATTTATTAAAAACTTAAAATAAATTCAGTTAGAATTTATACGGTTAAAATGAAATAATCATTCAGTTTCCTTTGCACATTAATTCATGATAATGTTAACTAATAAAATAAATAATCAACTTAGGATAACAAATCCACTGTATTTTAAAAAATATATTTGACAATAATGCTTCTTCTCGAACATAATAAACCATAGAGGACAAAATACAATAAACAGGAATTGATTCCCTGTGAAAACTATATATTTTTTTATCCCCGGACGTCACCAATACAGGCAAACAGCCAATCATTCAGCAGCCGTGTAGTTCGGTTGGAGCAGAGCCGTTTAAAGAGTAGAGGCGATTGCTATGTAGTGGAAACTGGCACCGGTAGTATAGTTATCCATGGTAGTACCGTTGTGTGGAATTTGTAGTATAGTAGGAACTGTTACGATTAGGCACCGCGGGGTACCGTGGGTACCGTGGGTATCATGCAACTCTAATAAGAACCCTCATCTTAAATTTTCACATGCTACAATATGGCATTATAACATAAAGAAATGGGCAGACTTGTCGCTTCCAAAATGATCATATTAGTAACAAACACTGCTGTCTTGTAGTGTTTGTCATGGGGACAATATAGTCCTGACAAAGCCTAATGTAGGCCAATTGTTTGACAGGCATCAGACAATCAGAAAGCACCAAACCTCAGCTGCATTTTTGTCTTTCTTGTGGTAAAAAAAAAGCCCTCAGCCTTTCTTATTATTTGAAAGAAAAGCATTCCTATAATAAGTCTGGCTCCTCAGTGGTGTGTAGTAATCTGAAATTATGCTGATAGGCAAGTGAAATGGAAAAGTCCAGAAGAAACAGCTGCGTCTTAGTGGAGTAAGTCTCTCTGTGGCATCATTTACTGGCTAGCAGAGACTCTTATCACCCATTTATTGAAATGCACAAAACCAGAGGGAGAGAGGCCTGCTGCGAAAAAATTCAGCGGCAGGTCTTCATATTTCTCCCTTCAGAAAAAGGTTGAATTTCAATACAGAACTGTGTAGTAGAGGCAGAGCTGCTGCTGACTTTAACAAATAGACTATTTGACATCGTGGGTTGGCTTGGTGATACAGTGCGGGCCAAACTGCTTGTGACTTCGCCTCTTTTTCTTCTGAGCAGAGCTGTTTGTCAGCACCAACCTCTCAATCAATTTCTGGTTTGTTGCTGAAGGTGCTCACCAATCGGCCAGCCCCTGCAGTGGCCGAATCGGCTCCTACCCCTGATAGATGTTGTTGTTCAGAGCGAGAGACCTTGTCGGCAGGAAATGGGAAAATTCTTTGTTGAAAGTGGAGCACGGTGGCATTTTGGGGAATCAATAGTTCATTAGGAGAGCACTTGATGATCTTTGGTGCAGAAGGTAATTCAGCGGTGAACTGAGATATAAACTGCCGATGTCTTTGTCTTTCACTTCACAAAATATAAAACAATTGTAGTGATTGTTGAAGTTTTCTCTTGACTTAACCACAACCATCCCCAGAATATAGCAAAACAGATTCTGGTGGTTGTGCGTGCGCTAATGGAATGCCCATACCAATCCTTAGAAGTAGAAATTGCCTCGTCAGTTCTTTCTACCATGAGTAGTAGCTCCAGGTGTGTGTGTGTGTTATAGTGTGTATGACTTAGAGCAGTTTGCAGCACTGGTGTTAACCTTTAACTGACTGATTTCTTTGAAACCAAGCGGCAACAAGCTGTGTGTGATGGAATATACATTATTATTTTCTGATACTTACTCATACTTGTGATAAATGCTGACGGTCCAGATTCAGAACTATGTATCACAACTATGTATCACTATGTGTCACACAAAATACAATATATATCTTGTACAGCCAGAGCTGAACATAGTCATTGAATTCTACAAGGCCATTGGTTGTGCTTGGCTGTTTCCTCAGTGGGCAGTGTGGTCAGTTGTCCATTATCTGTGCTTCTTAACCACATTTACACGCCACATTCTCACTCCTCATGTAACCCCATTTCTACAGGGTTACCTTGCAATGCTCAGTATCCGATTTCTATCAGTTCAATACAGAGGTTGCGTTAGACTCTTCCGTTGTCCATAATCTTGACTAACAGGGTCGTAAATTCAGTCATCATCTATTATAATACATTTTCTTTTTTTTTATAAGGCATGTTAATTAGGATATCATTTTTTTGCTCAATAATTCATATAAGTATAATCTTATAGACTTTAAGGGCTGGAGGGAAAATGTACTATATTGATCAGTATAAAATATTGATATGAATGAATGATTATACTAGGAGATTCCCCATGTAATCCATACTTACTCTTCCGTTGCATTAAGTGAAGCACATAGCTGTAAATGTATTTTTTAACTTTTAAACCACATATACTTTTATTTATCAAAGCTCTCAGTTTGTGAGCTTCCCCTCAGTCACTGTGATGGCAGTCGGCAGCTGTCTGTCAGCTGCAGCTCCGAGCTGAGTGGACAGCGGCTGGCGAACCTGCCTCGACTAGGCTGACTGACAGCTGACATTAACTGAACCAAAACAGTTTTCATGTCGGCTTCATGGGAAGAAATCAGGAGTTTTTCTATGGATTGGTTATTTCCCTGCCCATGGTAACAGGTGAGTGGGCTCTACATATAGTGAAAAATCAACACAAAGACTGGAATCATGTTTTGTAATGCAATTTGTGCAGATTACTTCAATTAACAAAAATAGACTTGAAGCTACAAAATGTGGGGGCTCTCTCTTTGATAAAACTAGTGGTGTTAAATCTATCAGTCCACACAAAGTGACATGTGGATTGATAGATTTGAGTGTCCATGTGACGCACAAGTGACAGACGTCAAAAATGGTTCTTAAGATCCTGTCAATGAGGACCGGCCGTAAAGCAATTAGCTGATCATTCTCGGCAGAGAGGAATCACATCTCCTGGTGTTGAACTACAAAAGAGTTACAAAGTGATGTTTCTTTCAGTCTGACAGTGGCTTGACGAGAGCACACCCCCAGAAACGTTTCATTGTGGTCTTTGCTCAAGTTACCTAAAACACAGAAAGCAGATATACTCTGCCGCTGCAGAGGTTTGTCAGTTTAATCTTTAAAATCAACAGGATTAAAAATAAACCAACTATGTGAATGTTTTTCACAGAATTCCCATAAAAATGAGCAAAGATTGAAAAAAGATTTGGTCATCTCTGTGATCGGAACACAACCCTAGGAAAGGGAGAATCTCACCAACAGAAAGGGTAAACATCCTAATTTGTGAAGTAGAGAGGATCAAATTGTTTTTTGCTAAATACTTTTTTTGGTTTTTGGCCGGAATCATAATAACAATCCAAGGGCCAGTTCAACGTCTGAATAAATGCTTTGCGCAAACAACAACAGCCATTAACATTCAGCAGTTGAAACTTCCCTCTGTTGGGTCAGGAGAAGGCCCTGCCATGGTAGGTCTTTTTTGTTGTTGTGGTATACTGGTGTTTCCCTTATTATGACCAACTCCTGTGTTGTTGACACTAGTCTGGGGTTTAACATGAGGTCCTTGTATGTGTTTGTGGGTAATGGGGGGAAATACGTAGAGAATGCTCACTTCTACTCTCCACCTCGATGCTGATAAGCTCAAACCAAATGATGAACAGGCATTTGTGCCAGTAAGGCGAAAGGCACACAAACACACACACACACACAGATGCAGGCTCACATCCATCATGGCACTTGCAGTAATGGAAGTAAAAAGGGTTTTGCTTGACGTCCGATGGCCATTATTGCTCAGTGGCCCGTCAGTTTTTTGCCTTTTTCTCTCTCTCTGATTTTCGGTACAACTTAACCTCCTTTTTATATTTCTGCCGCTGCTCTCTTTTTATTCTATGTTGTTCCCTTCTCTCCACTACCCCCCTCCTTCCTCTCTCAGCTTTATGCACACTCACTCCAGTACTGACACCGTTCTTATTTGGCTTTATTAGTTTCAAAGCATTATTTCTGTGTCTGTTTGTTTTTCTCTGTCTGTATTTATTTTTTAAATGTATTATTTGACTCTGCTCTGGTTGTTGTCCTCAAGTGTTTTCATTTTGTTCTCTTTTTGATTGTAATTCGATTTTATATGGCGTTCTACCTCGCTCCTTCTGTTATGTGGTATTGACTCTTTACTAGGTGCTCTTTGTTCCTCTTTTTGCAACTCATGTGGGCGAAGAAGTCGAAAACATGGAAGAGGATTTTACCAGAGATAATGAAATAGTAAAACCACGTTCAATAATCAGCTGAGGAGTAGAGGGGGCAATGTGATGTGTTTCAAGAAAGGAGGTGTGTGTTGTGAAAATGTAAAACCAAAATTGTTTGGCAACTCACTTTCTGATTCTGGTTCTTAATGGTTCTGGATTTCAATACTTGAGGGGTGAGGTCATAACAGGTCACATGCATATTACACAGAGAAAAAAACTGTACTGTGGCTTTAAAACGTACCAACATATGTTGGGCCAGTAAAGATAACCAGCCAGTTGCCTGATCAGGCAGTGTTCATACGACATACACCCAGAAGAAACTGGTAAACTACAAGAGGAGCCACTAGGTATACAGGTACTTCATTACCTGTCAGAGTTTACAGTTTGTCAGATTTTACAAGGTGCACGTGAATGCACCATGAAATGACAGTCGGCAACCACCTGCTCAACCTTTTGTTGGTTGAGCAGGTGGTTGTGTTCTTCGTTCAACCATACGGTGAAGGAAAATGTTCCACACCCCTGACTGTAGTGAAGCTGAAGGATTTTCCAGTTCAGTTGTTTCTGTTACTGTAACTCTTCTTTATCTCCAGCAGAGGTCATATAGGTCGGGAAATGTGCAGCTGCAGGCTACTGGTAAGCTACACTTTGCTGTCTTTAAAGTGTTGTTGTTTTTACGTAGAAAGTGTGTACGCCGGCTGCAGCTCATGTTGAAAGCAGACAATTTGCTGTGTATGTTGTAAGCCAGGATATTTTATTGACTCACGGATATAAGTCAGGACACTGTGCTTGAAACAGCAACAATCCTGGGAAAACCAGGACGTCTGGTCACCGATGTGTAGCTTGCCCGCGGAGTGAGACACGCTACAGCTATGTGTGAAGGTAGTAGCACACTTTGGAGCCAGTTCCAATTTGGAACGCAATCTCGTGCCCAACGCTATATTATATCATAGAAGAAGCTGTTTCAGCTGTGAAGGATGTTGTTTCAAAGCGAGTGATCAAAATAGTTGATCGACATTTTTATTTGAAGCAATGTAGTTGATGTGTTTAAATTTTCACAGCAATCAAGGCTGATGTAATTCATATGCTGACTTTAAAAAAGTCAGTTCAACAAATTATCTTGACTTTTTCACATAGACTCTACTTGATTTTCAGGCTTACTGTATAATTGATTTTTCCCACCTCAAAATATAAAGTTTAAGAAACGTTTTTGTGAAATGTAGTTCAACCATATATCACTGAATGCTACTCATATTTTTTTTTTAGAAAGAAAGATATATTCATATTCATATTTGTTTTTATGTATTATTACATTTTGTGTCTCATCTACATTTACATTTTGTTGGCAGTTTGAGGAGAAATGTCAGACCTCTTTATGACTGTACATTTCTGACCTGTTCTGACTTGAAAATAGGACACACTTCTCCTAAGTATTGCTGGAAGTTACAGTATACTGCTGTATTATTAGCATTTCCCACAGACACACAGTGCCAGAGTTGAAGTGAATTCTCTGCTGTATTTGAACAGTTCACACAGGCTTTTATTTTCCTGATGAATTTGGTTGTTTGGAGCTTTTGGGCGTACTTTGAGTGAGTCATAAATCTGTGCAGCCCTGCAACCTGCCTCTGTGGCTGTGTAGCCTGAAGGCTGTGATGTCCTTTCTTTTCTCTTTGGATGTGATCATGTAGGACAGCAGCTGCCCAGAGATCAGAGAGGCTTGTGACCAGGAGGTTGTTGGTTGCACTCCCAAGACCTGCCATTTTCTCTGTGTGTAGAGCTGTGTGAATGTGAAGCAGTGAGCTGGTTGATGTTAAAAGGCCTGCCGGTAGTGTCTCCGTTTTCAGCTGCCTTGCATCACTGCACCTATCCTCAGTGTGTCCTCTTCCTCCTCATCTCTCTGCAGACTCAAGCAGCATGAGGTTTGCTACTGTTGCACTACATCACTAGGTGTGATGGATTACTACAGGGAGTGTGTGTGTGTGTGTGCGCACGCCCATGCATGCTTGCGTGCGTTCGTGTGTGACTCGGTTGCAGCTCCAACCGGGCTCCAGGCACTGGAGATGTGACTTTGGCGTGGCTGGGCTTTGATAACAGTAATTACCCATTGTTGGATTCTGAACATCCTCTACTATGTGCTTGACTTAGCTGTTGGCTGCCTCTGGACAACACACACTCACTCCTTCACACACAAATACACACACAGAAAGAATTAAGCCTTTTTTTCCTGAAAATAGGGCCAGCCAACCAATTCTTCAGATTTGTGTAAAAGCACAGTAAATGTGCTACAGTGACTGGGCCTGTCAAAAAAATGAATGTGTAATTTAAAAGTACTTAAGAACAGTGACACTGCCCCATGTACTTTATTGCCTTTAATAGTAAAATGACACTGTATTCCCTTACACAATATCATTTTATTCATTATACTTGATGATGTGAACAGTTCATGACATTAGCAATATTTCTCTCTGTTGCATTCTATAGCCATTGTAACAGACATTTTTTGCTCACATATGGTTAAATTCTCTTGTTAGAGGGCCTCAGGGAAAACACTTGCCCAATCTCCCAGCCGTCTATGCTATGAATTTTATATGCACCTTGAAGTTTCCAAGGTCCAACAATATATAGCGCAAACCACAGACTACACATGTCTTTGCACATGATTATTTGCCCAGAGACCTGGAGACAAGCCACAACTTGCTTTGTGGAATAGTAGTTCAGTCAGTTTGTGGTCATTTAAAACACGAACTGACGAAACGTATTGTACTTTATTAAATACATTTACACAAACAGTATACTTATATTGGGTTAAGTTAACCCACTACGGAGTTTGTGCTACTTTTGATCCTGTTGTTGAACCAATTAATTTTTTCCTTAGTGTGTGGTTCCTCCACAAACTTGTAGAAAATGAGTGACCAAAAGACAATTCTTGTACAGTTAGCCTGGCACATCTTGGGCCCCTTGGGTCACCTGTTTTGCCTGGATGGTATTCCAGCATCGCCCCCCAGAAGAAAGTCTGATACAAGATCTGTACCATTTTCCAGATTGTAATGACATTAACCATGGATATTTGTGTTCAATAAGGGATGGAATTGGGAACCTCTCCCATGCAGATACGTTTCGTGCGCAGAGAGCTTCATAGAATGAGTTTCCATGGCTGAACAGCTGCATTGAAGCCGTATAGACCAAGTGCAATGCAAAGTGTCAGATGCAGTGTTGTAAAACACGCCACCACTGGACTCTACAGCAGTGGAGACATGTATTCTGAGTGAGGAATTGCCCGTCGAACATCAGTGTGTGACCTCACAAATGTGCTTCTGGAAGAATGGTCAAAAATGTCCATAAACACTATAGCTGCAAAAGGTGGACCAACGTCATATTAAACCCTATGGATTAAGAATGGGAGGTCACTTAAGTTCATATGCGAGTCAAGGCAGGTGAGCGAATACTTTTGGCAATATAGTATATGTTTGACTTGTAAACAATATATATTATATTTCATTGTTTGGGCCATCGTTTCTTTGTAATACAAATATTTAACCCACCAAATTAATTGCAGAGATTTTGGAACATGGTGACATACACAGATTTATCAGAGGCTGATCTGTTAGTAATTAATCGTTAATTGTTAGTAACTAATAGCTGAGGCTATTATTATGGAATAAGGGGGAAAAAATTCCTCAGGTTATTTTTCTTGAAACCAAACACATAGCTTTGGGTAAAGGTTTTGACCACAGCTGCTTGCAGTGGGGCATGGGCCAGGTACCCACTCTAATGGAAATCCAGCAGCACTGTCCTAACAGTGCAGTGCAGGGAAGCAGGACTGGAAACAGTAATGGGAAGAGTGAAATAGCTTAAATTACATCCTGTACAGAGAGCTTACAGACTCTCCTGAGAAATGGACCATACGGCTTCAGAAGCAGTACACCTGATTTCCACCCTGCCCATTGAATCAGGTTTTTGAGAGTGGAATGGTTGAAAACTGAGCGGTGGACATATCAGTCAATCAATACATTTTGGTACATGGAATCATACAATGTACAACTCCAGTAAAATGCAGTCCCATCAACTCATTCAGTCGGTGTAGAGCATGGACCATTAAGGCTGAGTCCTTATTATAGGCAGGGGGGTAAGTCTGGCCCGGGGCTCTTTGGCTATGTCATCCCCTCTCTCCACAGCCTTTAACCTTTCCTATCTGTCTCTCAACAACTCTCAACTCTCAGATAAAATATTAAGTAGAATGTGGTTCAGGACTTCAGGACCCAGCTATGTCTCAGTGAAACAAAGGACACCACAATTAGTGCCGATCTCAAAATCAGTCCTGCCCACCACCTGTCTGGGACTACAGCCACCCGTCCCCTCTACCCCAAAGGCAGTGGAATGGTTCAGAGGAGAGCAGGAAAAGATAAAATGATGAGTCTTAGTCCAGACAAATGTTCAGTGATCATTTAATTATGGTACTCTTTAAAGAGGACTGAATGTGCTGATATTTATTTATCTATGACAGTAGTCGTTTGTTCCAGGGCTATCTTTGAGCCAGCCTGTGCTAACAGTGTTCAGCCGAATCACTTTTGCTGTTCAGCTAGAAAAATACATTAATGCCAAAAAAACTAAAAAAACAAACAATTGTATGTGTCTCAATGACCTGACTATGGTGTTCTGGCCCAGGGTGGTCTCTCTCCAAAAATGTACCATTAAAAACCCATTAGTCAAACAGTCCGTTATCCCTAAAACAAAAGCCCACTGCTCCGAAAACACACTCTGAGGTTGTTGGAGTCCGTTGACTGCCAGCTCTTCAACTTTCCAGACTCTGTTAACATATTGTCTCATTAATAGGTCTGGGTTGTCTGTTACACAGATGATGCTCCAAAATCAAACATATGACTTCCTAAATCCTGCAGAAAGATTTAATCTTTGCTTATATTTAACTTTAAAAGCGCTGTGACCTAAGTAGATAAACTAAAGTAAGATTCATTAATTCATTCATTCATTCATTTTCTGTAACCGCTTATCTGAACCGGTCGCGGGGGGGCTGGAGCCGATCCCAGCTGCATTGGGCAAGAGGCAGGGTTCACCCTGGACAGGATGGCAGTCAATCACAGGGCCCTAAAGTAAAATGTGCAACATAACTGTCAGCACCTGTCTGATATTTTTGGTGGAAATTGAGAACAGAAATGTTGGCAACATACCTGCACTGCCTTTATTCAGCCTGCATGGACAGTGGAGTTGTGCTTTTGAAGAAATCTGAAGGACATTTACAATTTCTGGTCTATTCAGCTGTAATTAAAGGCATGATATTAGCACAATGACTCAATCTACAAAGAGGTCCTACTCTAAGAGAAACCAGGTTCAAGTTCGCACTCTGCGGAAGTGTTCTTAAGTGAACAATGAAACCTTACCAGCTCTCAGTCTGTGCTCTGTATCTGTCCCTGACCTCTGACCAGGAGAAAAGAGGATTTTCTATTTATATTCATCCATTTCTTTCAGTGGTTTGGTGATTCTGAATGTCATTGGGGAACAGAGATAAAGCTGTTGTACAGTCAAGGAAATGGAAATGAAAATAGTGTGGGGACAATGACAGGCCGCAGAGACTGATGGTTTCTCTGAGCTGTTGACATTTCAGTCTCATTGCTCCTTCAGATAGTAATATTTCACACAGAGTATTTGAAAAGGTAGACATATCATCTCTGTGTTTTTAATGGCAGGGAGAGAGAGGGAGAGTGTGTGTGGCTGTATTTATGAAAGGCCTGACAAGTGAGTGCAGGGGTATCAAAACCTGTAAAGAAGAACAGTCTTCGTTATCTTTAAATGCAGAGAAAGAGGAGCTACAGCTTAAAGGGGTGAATTCCAAACAGCAGCTAAACCCTGACAGGATGTAAAGGATAGTGAGCCCAGCTGTAATGTTACTTACAATTCTTATCTGTATTAAAATTCCTTTTTTTGTTAGTAGAGTTGATAAAGCCTATTGGATGAATAGCAGAATGTCTTGAAAACCAAACAGCAAATCCAGCTACCCCAGCCAGAAGGGGAACACACAGAAGGCTTTGTTGTTGCTGTGATCAGGAACAAAACACAGCACCATAGGTGAGGAATTTTTCTAAATCAACCCAAAAATTCAGTCAATTCAAATATTTGAATAAGTCTGAAGTGCGACCTGACTTCTAACTTCAAAAAACCAATCTCCTAAACCTCCAAGTGATGTTTTTCACCCTTCCATTTTTCCATCCCTGTCAGCTACAGCTTTATTAATGTTTTTATGGTTTTACCTACTTGGGTGACTTGGTAAAGATGGTGGCCTTGATTTAATATTGAATGAGTCAGTGTTAACCTCAATCAAGAGACAAGGCTTGGCACCTTTTTTTTCAATAAGTGTTGCATTAGACTATCCTCTTGTCCATAAGGGCAGAGCATGGTCTGAAATGGCCAGAACACTTCATCAGAGGTGCTTGTTGAACAGTACTGAAAAACCCCCTTCTCCTACATCTTTACAGTGCTATTGATACTACTGTTTCTGTCACCTTCAATGTAAACAAACAAAAAAAATCTCTATGATTGTCTTCCAGGTGAGACTGTTTAAAAATGTGCTCTGTTATCCCCATATTTAATTATCGCCAAGTTCAACCCACCAATCTTTTTTTTTTAAATGGCCAAAATTAATCATCAGTTAGGAATGTTTCTGTTAAAAAAAGATAGCAAAATTAAGCTGAAAATTGTGATGTTTCGTTTATTTGCGTTATGAGCTGCATGACTTATACTGCAGTGAAATACAAGGCCACAGTGAGTAAAATGGAAAAAAGAGCACAAAAAAACCCCCTGAAGCTGCTTGGGGTTCAGAGGGTTAAGTGTGTCTGTTTGGAACAACTATAAACATGTTTGCCTTCCAACAAGGTCAGACCATTCGGATGAACCAGTTCTTCTCTAGCATAACCAGGCCCTGACACTCAGCTCAATGTTCAGTGAACATCAGCCCCCTGGCTGGAATGGTAGCAAATTACCTCCAGCAGCCACAATGGTACCTCATCCAGTAGACATTATGGGAATATCTAAAAACAGGTGGGAAAGAGAAATTTTACATTGATCTCTGGTGTCAGAGTCATCG
Organism: Serranus cabrilla; assembly: GCA_903364295.1. Taxonomy (NCBI): domain Eukaryota; kingdom Metazoa; phylum Chordata; class Actinopteri; order Perciformes; family Serranidae; genus Serranus; species Serranus cabrilla. The sequence goes on from CAFUXE010001098.1 coordinate 214,059, forward strand.
CAGTCATCCACCCTGACTTCCCCTCTATGACTTTGGGCCAGTCAACATAATCCAACCAGTATTTATGTTTCCGCCTAAATATATTTGGCGATCCAATCTGCTTTCCTAGTCATTAGGAAAGAAGATAGGATGTCTTATTTCCTAGTCATTATAAAGACTGTACTTTTTGACTTTTTAGAACCAGTTATTTGTCCAGGCTGACGATTCACCCAAGAAAGCTTGTATGTCCACCCAAATCTGAGAAGTCCTTTAGACAGCTTTCTGCCATTGCTATAGGACAAAAGTAATATGACTGATACTGTTGGAACTGTCTGACAGAAGTCCATACACTTCCCCGGCTCATTGTTAACAGAGTGAGTGGATGATGAACTGACTCACTAACAGCACTTTCACATGTTTAGTGAGCTGACTGTATAATGTGTCCCCTCTCTTGATTTTCTGTTTGAGATATGCAGCTGCTGCTGATTTCTTGGGTTGGAATCATTGTTCACATCTTCCTCAGTTCACTCCAAACTTAATGTATGCCAAAGGACTCTTCCTAGGAAAGAGCTCGCAGGCTGGGTGTTTTCTTCTAGTGTGATGGAACCAGGGGATGAATGAGCACATGTACGCCGTGCTAAAATTACTGCCAGGGATACACACACATACACATACAGCACCAAGCTGCTGGGTCATCCGTGTCCATTTATATTCAAATTGGAGTGTTTGACCCCTGAAGTTCCCCCTGAAGCAGCCCTCTCTCTGTGTCTCTGTCTCCTTCTTTGTCTGAATGGATTCATCAGGCTGGAAGCTGTTTGTTCACATCCCACTGCCCTCATTAACATTTCACTGCCCCTCTCTCACTCCCTCTCGCTCTTTTTAGTGCATCACACACACACACACATTACATATGCAGCCTGATGGTAACCATGGGCCCTAAGTGTCTGACAGGCAGTTGAACAACACTGTAGGAAGAGTTCCTGTCCTCTCTCTCTCTCTTCCTCTCTCTCTCACTCTGCCAGCCTCTCTGTCTTTCACATTTGTCTGCCACTAATATCTACTGTAGCTGCTAGAAATGTCTATACACTGCAGTGTTGTCTGTATTTTGCTAGTTTTCTGTGACAGCAGCAAAACCACCTCATCTGTGAGACTAAACACATTTTTTTCCAGTGCTCAAATTCAGCAGTGGCAAATATACATATAGACAATGATAAACAATGAAAGTGTTTCCTCTGTGTCTTACAGATCATTTACATCAAAGGCACACATAAATAAAGGCTAACAAGCAAGTCAGCAGGAATTACTTGAAACAAGGGAAGCCATTACAAGCAACAAACAGTGACCTTTTTATGCATTCTAGTGGAACCAACAAAACAACATGTAGAAGTAATGAGAACACAGAGGCACGGCGGTATGGGTATAGTACTTACATGACTACAGCATGTTCTTTGCTGGATGCTGAAATCACAACATTACCACAGAGTGACACACAAGCACCAGTGACTAGGTGTGGTATGCATCTGAGGCACATTTAAAACCTGAGTGACTGTGGTGTGTGAATGGCCACTTAAACTAAATATGTGGTCACTGGATTGCTAAACAAGCTGATTACAGTGCAAAACCAAGGGCATTTACTTTGTATACACTGGCAAAAAGAAATGTGGAAAGCAGTGCAGATTTTCCATCCCACAAAACACAACCAAAAGTATACAAATGGACATCGTCCACATAGCTTCTAATAATTTAATGTATATCCGACACAGTATACAGTTATATTAGTTTTAGATGACAATAAGTTATTCTCTCTGTGATCTATAGGCACATATCCTTTGTTCACTTTGGGCTAAGTATATTATTGTCACTCTGGGATAGGTGTATGGGATGAAATGTAACACAATAAGTACAAATGACCACCAGGAGGTTATGTTAACTAAATATTTTCCATTATTGACATTTTTTTTGTTATAATGACAAAAATTCTGAAAGCCCTCTGTCATATTGACACATTAGAAAACTGGGGTGATTAACCATAATTAAAGTAATTTACACCCCAGTCCAGCTGTGGGTGGCGTGGGCATATTAATGATCTGTTGTCAAGTCTTGTCTTGATCTCACGAGTAAAACCTCATTGTCCAGCTGGCTTCAGCTAACGCATAGGTCGGCTATGTGCGCTTGTAAATATTCACTCAGAGCGCCGGAACCAGTTGGAATTTACAGTTCTCATATCCAGAGCTCCACAATGTTGGAGCTGCAGAGCGCTAGGTTACTGTGGGCTCTCTGTCTGAGCAGCTGGAGCAGCAGCGCTGATTAACAGCTAACTACCATTAGCTAATAGCATACAAAAGCAAAATGTCACGGCAGCTGTGTCCAAATTTGCTTTAAAAGCACAGTAATTGTGATGAACGAGGTGAAAAAAGAGGGACCGGTGTAGTGGACGATGGCAATAGGCATTGTGGTGAAATAAGTGAATGTACAGTCGCTGTCTCTGTAAATTTCTTCTCTC
>CAFUXE010001098.1:233449-245996 GCA_903364295.1 Serranus cabrilla
GTGTGTGTGTGTGTGTGTGTGTGTGAAGAAACAGAAAGATAGTGAATTAGTGGAAGAGAGAAATCTATTTTAAGATTAGCATAGGAAATACACGAGTGGGTGTGTTCTTGTTTGTTGCTCTGTATGTGTCACTCGCATCTGTTTATGTATGCGTGCAGTCTCCAATGCCTAAATTGATATCCACAGTGTTTGTGTTTGTGTGGCATCGTAACAGCAGAGCGGCAGACTCCACCAGAATGCATTATTCATAGCATTAGATGACACAAAGATGCAAATTGAGTCATGGAGCAATGAATCCGCTACCTACTTCACATAAGACTCAACACGTTTCTCGCTTAATAATATTAGCCCTTCCGCTTCTCATGCCCAAATCCACTCAAATCAGAGAGTGATGCTGGAAGTGTTTACGGTGACATAGTCACAGTTAGACCCCACACACTCCAAGAAAAGATTATCAAAAGAATATTAGAGGCGGGAAAGAGATGGCAGTAGCCTTGGTATGGGTCAAGGTCACAAAGATGGACGACTTATTGATTGACACTCTAGAAGAAAGCAATAGCTCAATGGCCTCTGTGGCAGAAGGTGTCATGGGTTCGGGATCATGTTGTTCTGAGATGTTTGTATGGCTATCTTTATGATAAATTTAAAACTGTTAAAAGTATTTTAACAGTTAACAACATTTTTTCAGAATGACCTTGATCCTGTCTTGACCAAGTCCAACTTGCTTTTTCTTTTGCTGTTAGTTAATTAATTCATTCATTCATTCATTCATTCATTCATTCATTCGTTCATTTATTCATTCATTATCCTTAACTGCTTATAGACATATTATGTATTACACATAGAGCCGGATGACCATTCATGCTCTCATTCACTCCTACGGATTCCAACTTCTTGATGTGAGGGGAAAGTGCTAACCACTGTGTAGCTGGTCTTAGTTCCCCATGCTTTAATATCGTATTATGTTGATAATGTTGATTTTCCATAGTGCCTCTTTACCATGTGACATCCATTCACCACTTTGGTAGTTGTTGTGTATTATACTTTACAGTATAGGCTTGTAAATGTAAATTCTAATTCTAGTGCAAATTTAGCCAGAAGTGCAACATTTAAAGAGACTGACGTTTCAGGGTCCAAATGAAGTTCTGGGAACATTTGACATTTTTCTTCAGCTTCTTTAGCTTCATCTAATTTTATTTATTTTGATGGATGGGTCTTTAAAACTCTGTGAAAACAGAAAAAAAACACACTGAAGGAACCTTTTAGTTTCTTGAAAAGTAGTCTTGTTGGTCGAAACCAAACCAAAGACACAGCATGAAGAATACCGAAGAGGTGCTGTTCGGTTTTTAGCATGGGCTTCTCTTGAGTTGATATCGAAATAGCTCTGATTCCACTCAAGTGGTCTTCACTACAGCCATGGATACTAAATTCCTTAATCCGAATAGGGACATTCTGATCATTAAGCACCTTTGATATTTTTGTCAGTTAAAACTGATTTTTCTCCTTGGCAAACGTTAAGCTAGTACAGTTGGGTAATGTGAAAAAATGATGTTTAGTGTGTGATGTAATTGATGTAGAAGGTCAAACTTAATTAAAGCTAAATTAATGTTACTCTGGAAATGTTCTCCTGATTTGGCAGCCGTGTTGGTTCCATGCCGGCTGTCTGAAGCTCAGAGTCTCAGATTCAGGCTGGTGGGCAGCAGGTCTCAGACAGCCGCTCCGGCTCTGACATCCATGCTGGACAGAACAGATGCGTTATTGACCAGCACAGTGTTTATTGCCTCAGAAAAAAACTAGAGGCCTATTGTGGTAAGCCCTGTAACTGATTACTCCAGTTTTAATTTCTAATCTATCAATACATGGTCAGAGAAGTCGTCTTGTGAGATAGAAAGTCATATTTCTGCATGCTGTTGTAAAGGTGTATTGGCTTTTTCCTTTAAATCAAGTTTCTTTTCTTTGGCTATTGAGTGTGATTCTGTCACCTCAAATAAAAATTAGTTCACACAAATCACTGGTTTGCATTCATTTAGTAATTTCATTAACAGCATGTCACTGAAGTGAGGAAGAAATACTACATTTGTTCTGGACTATTTTTAGCAGCGGATTAATCCACATTTGGTGCTCTAGTGAGTATTGGGGGCAGCGGGATGGTATATGTGGGATTGAGTAAACTACAATGTGGCCCAGAATACAATATATCAGGCTTTGATTCACATACAATACTCATAATACAGTCATCCAGCTGGAAGCGAGAAGCCTAAATACTGTCTGTTATGTGTCCCCTTTTCCTCTGTGAACCATGTGATTCACAGATTCCCAAAATGAAAACCAATCAGATGTGTGTGTGTGTGTGTGTGTGTCTGTGTGTGTGTGTGTGTGTCTTGTTAGTATGCCACATTAGCATGTGAATTTGCCTTGGGCACAACTGACATGCTGTTGCTATTGACAGCCAGTTATGTTCCATTGCCCAGTCATTGTGCTGGTAAACTAACCACTTGCATCCTTGTAGCATTTGTTTGTCCCCTGAGGGCACAGTCAGAAGTACATGGCTGATCTCCTCTATATGAAGATTTACTAAAAGCTCAAACGGCTACATTATGCCCAGACAAGCTGAAAGTCAAACTCAAGCTGATTTTAGTAAGCATTCTAAAACAAAAACCAACAGAATGAAAGCATTATCCACATCAGAAGGACGCTGCCATTATCAGGAAATGTCAGGTTGCACTTAAAACAGAATATGAGGGATTATTACAGTCATTTCCAATCACAGCTCCTGGGCTGCACTGTAATTAATTATGAAATGTCACTGTGACAGAGAATGTTGAAATGTTTCTATTTTTATTCATTTGTTTGAATGTTTACCCATATTATTTATTTGTATGCCCTATTTTGCTTCACATTGGTGCGTGTAAAATAAAAGGTGGTTTCTAACATGTAACCTCACATCTGCACATAGGCAACATGATACTGTTTTTTTTGTTGATAACTGACTGTGTAGGGAATGTCACCACCATCACCTGAGTTATCACCACAAATATTGGAGGAATAAGTACAAAATGTGTTTTGTTTTGGGGCATTTGCTAGTTAATTGGCGCTTAATCTGGCTGCAAATTAAGGTGCCAGGGACAAATGGGTTGTATTTATTCTCTAATTTAATCATAGGTGTGTTTTAGTGTCAGTTTCATCTCTCATTTCCTTTAAAAACCAAGGGTCTCTGCTATTCATATGGCTGACTCTGCTAATTGGAGAAGACAGTGGTTTTCATTGAGGCTTTGGATCTGCTTTTGCAGTTCAATGCTTACTTTGACAGCAACCCGGAGTGCAGAGGGACAGCTGACATTAGTCTCCACATCATCCAACCAGAGATCACAGAGAACTCTTAGGTCTGCAAGCTCATCAGGCTCCGACAAGCTGAGTGAATTCAGGCCGTGCACGGGCCATTTTTTTCTCGACCAGGCTGGTGTCAGACTCATTTACCCTGCTGCAGAAACAATACGTTTTGAGCATTTACGCATGAGGCACAGCAGTCTTAACTTAAAGTCCAGTCCAGTCCAAAATGCAGGACTTGTTTTTGCACCACCCATTTAATCAAGGATGCTCTGGGAGCTGACTTATAGCATTTCCCATCAACCTGTTGTGACAATGGAGATGGATTTGTTCTATACCTTTTACAGTGTTACTAAAGATTTAAGAACAGGTGAATGTGTAAACTGATGAAATCAGAGAAGGACACAGGCTGATGTGGCTTTGCAAGCTTCCACATAGTGTTGTGCCTCCTGGACAACTCCTGGTTTACATGGACACCTGGACGCTGAGTTGATCCATTGTTTGATTGGCTGCGTGCAGGTTTGCTTCAGTTGTACTGGTTACTTATTTCCACACTCTTCTCAACATCAGAATGGAAAATTTGTCCTGACATTGTTGTGGGTATACCTTATGTGTTCATTATAACAGCTTGGTCTGTTTTGTGAAATGTTTGGAATTATCCATCAGCATGCACAAGCATCAAAATGATTTGGAAGGTTTTCGGTTAACATAACCCCTGTCGCTGCTTATTTTTATCTAAATAAGTTGCAGTTTGAGAGTGAATACATACACACACACACATACACACACACACACTGCAGCCCAGCCTTGGTGGGTATCTGCCATGATTTAATAAGTTTGCTGCCATTTTGGAATGTCAGCAAGAAGAATTTATTGCTAATTAGGTTGGAGCTGAACTTTTGACCTGCTACCCTCGCAGTGTGTGTGTATCCACAGCCAAAATGTCAGCAATACACAGGAGGTGGGAACACATGGCACTATGAAGCAATCCAATGGCTGTTTAGCCCCCCACCCCCAAACACACACACACTTCGTAGCTCCGACTTCCTCCAGACCGTACAGACGATGTGTGTGTGTGCTCAGCCAATCCCAGCCTTGAAGGTGTGAATAAAGCAGACTGCTACTGAACATCCTATCAGCTGAATGTACTGCTGAAGGTTACTGCACACTGCCGGCCAGCCTTGATCTAATTCCTGTGAAATATAATGTAGTGTACATATTGTGAGCAGACATTAGAAGAGCAAACAGTGCTTCTTTTATGAGCTGCCCTAGCTTTTAATCAGCTGATGCTTTTTATGGACAAATTAAAACACACTTACAAGGTTGTGTTTACTTGTCCATATATGAAATAGAATCAACTGTAAGATGTTGAATATTGTGGATTTTGCCAAAATGCTAATGTGATTTTCAAAATGTCTATTAAAAGCATTTTCTACAGCACCTCTGCCTCTGCCAGGCAGAGAGCCAGGGTGGGTATGCAGGGTCAGACGCGTGGGCAGGTGCATGGAGCACTGGAAAACACACAGTATTGGTTTTTCCAAGAAATACGTTTCCACTCGACGGGGTATGTCTGAAATCCCTGTTCACATGCCTCTGGATTAATCCGATACCGGTCTGTGACCTGGCTGACTCCGCTTCGTTAGATGGCGTTGTAGCCCTTTCTACAAGACGGTGTTAGAACTACTTCCGGTACACGGCTACATAACAAACTATCTGGCGGTATACAGACAAAAATGGTGTTTGAGGAGTTAGACAGAGTAGTTTTGGCGTACATGTTGGGCATTTTTGCAGTGTTTGGAAGACTATATGAACAAATAAACAGAGTTTTTGGTTGCGGTGATACGACACGAACTGTGCCGTTGGCGATTGATATGACAAGCTAACGCTCTGCCGGCGTTGGCGCTTCCTTCCACTTCTGGGTGAAATCCCTGACGAAGATTCTCGCGCAAACGCAGGACGCAAACACGATACGGTCCCATTCACAAGACAAGACAAATCGGATAAACAATGGCTCAAGCCAGTGGTTGCAATCGGATTCAGTTATCCGATCCCAACATGTTTCTAATCCTGTTCACATGAATTCGATACGTTTTTGATGCGTTTGAGATCTTATTAAGCTCGCCCATGTGAACGCAGTGACAGTCATATCAATAATAATACCCGAAACACAAGATTCCTCCATTGTTTTCTATGATGTGAGAAATGCAGCTGGCTGCAATGTACTTGGATCAGCCAGGACAAATGTAAATAGGCCTGCACAGGGATGGAGCTAGAGCTGAGGGGGAGGTGGCTAAAAGCTAGCCTGGGCCAATCAAACATCAGAGGCCTGTACTACCAAGCTGGATTTGACGGTTAGCGAGGTAACTTCAGCTCTAACTCTGGGTTTTCAGTATCACGAAGGACGTTCTCTTTTAATCTGGCTAGATCACCATGGCAACTTATGCTGAGATGCTAACCTGGTCGGGAGCAGGTTATGATCTAGATAAGAGATCAGTATCTATAAAAGCACCTCCTGCTGACAGATCAAGACTCTTGGAAAAAGGCGTCACCTTTTTGGAAGATCCTGTGGAGCTTGGTGGGCGGATACTCCGAAGGGCTCTGCGGAGGGCACGTTTATAGAGACCGATAAAACACGTAAGATTTCCCAGAAGAATATTTTCATGAGAGATACAGATTCTCGGCGAGTTGAATAAGATCTAAATGTAAACGTGTTTACTTGTAACGTTACATTAATGTCACCGCACGGAGTTGTGCAGTTACAGCAGAGTTACTGTATGTATGGTAGCATGCAGTCAGGTGATGTGTGAGGTTGTTGTTTCTCACTGAACTACCCCATGCCACACACAATAGCTGCAGCAAGGATTATAAAATGTGCTTTAAAATGATATGAAACAAGAGGATTTTTAACATCCGCTAAGCAACTGCTAGGTTGGGAACCACTGGACCAAACTACCTTACTGTATATAAAGTAGTTTAAAGTAAGCTACCATGTACCTACAGTGCTAAAATGTTAATTGCCCATTGTTGTATTAGTATTAACAATCTAGTGTTATCATATATAATAATAGATATAGCCACAGGTGTCATTTTTCTGCAGAACAAGCACTTGTACTTAGACTTAAAGTACAGATTTCTGATAAGACTCATGTAGGACTTTAACTTTTAGACTGATGTATTGGTGAAGTAAAGCTCTTTTTTTAGCTTTTTGTAGTATCTGTTTTGTTACAGCTCAATCTTAAACCATTCTTTTGTTCTGGTTGAAACACTATCAAACAGCCCCCTCCTCTCCTCATCTTCCTCGTCACGTTACACCTCCCCTTCTTGTTTTCTGTGTCTGCTGCCCGAGACCTCTGGGGAGACTCGGAGGGACACGGTGGGGATAACGTTACATGGGGAGCCCAAAAACTAGAAAAAAGTCGCAACTGACACTCTCACACATACACAAACGCAAACACACACACGTAAGCCTTAAATGGATCATAGCTTCCAGAGCAGAACAAATGGGCCCAGTAGGAACAGAAGCGGAGGCGAGGGGTGGTCTGGACCGAGCTGGAGCTCTCACGCTTATGGTGGATACAGCTCTGCAGGGACACACTCACACAGACACACACACACACAAACACACATAAGCCAAAAGCACACAGACTGAAAAAAGGCCAGGTTGATTAGATTTAGTTTCCTATCGTGGGGTGGAGCAGAGAAACACACACAACTGTTTTAACCCCACACAGCCACACTGACACATCCTCAAGCTGTCCCCCTGCCTTTCTTCTGAGCCACTGAAGTAAATGGGGTGTCGAAGTCAGTCTTATGCAATTATTTCTGCTTCTCTGCAATGCACCCACTCTGAAGTGTGTGAGTGTGTGTGTGGGTGTGTGAGATAAAGGGTATCTCCTCACATCGTAGCAGCACCCACGCCTCTCTGGTGAAAAATGAAGGCTTTCTGCACCACTGAAACATGGCAAGTGTGAACCATCCCATGCACGCATACAGTAGCACAGCCAATATTAGTTAGAGGGAGCTGCACAGCATGAATATGTATGAGTCTGAGATAGATTCTCTCTGATTCTACACATGTATGGATCAGAAAATTGCCTGAGTGAGTGTGGCATGCTGCTTATCCAGCTGCCAGATGACCATGTGCACAGATAGCACTTCCTCAGGCGGCTTCAAGGTCAAAGCTCCTTTTTCAAATCTGTGTGTGTGTGTGTGCATTTTTATATGACACACTTAAAATGTGTGTGAGCGAGATGGAGTCACTCCTTTTATTGAAGTACTGAGGAGATACTAGCAGTTGTCCTTGGTGCTTAAGTATCTTCTGTCATAGAGCAAAGCCTTAGAGACACAGATATGGTTGCTCATTTGGTTTAATTATCTGTGTGTGTATGTGTGTGTGTGTTCCATGGAGAAAGAGGTGGTGATATTCAAGCTGTTATTTGTGATGGTCTCTGCCTGTGCCTTGGAGCTACACTTCAGCCAAATAGTACTTACATTCGTTACATTCCAATTGTGACACTCAAAAAAACATCTTTTTTTGTAATTCCACCATTTTACTGCTATGTCAACTATGGCATCATTTGCCCTTAACATGACAAAGAGGGTGTTCTTGTTGAAATACCTGAAGGCTACAGTTAGTCGCAGTTAGCTTCTACTTCATATACAACTTCAAAATCTGTTAAATTTCCTCTGTACTGTGTGCTCTTGTCAAACAGGCCTGAACGTTCATGAAATGTTAATCACAAGTCAGAATCTCTTGACCTCTTTATTTGAGCTCGAGTAAGTTATTATTGGCAGTTACAAAACATTTGACAGTGTAATCAAATGGTTCCACTTTACCTGTGATCAAGAAAGTGTTCATAGCACAATTATAATGATGTCATGACAGCCAATGTTAAAACTTGACGTAAACCAAGACAACATATCTGCCATCATATGTTGTCTTGGTTTATGTCAAGTTTTCATGAGAAAGATGTCTGAAACACTGTCAACCTTGCATTATAAATGTCAATTTACTCAATGACAACAATGATCAAATGTCATGCTCATGACAGGTGTCATGGCAACAAAAACGTATTTATATAAAAGTTGTTGTTTCTGCCTTTTCTCACCAACCTGAGATTAGAGACATGAAATGCAAGGTTTGAATTTGATGTATTTATGAGTCAGTAATTCACAAGGATTTTTTTTAATGTCCCAGGACATGAAACCATTAGAGATATTGGAATATGTGGTCCAGCGCATTTCTGGACTACTGAGTAGGTCCGTAATGTAAGCAGTCAGTTATGTTAGCCTCTTTGAGTATAAATCAAATTTGGCAATGGGTGGATCCAGAGTGATTCAGTAAATGCTCTTTGCGAGATTTTTTATTATACTGTATAAAGCGACAGTTCAACAAATAAAGGCATAGCCAGTGAAAACAGGATATTGATCATCTGCTTCTGGCCAAAGGTGTCAGTATCAATAGATAACAGTGTGAAAACCACTATGAGACACTTTTGTTCAGCATGTTTTTCCTTTTGTATACATTCAGGTCAGTTCACCTATCATTAAGAGTACTACTCAGTCTGTGAAAACTGAGAAGAGTTACCTTTCCTTTTTCAAAGTGAACTCTGCAGTTTGGTAAGATCAGTGTACACATGGGGAATTAAGTTATTAATCAAGTTAATAGTAAATAAGGAATTATTATTTACTTGGATTACATAGTTTTTTCCCCAAATGGAAAAAGTACCAAATTACATTTCCTCAAAATTTTCAACATACCAGAAATAAAAAGTAAAATAAAGTCCAGCCTATAATTAGCCATGTATAAGAATGTTCCCAGTACAGTGTGTTCAGACTGAGCAGGTAACCAGAGAAGACCCCACCCTTTCATTTCCCTCCCTTCTCCATCCTGTTGTTCTGTTGAGCTATAGGGCAGGTAAGTGATTTAGCAGACCTACATCTCCTCCTCTCCTGAAGCATTTGTTCTCTAATCTTACACCATCCATTCTCTCTCTCTCCTCTCACTCTTTCAGAGTGCTGTACTGGGTAAACAGGGGGGTTCTCATGTTCCACAGCAGCTGGATGGGGGAGGAGAGACAGTGTGTGAAACACTGCTTCATTCTCTGCTGCCATTTTGTCCTTGTAGCAGCACTATTAATATTGGGTGTGTTTATGTGTGCGTGTGCACGTATGTGTGTGTATGCCTCTTTGGTACGGCACTAAGTTACCATATACAATCAAATTATGATTGCATGAAACTGCATGCCCTTCGTCATAATTATTAAATAATAATTAGATTACTGTCAATTGTTGCAGTATATTTTAATTTGCATTTTATTATTTTATTGTAACATACAACCCATACTGTACTATATTAGGAATTCATTGTATGCACCCCCCAACTAAACAAGATAACAATTAATTTCAGTATAGAGTTATGTAACAATTATCAATTGATTGATCTAGTAATTAGTCTGAAAATACCCCCAACATATCAAATCAAATGCCCAGAACCGTGTCCCAGAGCCCACGGTTATATATTTAAACTGAACAAAAGCTAGAGATATGTTTACTATGAGGAAAAATGCATTGAATGCATCATTCAACGATGCTTTTCAAATTTTAAATTCAAATTTTCAGTTGGTAAACCAGTATTTTCACCAATTCCACAGCCATGTCATCAGCACCTCTTCCCAGCTCAGAAAAAGGTTCATGTTCATTCTGATGTTAATCATTCTCATTATTGTCCATGGGTCGGCCCACTGAGGCTGCCTCTGTTACGCATTTGAAAGCACTCTAGTAGAAACAGCTTCTTCATTTCATTTTGTGTGTGCTTGTGGTTTGAGTCACAGTCCTGTGGCAGTGAAGTTAAGAGAACAACTTTCTGCCATCTCTCTCTCTCTGTGATCACTCCACTAGTCTGATTTTTAGTAAACTTGGTGGAAGGGTGTGACATGGGCCAAAGAAGAACCCATTGTGGAGTGATTTGAATCACCAGGCAAAAACACAAATTATGTTATTTACATTATATTCTAGTTTAAACTGTTGATACAGCTGATCACCCAGCTGCTTTCATTAACCAGGATTTATGTTGATTTTTTCTGACAAGGTTGCAATTCAAAGAATGATTTGGTCAGTTGGCTGTCTGTTCCACTCTCTAGCAGATGTTGGCTGTGTTGCCGTTTTGTTGTTTGCCAACTGAGGCATGAAGAACATAAAAGAAATGTATCTCGTGTTTCATGATGTTCAGGTGTTTCAAGCTTTTTACATCTTTCTTTCTCTTTTTTTAAATACAAGATAGCTTAGTGTCTTGTGACAAGATGATCTTTTATACATGCTGTTATAAAAACCATTTGATTTCAACAGAATCAAAGAAATAAAAGGTATACCTGGTAATAGATCAGTCATAAAATGCTATTGCACTGCAGAGCATCGCACAGTGTGGCTGCTGTGGAACTAAGAGCATCAGAGTGATGAGCAAAAATAATGATGTGGCAACAGCTTCTCTGCTTCTCTGTTTCAGTTGGGTTTGCAGTCATTTTAAGACAAGATGCTGATAGACGATCATTTTAAGCATCCGTCAAGCATTCACTTGAGTTCTAAACAACACAATTAGTAAACTAGGAAACGGACTGCCCTTCTATCGTGCATTTCTAGTCATACTCAAAGCGCTTTTACACTACAGATCATCATTCACCATTCACACACATATTCACACACTGTTGGCTGAGGTCACCTGCCACCATCAGTAGATATCCATTCTCCAATGACACAGCAACGGGAGCTATTGGGTGTATAGTACCTTGCCCAAGGATACTTTGACATATAGACCGCCATGGTTGGAGATCGAACCGATGACCTTCTGATCAGCGAGCCACAGCTGGTAGAGTCAGTATGTTTTGTTTTGTTACAAATAAGGAAGTGTATTTTTTTTTTAATGCAGATCTGCACATTTTCTCTGTGGTCACCACAAATTCACAGCAAAACTAGCAAATCAGATGTGGCTATAGCCCCACGGAGAACAATGTTCTCAAATAAACCTTGAAATAAACTGAATTAATCCTTCTTTGTCTTTAAACACCAGCATACTGCCCTCTATTGGGTTCAGTGTACAGTAAATACTATGTGCAGATGAAGTTAGCTGCGGTCGTGAACAGGAACAAAGTTTGTCAGCTGCAGCTCCCGTTCACACAGTTGTTCTGAGAGCAGCCAAATGGAAATGTGACCCTCCTCCTATTCAACCCTCCCATTGATTCTGTGAAGCCTCTAACCTCCCTCAGTGGGAGGGGTGAGCTACCCCATGCTAATCAAGAACGCACATGCACACACGCACGCATACGCACTCTCACACAACTCATTTGTTTGCCCCTCGGTAGTTCCCCAATAAGTGTTGGTGTGTAGATACGGAGATAAGGAGAAAGCAGACCTGGATGCCACACAGAGAGGGGCCAATTAAAATCATTAGTGCTCAGTATTGACTGAACTTTCTCAGGATAGAGAATCTTCTGTTGGCAAGGAAAAACAGACGAGTGAAGGAAACGGAAAGATTTACCGTCAACTTATTTGAATCCACATTTCTCTACAGAGTTGGAGAATGGGTTAATATCACCTGTTTCCACACACTGAAAGAACATTACCGCCCACACACACACACAGGGAGGAGGGACGGATGAGAACGACTGAACAGAGCGGGCAAGTGAGAAATAAAGGCAATTCAGGGAGACAAGAGAAAGTGAAAGAGAAATGATGTGAAGTTCAACCCCTGGGAGGATGAGAGAGGGGGAAGCAGTGGTCTAAACAGTGAGGGACCCATTGGAAGGAGTCATGAGAGGAGGATGGATAAAAGGGAAGAATGAGGGGAAAACAGGATGCGAAAGATGAGTAAGAAAGTGAGTGCAGCAGGGAAGGAGAATAACAGGAGCGAACGCACTAAGGCAAGGAGGGAGGAGGAGGAAAATAATTGATGGGGAGGGAGAAGGAGGTGGAGCATTGTTGGAGAAAGGGTAGGAGGAAGGCCAGAGGATGAAGAGAACGAAGAAAGAAATGTGTGAGAAGCAGGAGGAGTGATGTGACACACATCGAATGAGAGCAATGAAACAAAGCTGACAATACAAGAGTAACGGCACCACAAGTGTGTGTTTGTGTGTGTGTGTGTGTGAGAATGCTGACAGAAGGAATTCTTCTTTTGTGTCCCTCCTCACTGTACCAGTACGGAGGAGCTGGCTGGCACCTCCCTATT
>CAFUXE010001098.1:246286-282834 GCA_903364295.1 Serranus cabrilla
TTCAGAAAAAAGTATCTCTAATGTGATTGGTCGGCAGGGCCCAGCCCTCTCCAGAGACTCCTGATCTCCTCACATCTCAATATGGACCACAGCGTTGTTGGGGCAACAGAAAAAATGATACCAGCAATTTCCCCTGGCTGCAAATCATCCTTCTTGTTTACTAGCCACAATGAGCATGGTTCTACAGTTATTGGATGTGGGTTATTGTTAGAGTTTGGCAGCATACTTAATTTTGTGGAAACATAGCAAAACTGGAATTTTTACAGTTTGTGCCATTTCCTGCTGGAGTTTTTTTTTTTTAGATTGATAAGTGTGAACATTCCAACTGGGTCCACTGTGTACTGAGGACAACACTGTGATGGGAGGGGGGGTTGAACAATCTGAGTGAATGATTGTGCTGCTCTGCTCGCCTTACTGTTAATTGCTCATCCATTACTCTGAGCGAGATTACATACACACCAAGGACACTGGATAGCATTAACACCTTAATGGATATGTGTGTGTGTATGTGTGTGTTTTCGTGTGTGTGTGTCTGAGAGAGAGAAAATAGGAACGACTTAAGGAGTGTGACATTAATAATCATGGTGCAGGTCTGCACCCTGCTCTCTCATTTATTATATACAACCACTTGTTTTTGTCACCATTACTCCGGGGCTATATCTACCTGATAGCACATTAGGCAGGAGCTGTATGTGTGTGTTGCCCACTGCTAGTCTAATTAAGAAGTTGTCATTTACCTTAAACCACAGAGGCCAAAAGCCATTAAAACACGTAATTTTACATCCCCAAACACACATTATTAATAGATTCACTGATATGTCCTTACTCTACTAAAGTGGAGGAAGGAGGGATCTCCTTTAACCCTTGCCTCTGTGCTACCAAGATAGTTCAAAATGCATCAAAACATTAGTGACTGGATTTTCAGTCCAACGCCAGTATTGATGTTCAAGAATTTTTTACCTTAAACACAACCTGAAAATATACCTCTTAAAAGTGGTTATTACACATGGTTATTAAATTATTGGTTTTTAATTTAACTTTTGTTTTTTGATTTAAGTTTCTTGCTATTTAATTGCCAAAATACAAACCAATGCTGATATAGGTGGATAACCTAAAATTGGTTATAATATCGGTCATGTCCATAATGGCCACGGTCCAAAAAAAGTGAAAAAATTGTCTGGAATCATTTTTATTGATAGATCTTAGTTACCATTCAGCCTTATTCGTTGTAATTAATAGTATATCGTACTCAAAATAAACATGATGGGTAAACATAAACAGCAGTTGTACTGGCTTTTTAAAAATAGCTCAGCCTGTGCCTATTTAAGTCTCCTCTGGGCTTTGAAGCATTGTAGCAGTGATTTCTCCGTCATCGTTTCACTCCTTCCACCACCTGACATCACTAAAGACTAAAATGGTCAAGCTCTGTGTGCTCTGGGAGAACAATGGCCTCTTTCATAATGTAAGTAACTTTATTTATATGTAGTCAATTTCAACAGGGAAACATCACGCAGAATGGGTTCAATTAGACTGAAATGCACTGTAAATGCCCCAAGTAGCTGGCAGTCTTCCCAGTAATTATCTTGTTTTACTTAAATGGCAGTTTTCCAAATGTATTTATCTTATGAGCTATAGGAAGTTAAGCTGTTAATAATAATAATGCCTTCTTAAAACAAATCACAGCATGTGGACCTGGTTATGTTTGGAAAAAAAAGTAGTTCGTAATTGTGATTGTTGACAGTAGACAGTGTCTCCTGGAAGACATTTATAGAGTTGCACTCTGGTGAACAAGTGAGAAGAGTTCTGCCAAGGGAAAGGTGTGAGAGAGGGGTGTTTCTAAAGCTGTCTCACCATCCAACAGGCAGCTCTGCTGAGCATACTGATACCTAATATCCTAATATGCCTAATATCAAGTAATATGTACATCTTAGTTATGACTTTTGTCTTATTAGGACAATGGCAGAAGTAGCATGACATATTATATACCCTCAGAATTACAAAGGTTGAGTGGGTCAACAAAATGCCAATTTATTTCTTGTGACAGTCAACATTGGTTTCTTCTGTGCATGACCAAAGTTGTTCCCAAACATTAACAACGACATTCTTCTGATAAAATCATTCAAACCAGTTTAGTGCCAGGAAGTCCCAATGTTCCAGTTTTCCTGGTACTATGTGTTGAATGCAGCACTGAGATTCAGTAATAACTAATGTTCAATAATAGTAAGACTTCTGCCATTGTCTGTGTTTAAGTGGGTGTCACTGAAGACCTTAACAGGAGTGCTGTGGTGTTATAACAAACCTGAGATCGAAACAGTTGTTTAGTGCCAAGAAGTAGTTCAGCTGTTAGAAACAGCTTTCTAAATGATTTGAGTTAAAATAGGAGTTTTGATATGGACCTATAGTTCCTCATTAGTGACAGCTCAAGGCAGGGTGTTTTATATCACTATGCACTCATGGGGCATGCAGTGAAGATGCAAGGGGTTTCCAGACACACTCAGTTTCAGTGCTGAATGCTGGTGAAGTTGGAGAACATTTTCCTAAACTTTTCCCAAACCGCTTTCTAAATTATCATTTGACATTTGATGAATACCTGAGTCTTACCAGTTAAACTTGAGCCTTGGCTGTATGGAAATTGGTATAGGGTGGCTGCTTTGTAGGTGCACTGGATTGTTGTGTAAGTGGGTGTCATTCAATAATAACACGGTATCTCTTAAAATTCTATGAAAAGTGCATTGATACAAGAATGATAAGTTATAAGTTAGGTTAAAAGAGTACACTAGCAATTTAATATTTGCATTCCCATAAGCTGATAGACTCTACTTTTGCTTGGTTTAAGTCTCCACCTCTCCTGACAGACTACCATGGTTGAATTTCAGCCAACATTAACCTTTTTTCAACTATACTAAACAGGTTGGCAGACTGTAGAGCAGGGGTGTCAAACTGATCCAGTAAAGGGCCGAGTGGCTGCAGGTTTTTGTTCCAACCAAGCAGGAGCACAGGTGATACTGATAATTAATCAACTGAGTGAAGACAGTTCAGGTGATTGAATGATTGGATTCAGGTGTGTTTCTGCCACTCTGCCCTTTCCTGGATCAGTTTGAAACCCCTGTTCTAGATGACAAAAAAACTAATTATAGTATGTCCAAAATTGTTCATAGTGTAGTTCACCCAAAAATGCCTAAAAATGCTGTTGGACCTGGGTAATAGTATAGTATATCCAAGAATCTGAAACAAGAAACACTGTATTATTATGTGTCCAAAACTGAAAAAAATGGCATACTATATTATATTTAAAACTGTCAAAAGAAAACATCTTATTATAGGATGTCCAAATATTGATTTTTGTCTAAAAAATGATCATTCTGTAAAATGCTTACAAATGCTAGAATTGGCCCTGTTATACTCTGTGAAAACATAATACAGCATAATATGTCCAAACATGGCAGGAGCACAGGTGATACTGATAATTAATCAGCTGAGTGAAGACAGTTCAGGTGATTGAATGATTGGATTCAGGTGTGTTTCTGCTTGGTTGGAACAAAAACCTGCAGCCCCTCGGCCCTTTCCTGGATCAGTCTGACACGTCTGCGTGTAGAGTGTTTGATTGGCGTCTTTGTGATCCACTGCAGAGCAAAGACACACACCCAAGGCCCCACCCTCGGTGAAACACAGAGAATGAAGAAGAAAAGGGAAAGTTTTGCGACAGTTAATGATGGTAAAACGCTGTAAAGACTCGCACACTGAGCTGAAATGCAATGCGCGTATAAATTACGTAGATAAAATATTTTTATTTCGCTGGGGGGTCCCTCGAATAGAATGTTCAAGGAATCATCCCACATTGACAAATCAGTCACTTGAAAAACTCTGATTCAGGTACAGCCTTGGTGATTCCCAGAGTTATTGGTACACCTTTCAAAATCTATGCCGTAGGATACATGTAGCTTTGAAGTATCCAGTGTACCTGAGAACAGTGGCCATTCTCACCCCATCTCTGCCTCTTTCAAGTGTCACTGTAGTTTACCCGTATGTCAGTAATGGAGCTCTCTCTGTCATGTGGCATACACACACTTGACTCATCCTGTAAATTAATCTGTAAGACCAAATGTATTCAGGTGTGCTTTGTAACAACACATATTGTCTGAGGTGGTTATATGTAGAATTTTCAGCATTTTTTCCAACCAGTTCCCTTTGAATTTGGAGCAGAAAGACAATGGATGGATGGAGGGTAATTTAGCTTTTCCAGCCCAATGGATGCCTTCCTGCTGATGGATGTCTTAACCAGAGTTGACAGTCATGATTGTAGGTGCCATTGTGCTGTAGTTCTCTGTATGAATGAGATAATACACACTCCCCCTGTTCTCTTGCTCAGTCTCCTCCTTCAGTCCTGTTGTGCTGTTTGTTTTCTCCTCCACCTCTCATGCTCTTTATTCCCACTCGTCTGCCAGTCTGTCTTTCTGTTTGTCTTCCTACACTCCATGCACATAGTAAAGGCTGTAATTATCACAGTCGGACAGAAAGCAGCACCAGTGTTTTGCTGCATGGAAGGACTTGGCAGTGAGGATACTTAAATCAAATCAGAGTAGCTTGATTTATCCGTCATTTGTTTCAAAATGTTTGTGCATGCACAACAAATAACGGAGAAAATACAAGTGCAGCTCAAAACAAAGCTTTTAACGGACTAAACATTTTTAGATGGGCTCATTTTACATTCAACTCAGCAACAGTCCAGATTTAGACATGTTGCTGTACATAAGGTGTACATGTATACATGGCTGTTAAGTAATGGGGGTGCTGTG
Organism: Serranus cabrilla; assembly: GCA_903364295.1. Taxonomy (NCBI): domain Eukaryota; kingdom Metazoa; phylum Chordata; class Actinopteri; order Perciformes; family Serranidae; genus Serranus; species Serranus cabrilla. Next base: position 251,083 of record CAFUXE010001098.1, read on the forward strand.
ATAACAAGTGCTAATACAGACATTGTTGCAGCTCATCCCTGCATAGAAATAAATGAAGACGCCATTTGGTCCGATAGTGCATAAAAAGTCACACATCAAAACGGCATTTGCATGCAGCAATCAAGCCTTTTATTGCTGATACTTCTCATCAATTTCGCACTAAATCCAGTTTTCTGAGTTTTCTGAGAAGTAGAGCAATAAAATGAGTCTGGCCCCAGTCTGAAGTGTTCATTGACATGAAAAATAGAAAATATTTTGTCCTGTAGACCGTAAAGAAGTTAAAAAGTCCCCAATGTGACATTCAGCCACCAGATCGACCACTGCTATTATGCAGCAAAACAAAAGAACTACTTTCTGTCCTACTAATCACACCCTTCCCTGTCTGGATGGAGTGTAGTAGAAGTAGTAAAACTAGGAGAGTAAGAACAAAAAATACATACTATATAACATGTCTTATTATTTATAACAGTGTAATGTTAAGTTTCACTAAAGTCACTAGAACCATGTGGAATCAGTGTGGGGCTTGACATAAATGAAAGCATTCACCTGAGTGGTGGAAGTCAGGGAAGCCACGATAAATCAGGCAACAAAAAGGAAAGAAAGATTGATGCAGCGAGAGCAACGGTCGTGTTGTTTGTTGTGGATATTGTGATTGGGGCTTTTATGGAGGAAATGCTCACGGTTATCTCTCTGTCTGTTGCTGTGAGTCATAGTTTGGGTTAAGAACTATTTTCAGTCTGCTGCTATACATTATTCTGTTGCTTCTGTCAGCTCCTAACGATGTGTGCGTGGTGTGCTGCTTTGTCAGCATGTGAGCTTGGAGTTCAGGCAGCATAGCTGTTAACACTAGCTGTGTATTAGCAGGGTCAGAGCCAGCGGCGGCAGCGGTGTGTCCGGGGTGTGGAGGCTGCTGGCTGATGTTTGCCACACAATTCAAGGCCAATTAGTCTGCAATGAAAAGCTAATGAGAGGGTATTTAGAGCTGACAGTAAGTGGGGCTTCTCTGTGGAGAATGATAGTGTTTTTCTGTGTCGCTGTCCCTTGTGGTGTGTGTGTGTGTGTGTTCGTGTGTGTGTGTGTGTGTGAGCATTTAGCAGACACTTGTGGGGTTTCCTTGTATAGAAACAACATGGCAATTATGCACTTAAGAATGAGAAGCAGAAGAATTTAAATGATTTTCAGGGTGTCTGCAGTTTCTTAAAAGGGAATATAAGGTTTTGAAAATAATTATTTCCCACTTTAACTCTGCTGCAACCACAAGTCCCTCCAAGATTACACCATTGAGTTGTGCAGCCAAACATTGCTCAAATGAAAAGAATATTATTCTGAATTCTCGTAGACATCTCCAGTTTCCAGTGATTCTGTATATGTCAGTATGACAAAATAATCTGAACTCTTACTGTTTTTCAGAGTTTTCCTAAACTTACTGTATCACAATCAAGTTATGTCAAGTCAAAGATCAGCATTCAGGATTTAAAGAGCTAAATTCAAGCCCCTTTGAGGTCACAATTTACTTTAAGATTGTATTTTCGCTTCAGTGATGTCTGATGTCTGTTTTTTTTTTCTTATTCTCAGCTTTACTTAGGTCTCTCCCTACAGTCTATGGTCTTTTCTGAGAAATACATATTGATCCCAGTGCATTCCTGATTGATAAAAGTGATATATTTGATCCCTAAATAGGTTCAGGGCTTTCTGTCTTTGTATCTCTTGGTGCCATACTGGGGTATCTCTCTGACTTGGTCTCTCATTAGGGATTTACCCATCATGTTATTTGCCTCCAACCTTTTTTCCCCGATCCAAGTTAGTAAGATCAATCCAATGTATTATTTTTGATCAGTTAATGACAAAAGCTTGTTATCAATACTCAGTAAGAAGAAGGACGCTACAATTATGATGTGTAAGGGACTCAGGATCACACTTATCATGTGAAGACAGTAAGAAGAGTGGATCAGGACATCCCTAACTATCAGTTTAAACTATAAAGCTCAAGGCATTAAAAGGAAAACTGAGTGAATAAAACTGCTTACTTTGTAAAGGGAACCAATTAAAAAAGCCCATACTGGTAGACTGTTTTTACTATTTCAGGACAATATAATTTGAGAACATAAAAGTGGGCTGAATGTTTTTTCAGCCCACGCCATTTCCCTGTTGACTGAAAGTGTTTTCTATGCCTTCAAGGCAGCCGCTGGTTATCTTTAATGGTGTCTTCTTTGACAAACAACGTGCAGAGACTTTAGACATGCCTTTGACTCATGAAGGTAACCCATCACATTAAAATTCATGTCTGATTTAATTGTTATCAAAGTTTGTGTTGCAGAGTAGACAGTCCAGACCCATCTACGAATGACTTGATCAACACTCAAAAGACAGAACAACATCCATCAACATCACAACTGCCCCGGTTTAAGTCTTTGCTGCTTTATTTGGGTGGCAAACAGAAAGTAAAAGTTACTGCTTGGAAAATCTGAAAAACTCATGCAAAAATGTGTTTCTGAAAAGCATGTGGTCTAGTGGTCTAAAATCCTACCAGAAATATCAAAATGAAAACTACATGTATTTCCTCTTGTGCTTCCACAATCTGATTAGCTTCTTGGCTCTACGTGGATTTGCAGTTCGCACAAACACAAAACCTGAAAAAGAGCAATGTGTTTTCAGAAAACACTAACCTAAGCACAAATTCGCCGCAGGGTGTGGTGTGGCAGCTCCAGCATGCTGATGGCTCCTGTCTCGGTTAGATAGTCCTTGTGCACACTGTCATCACTGATCTCAACAGTAGACTCTAAAAGGAAGGGCAGAGCGGCATATCAGGTACATGTGCTCAATGTCAACCCACTGCACGCTGCCCTCCAACCAGCCCTGAAGGCAAAGCTCTACATGTGGGGGACAGGAATGAGCTCCGATGGCCACAAGTTTGTGTGTGTGTGTGCGTGTGTGTGTCAAACATAGCAGAGAACACTTTACCCAGATGTGTGTTTATGGCATTTCCAAATCTGGCTGCCTCTCGGGTATTGTTGGATTGTATCAAATGAAAATAACAGCAGGCTAAATTCAAGCTCTACAGTTGTAACAGCAGTGGGGCCACAGGCTGCTACAGTATAATGAGCATTTTCCACACACATGCCACTTCTTCAAGCTTACATGTAATTAGAAGCACCATAATTAGATAAATGCACTTTGACTTGTTGGTCGATTTTGTCTGTTGCTTTTTATTAAGCCGTCTCAAAGAGTTCAGTGCCTTGATGAGAGACATGTTAAAGGTGAGCACACAGTTGCGGTCCTTGATGGCTGTTTTGTTATATACCATGATATCGGTATCGCTAGCACACTCTCCTCTATCCATTTCTGTGAACATATTTGAATCATGGATATACATGCATATAACCCAAACAGGGGTGGCACATCTGGTAGAGCGGTTTGAATCCGACTCAGAGCCCTTTCCCGCCTGTCTTCCCCTCTGTGTCCTCCTTTCACTCTTTATCTATCCTAATAAAGCTGTAAAATGGGCAAAAAAAAATCTTAAATAAAAAAATATTACCCAAACATATCCCAAATCCAAGACATAAAGTGACTGTGCCGGAATTCTCTGAATGAGTGAAGAGTGAAAATCGAAAGTGTTAATGCAGTGTTGAGGCATCATTACTGTGCTCCCCTGCTGGCACTAGTTTATCAAAAGAGTGATGTACTGACCCAGTAAAGCTGACTGAGTCTGCTCTCAAACGCTTCCAGCTGAAATGTCTTCGAAACCCCCGCAATGCCCACCCCTCACATCCACCCTCACTGACTGAAGTTGACACTGAGATGACAGTTTAAGGTCAGATTAAACCTGAAGTGTTGTTTTTGGCATTTCACTCACTTTGATTCTAGTCTTTCTTCAATGAAAGGCTTTCTGGATTTTACTTAAATGCAGGCTTCGGTTTTTTATTGTTTCAGATGAGGGGGTTTTTGGTCAGCCTCACAAAACCATACACTTTTTTCTTTCAGTCAAAAGTTAAGACTGACTCTGTTCTTGTTTGAAACAAAAACAAGTTGTGCTCTTGCAGGAGCTGTGTGCATGTGAGTGTAACTGTGTGTGTTGTTGAATTTGTAGATTTAGCTGTGCACTTCAGCAGTGTGTTATTATCAATGTGCTCAGACACCGTCTGTCTTTTCCCGCCCCATCTCTCCATCTCTTGTGGTGGAAAGTGCAAAGTCATCAAAATGCAGACCACTGTGGCACTCCTATGGCCACAACATGGCTTTTACCGGATCAGGCTTTTCTCCCAAAGCCCAGATTGGCACATATTTGTGGCTGCTTACTTTCAGAGCACATTTTTTTTCCTGAAAAAAAGAACAAAATCCGAACACAGCAGCTACTTTACTCTCAGTTTCAAAACCATAACTGGCCTGCGTCTGGAGATATTACATGGTTTTGAGACACAGGGCTGCAGTTTTCATGTATTTCAGGAAATGGGTTATGATAGGGTCATGGTGTGGCAGCCCATCATTTTGCCCTCTGTACTTATTTTCTTTAGTGTTTGTTTTGGTGATGTTACACTTCTCTTCCTAGCTATACAATTATTTTGTTCCTTCTCAAACCACCTTTGGTTTTTCTCAAACTTGCAATTGACTGTTGACATTGATCTTAGTGTCCAGAGACCACACAAGGATGATGTCAGCCTTCATTTTGGTTGCCCGGTAACTGTGGACACCCCCTCCCCTCCCCACCTCCAACCATAGTTGGAAGTGGGGAGGGGAGGGGGCAGCATCTCTATAGTCCACTGGTCTTAAAAATAGGAATAAGATAAGTACCCTGTACATGTTGCCAATTCCTCCCTGTAGCTAACCTTTCTTTCTGTCTCTATCTGTTTCAGGATGGAGTGATGATGGGATGGATGTGAATATGGGCCAGTGGGCAGGCATGCGAGCCCCTCTTTTTGGCCTGGCCCTGCTGCTGTTGTTGCTGCTCTTCAAGCTACCACCCTGCTGCGGCCAGAACACCCAGGGGGGGCTTCAAAATGGACCTCATTTTGGCTTCACTCAGGCTGTCTACCATGCTACAGTTTACGAAAACTCAGCAGCACGCACCTATGCCAACAGTAAAGTTAAAATGGGCATCCATTTGGCCCAGCGCTCCTGGGAGATCCGCTACAGAATCACTTCAGGTGATGAAGAAGGGTTTTTCAAGGCAGAGGAGTATGTCCTGGGCGACTTCTGCTTCTTGCGCATAAGGACTAAAGGTGGCAATGCAGCTATCTTGAACCGAGAGATTCAGGATAATTATGTATTGACAGTAAAAGCCTCTGTAAAGGGAGAGGCCCTCCTTGAGACCTGGACAAAAGTCAGCATCCAGGTCTTGGATATGAATGACCTGCGGCCATTGTTCTCACCAACCACTTACTCCGTTACCATAGCAGAGAGCACCCCTCTCAGGACTAGCATAGCACAAGTTACCGCCACGGATGCAGATATTGGCTCCAATGGGGAGTTTTACTATTTTTTCAAAGAGAAAATGGAGCTGTTTGCTGTTCACCCAACCAGTGGAGTGGTTTCTCTCAGTGGAAAGCTAAATGTTGATGAACAAAACCGGTACGACTTAGAAATCCTGGCAGTGGATCGTGGCATGAAGCTCTATGGCAATAATGGCGTCAGCAGCACAGCCAAACTTTTTGTCCATGTAGAGCGTGTGAATGAACATGCCCCAGTCATGAATGTGGTCACCCACAGCCCCTCGTGGCTTGATAAAAACCCAGTGTATGCCATGGTTACTGTTCAGGACCTAGATGAAGGCTTAAATGGAGAAATAGACACAGTGGTCATTGTTGGTGGAGACCCTTCAGAGCAGTTTTTCATAGAAAGATCCTCAGAAGGCGAGTTTGCCATAAAGGCCTCTGAGTCAGTAAACTGGGAGACTTACCCTTATGGCTGTAACCTTACTTTGCAGGCTAAAGACAGGGGAGCCCCACAGAAGTTCTCTGCCGTCAAGGTTGTCCACATTTTAATCAAGAAACGGCAGACAGCAGAAGCTACTTTTGAGAAGGAGTTGTATGATGCTAGTCTGAATGAAATTTCACCACCAGGCACAATTGTAGAGGTTGTTAAAATCAAGCCAGAGCCTGATGATGCAGAATATATCCTGACACCATCTGCAGATTCAGCTTTTTTTCAAATGAACACCTTAACGGGCGTAATCTCTACCACTCACTGGTTCACTCAGATGAGTCAGGATGTCTTCAATCTTGAGGTATTGGAAATAGTTAGTGAGCTCAAAGTTAAAGTGCAAGTCACCATTGAGGATGCCAATGATAACACACCAACATTTGAGCAGCCCTCTTATGAGGTTGTGGTCAATGAAAGTATACTAGTTGGGACCAATGTACTAACCGTTTCTGCAGTGGATGAGGATCAAGGGGAAAATGGATATATAACTTACAGCATTTCTAGCCTTCAACCATTACCTTTCAAAATCAATCAGTTTTCTGGCATCATTAGTACCACAAAAGAGTTGGACTTTGAATCCTCATCAGAGAGCTTTGCATTTGTTGTCAGAGCATCAGATTGGGGGTCACCTTATAGGCGAGAGAGTGAAGTAAATGTAACTATTCACTTGGAAAATGTAAATGACAACCAGCCATTGTTTGAGAAGGTAGCATGCCAAGGGGTAATCTCCAGGGATTTCCCAGTGGACGAAGTGATTACCACAATGTCTGCGATTGATATAGATGAGTTGGAGCTTGTAAAATATAAGATCATTTCAGGGAATGAATGGGGGTACTTTGACCTCAACCCAGATTCAGGGGTCCTTTCACTGCGACATTCCCTTGCCACAGCCAGTCCAAAAAACGGTGTCTTTAGTCTCAAGATAACTGCCACAGATGGTGAGAACTTTTCTGATCCTATGTTTGTTAACATATCAGTCACTCATGGGAAATCTCCTCCCAAAAGTTTCAACTGTAAAGAGACAAGGGTAGCCCAAAAGTTAGCTGAAAAGTTACTCAAAAAATCCAAAGCTAGCACCAAGCCCAAAATCGAGGAAGGTTTTATTGACCTTTTCTCTGTCAATCGGCAAACACCCCAGTTCGACAAAGCTTTTCCCACAGATATTGCTGTGCGGGAAGACTTAAAGATTGGTTCAAGTGTTTTCAAAGTCAATGCCTACGATGGTGACACAGGTTTCAACGGTCAGATTCTATACTCTATTTCAGATGGAAACATTGACAGCTGTTTTACCATTGACATGGAAACTGGCCTAATCAGTGTCTTCCTGCCTATGGACAGAGAAAAGAGGGATCGTTATCTCCTCAACCTAACTATCTTTGATCTTGGCCTGCCACAGAAAACTGCATGGCGTTTGCTTACTGTCTACATAGAGGATGCTAATGATAATGCACCACAGTTTTTGCAAGAAGGAGGCTATAGAATTGTCATACCTGAAAACACTGCCATAGGTACAGATGTCATCCAGGTTGAGGCCACTGACAAAGATCTAGGACCAAATGGGGAGATTGTGTATTCTGTTTTGACAAGCACCACCCAGTTTGGTATCAACTCCACTAATGGGATAGTGTATGTAGCTGGCCAGTTAGACAGAGAGTTCGTTTCAGCATTTAACCTCAAAATTGAGGCCCGGGACAAAGCAGAGAAAGGGGGCCAGAGGTTTTCTGTGACCACTTTGAAAATCATATTAGAAGATGTAAATGACTGTCCCCCACTATTCATTCCCAATGTGTACAAAGCCAGGGCTTTGGAGGATCTACCAGTAGGAACTGTTGTGGCCTGGTTAGAAACCCAGGACCCTGATCTTGGGTTGGGAGGCCAGGTGCGATACTCTCTAGCCAACGACTACAATGGATGGTTTGAGGTAGACAGGGCCAGCGGGGCTATTCGACTGACAAAAGAGCTTGACTACGAAACCCAACAGTTCTACAACCTTACTGTCAAGGCCAAAGACAAGGGAAGGCCTGTTTCTCTTCTCTCTGTCACCTTTGTGGAGGTGGAGGTCATTGATGTGAACGAAAACCTCTATGCTCCATACTTTTCCCACTTTGCCCTGACAGGATTAGTTAAAGAGAATGCCCGAATTGGAACTACCCTACTCCAAGTCATTGCTAATGATGATGACGCTGGAAGAGATGGAGAAATCCAGTACTCCATTCGTGACGGGAGTGGGCTTGGACGATTTGCCATAGATGAAGAGACAGGTGAGTTTTCTTTATTGTCTTATGTGCATCATGAATTCCATAAGTGTTGCCAAAGGGTAGAGGTCACAAATTAATTTTGCTCTTGTTACTGGAATACAGTTGTATTTTGTTTACTTGCACTGAAGTCTTTGGTAGTATCTCATGTTTTGCACTTTGCAAAATTTCAAATTGCAGATTGCAGAGTAAGAAAAAAAATAATGAAAGTCATGTGTCAGTGGCCACAGGAGGGCATCTCATATGGACTATTTATTGAATTAAAAGAACATGCTATATCATCACATGTATCATTACTGATATGAAATGACCTGTATCAGGATAGCAGACTTTTGCCATACTGCCCAGCCCTACACTGACGCTGTTGTGTTAAATATCACGCCTCTTTTGCTTCTTAAACACACAATGGTTTAGTTAGGAGTGAGCCAGTGTAATGAAAAATGTGGAATCTCTGTGTGGAAGGGGATTGTGAGTTAGTTAACTCACTGCACAGGGGAGGATGCTGACAGCCTCTGCATTGCTGCGAAAAAATACCATTGTTTGTGTCACAGTATGAAACTTATGAAAACTGTGCAGGATTTCTTTTTCCGTTAATGTGTGTTTTTGTGGGATGTCCATGCTTTGGCGTTTATATCTTCTTTACATAGTAAAATCAAGTGTTGACCACTGTAGGCAATATTTGGCTAGGAGATAATTGAATTCCAATAGCTTATGGATCCTTGTCCATGGCTCTTTTTCTTATTTGTTGGTCATTTCTGTGTTTGTTTGTTTTCTTTGAATTACTTTTATTAAAAAAAACACAGAATTATGACTAGGCATTATAAATGGAAGAGGCTGATGTTGTTTCATGGTGGTTAATCAAAGTGCAGACATATAAGTGCATTGCTGTTTATTACAAATCCTGAGAGCTTATGTCCATATACATAGTGTTTTTTTCTCTACGTCTGGCAGAAAGGTGCTAGGAGGGTTTTATCTGCAGAGTTTTGTTTCTGTTACAACATTTTTTAACATATCACTTACCACCATTGCATGATGGACAAGCATGGCCTATTTGCTTTTTAATATTTATTTGGAGCTGTCTATTTGTTTTTTCACCTTTAGTGAAAAGAAAGATGTATAGGTTCATCACCGAGAGCCAAGACAGAGCATCCCTTGGTATCCCCTTCAGAGGGGGTTAGAGGGGATACCTTAATTAACCTTAAAATTTTTTTTAATAATTTTACCAAAAATGCAATTCCTAACACGTTATATTTAGTCAAAAGTATAAACGTAATATATACACCCCACACTATATAGATAGATACAATCACACCAACACCGCCAACACTCCCCACTGCTCCGAACCAACACATATACAGTAGATACATGATTTTGTTCTGGTAAAACTGCTAAAAAATTTGAATCAATGGGACAGTTTAACTTTTTTTTTTAGCAAATCATGCAGAATAATACCCGATAATACACGAATACACTATAACAGCATCGGACTGCAGCCTGTCGAATCAACCTCACCATGTGTATTCCTGTATCATGCTAAGTGATGGCCACCAAAAATGACTTTGGAAAGAACATGCTGCACCCATCCCCTCAGACATTCATCACCTTTCCATTGAAGGACTGAAGGTGGCCAATAGGAACTTTTCTGATATGTCACACACTTACACATACGCAAACACACCTCTCACACACTGAAACATACACAGTCGTTAACCCAGTGTGGTTGTCCCAAGGTGATGAACAGGAGCAGAGTGTTGGGAGGATTTATGGCCCTTGTTAGCCGAGCCTTGGCAAGCCCCATAAATCAGCCCCAAGCTGCTGAGAAACACTACAAACACAATTACAACTTAAAGAGAATTATTCTGGCCTTCACACACACACATGCGCGCGCACACACACACACACACATGCACTGACCAACTCTGTAAACTATAATGGTGACCATTCATTTTAATTAAAAAAGACTCCTAATTTGGTCATCGGGGCAGGGCCAAGTTGGACGAGGTGGAGCAAGCAGTGAAAACCACCATGGCTGAATGTGACAGGCTAAACATTTTTTAGAACAAATTGCTCATAAATTGCACATAGATTTAAACATTTTGAGCCCATCTATCTCTATGAGAGTATCCAGTCCGAAAATTTCGTATTTCTCCGACACGTTCCTTTCACTGAGATGGTGACAGCTAGAAGGTAAGAGGAGTCACATGGTGTTACTCAGCTTGATGGCTTGAACGCTTAAAAACCAAATACCTGATGACTAAAAATCCTTTTTCCAGTAAAAGATTTACATGGAACACAACCAATATCTACAAATGTGTATTGTAAAAAGTAGCTCACAACCAGATAAAGGGTAGTAGAAATGTCAGTTAGAGTTTTTTTTAGCAGGCAGCTAAAAAAAATATTTTATATTCATGGATTAAATATACAAATGTTAATTAGTTAATGGGCAAAAAGAACAAAACAAAAACAGTCTGTTTTAAAAAATAGTACCCTAATTGCACTTTCCACTGTAATTATTTTTAATACAAGAAATGGAAGCAATGAGTTTAGCTTGCCACCAAGTGGCACAGGTCGATAAAAGAGTCCACTCACTACAATAACATGTTTTTCTGATGCTTCCCAAAGGAAACGCTCCCTACATTGTAACTTTTACACATACCTGCAAATAGCAGCCCTTCTCCAGTGTGTAAAGTTGACTGTGAGTTTAAAGTAAAAACAATGATGATTGTGTGACGGTGCGAAACTTGCATTTTCAGTGGAATACATGGAACGCAAATATTTGTATTGCAGTGTGAACACAACAAATTGTCAATGAATATTTTCCATGTTTGTTTCGCTTGTTCTTTGCATCCCCAATGTGAAAAGGCTTTTAGAAAGCTGTCAATCAAATGCACTTCAAACTCACAAGGGTTTCAGCCTGACAGAATACAGTCCAAATGAATGGCTGTCATTAGTATTCTATGAATAGGAGTTTTGAGACATTTTATGTGATTGGATCTTGCATATTAGTTTTCCTTTTAAAGTTGAGCAGATAAAACAGAGAGACAGATTACACTGGCTGAAAGGGCTGATCTGGCTTATTAAGTCAGATCAACTTAATAATGTGCTATTAGCATGATATCCAAAGCAGACACAACACTAAGCAGATTATAACTAATTCAGAGAGCAGCTGATCACCCTGCTGAGCACTGATGGACACAGAGATTAGATTTTACTAGCTTATTTACAGTCTTGGTTGATGAAATGTGCTTGTTCTTACCGGCCCCGAAAAATACACATAAATGTTTCTGTGAAAGATGACTGTACTGTGTACATCTTTCATGTTTTATTAATGCTCATATTGGCAACAGCAGGTAGAAATCATGTTCTTTCCCTGCTTCAGAAATGGGAAATGTTTCCTTACTTCCAGCCTGCTTTAAAAAAGAACAGAAGAAAAAAAGGGTTGTGACTTTGCTGTCCCGACTGTCCTTTGGCCAGGAGGTAGTATTAATGTTTTGAATTGTACACCATCTGTGTGTACAGTAGTGTGTGAAAACTTGAGGATGTTGAACACCGCAAGGTCTGCAGGATTCTGGACAAGCTGCAGAGATGTGGTGGCAGATGTTGGGACTTCATTTTGGAGGTAGTTGCAGTCATCCAGGTGGGAAACCCAATTTCCCTAGTCATTTTAACCATATTGCCTGTGTCAGTAATCAGTGCTAATGCAGGAGGTAGCGTTTCGATTGTTGGGTTTACATGCAGGAGTCTGGAGTTTGTAACCCATCACAGACCTGCATTTAACACCAAAGTAGAACCACACCTAACCACACTGTAGGTGTCATGTTAAGATAGTGGAGAATTCAGTAAGTTAAAGAAATTTCACTCCTAGATTAAATAAAAATGTTTTCCAGTATTGATGTATTTGTCTGATGATTTGGTTAAGGCAGGAGATGGCTCTAGGTGCTATGACAAAGAAATTAATCTTTTGTGTCTTAAACAGCCACTCTCATGTTCCTTTATTTCTGAGATGGCATCACTACAGTATTGTGAAAGGTGACGGAAATTCTTTACCTTGATGGAGCACAAGCTCAGTCGGTCCAGGTTGACCTGCACTGCTTCAGCTCAGCGCTGGCTGTGACCAGCATAGCAGAGGTGGGAGAGTATTACAGTGGTAGCCAAGTCCAAGAAGACATGAATTACTTGTAGGGGCAAAACTGTCGCGTTAATTTAGATTTTTTTATAGATTCTATTATAATAATGATAATAGGGCTGTTGAAGTTAACGCGATAATAACGTTTTAACGCGAAATCCTTTAAACGCCCATAAATCGTTTTAACTCGCGATTAACGCGCGGACGTTCTGTGAGTATGACCCTCAGCCCGCCCTGTAGATTGGGAAATCAGTAATCAATGCAGCAGTAACATTGTGGCTGGCGAGCAGAAACAACCCTTCGTGAGTAGAAGTTATGAAAGAGTGACTTTTGAATGGCAAATTCGGCTTCTACAATCCAAAGTTATTTGCATTCACTGTCGATACGAATGAGTTACCGCGGAGTACGTCCAGTCTGCTGTCCGAGGACACAGCTGATGCCGAGAGCATTTCCCCTTCGACCCCACGGTAACATGCACACTTTATATAATCTGTGTGAGATTATTAGCATCAAGTGTGAAGGATCCAGGGAATGATCTTTGAGTAATGGAACATTTACGGGACCAGTGTACCTGTTGTACAATGTGTCTTATTATTATGCACGAGGTCAGTCATTTGTTTACCATGTTATGCTTTTAGCATATTTTTGAGCACACAGTAGGCCCGGGACACTGTTTGTCATTCTTTTGGATTGTTGCAGTTGCATAATGATAATAACTTTATTTACATAGCACCTTTAAAAACAAAGCATTTACAAAGTGCTTTGACAGAAAAAGTCATGCAAGAGCAAAAAAAAAAAAAACGTAACAAAACTGTAGCAACAAAAGGCTAAACAGTGTGGCTGAGCAAGAGCAAGATGAAATCAATAGAAATAAATAAATAATAAAAATAAAAAGTACAATAGACAATGAAGTAAATCAATTCATGAATAAAATAAATAAATACTGATACACAAGCACAGACAACGCTGATAAACAGGTAGAAGCAATATGGACAAAGAAACAGTAAAAAGATGAGGAAAAAAGGAGACATCATCATATAAAAGCCATGGAGACTGTTGGCAGTAGCAGAACAAATATTTCAGCCGTCACCACACTGCAAACTATTTCACTGCATTGATCCTCCTACTGTAGATCCACCTAAGTTGGCCCGAAGGATGCAAGTGCTTTTTATTTGGTATGTAAGTGTGCTCTACCACTCTCTGAGCGTGTAGTGTCTCAGTGTAGGTGTTTTTTCTCTGATGTCTCACAACCTAAAATAATGAGGTGGTGGGTGGCTTAATGCTGTTGTTGTTGTGTGTGTTAATATAGATGTGTTGTAGTCTGCCAGTAGCTGCTGTAACTGGATAGGCTTAACATTAGACACCCGCCTTTACTTCCCACACACATACACACACTTACCTTGAAAGCCTAACCTTTCCATGTCATTCTCCCGCCCACTCTGTTCAGCAGGAAGCTCTTCACATCAAGACTCTTAATCACAGTGTCACTTCTCCCTGGGAACCGCTGTGTTCTGGGAGAGAAAGAAAGAAAAGAGGAGGAGGTAAAAGAGAATTCATGGCTCCCAATTCTACAGTGATTAATTTCTAACAGGCGGGGAGGCCCGCAGCTTTGTTTTCCAACAAAACCAGCATTGTGGAGATCCTTGAATGTGTAGCCAGGAGTTAACACAGAGACAGAAAGATGTGGGCAAACACAAACACATACACACACTTAATAACTGGCATTACAGGTTGAAATGTAACTGACCGAGAGATCTTTGTGCAGCATTTTGCTGCTTCCCTTAAGCCTGCGGCATGTCTTCTTCTCTGTGTTCATCTCAAAGACACATGACACCATTTTCTTGTTTAAAAACCATATATTGTTGAACATGTCCTCCATTTATTCCCATTTTTAATAGTAGCATACATACTGCCATATGTATTGTTGTCGGCTTAATTGCTATCAATCACCTATTTCCAGTGACAGCAGTTTCTCTGATGTCTGTTGGAAATAAATGTCCATAAATCTATTTTAAAAAAATGATAGAAAAAAAGGGCCCCCTTATAACGTCATATCTTGTCTTATTTTTTTATATTTAGACTTTTTTCTTCAGTATAAAAATAATCCAACTGATTATTTTCCTTGGTTACAAACAGGAACTGCTTAAAGCTACTGCAGCAGCGCCTTTCATGGTACATATTCAAGCTATGGTGTAGGCCACAGCTGACTCACTAATGCCATGTCAACATTACACTTTCATCACCTAATTATAAGAACTGTGTGTGCCATGCCATGAACTGTAAATAGATTAGGGGAAAACGAACCTTCTGTTATAGTCTGCTTTGTTATGAATGTTCTCAAAATGTACGTTGTCGGTGTTGTTGTATTATGAGGTGCTACACCATAAGGCTTCACTATCGGCTTTTTGCATTAGAATAATTAGAAGTGTAAAGTTATTTGTCTTTACAGGGGAAAATAACTTTACATGTGTGATGCATGGATGTGATGTAGCATCTTACATAATCACCACAACAAGAGCAAGATCTCCAAGCTCAACTACAAAATAGGCCATCTGTAAATACCAAACATAATGACCTATATCAGCTTTTCGCTGGTACGGAGACCCTAGTTTTTTCCTACCCTCAAATACACATGAGCATTTTTAAAATCTCTACGTGACTACTGGAAGTGACACAGTTACTTAAAAATGTGATGCATGGAAGTGAAGTTTGTTATCGTTCGTCCGGGCTATGTTTGACCCAGGCTTCACCCACCTGAAGTAAAACTTTTGTTTTTATACTCTGCCTTGTAGTCATTCATACTTACTATGGCTGCTAGACAGTGGGGAGGACAGTCTGAATCATAAACATGGGTCGTATTAAGCTGCTTGCAGAAAGACCTATGGGGGCGTTTAAATGGGTATAGGACAGTGTCATCAGGTCATTGTATTGTATTTTCTGTGGCCATTCTCTGTTACTCTGATCAGACTGGGAGTGATGTGATGCCCCCTCCTCCACTGCCTTCTTCTTCGAGGAGCACACGGCAACATGTTTGACCATCAGCACACACTAATCACACACTCTAGAAATTACACAGAGCCGCGCTCCTTTTATTACCATGATTAGTGAATTAATGACTGCATTTATCGTAATTGCAGGCTGAGAAGGAGCATGAGTGTCTTTCTGAGTACTTTGGTTCGTTGAGGTGTCAGCGGGGATATGGCCTGCATGTATGTGTGTGTGTTAGCAGTGGTGAATAATTATGATGAAGTGATATTTAGATGTGTTATTGCTTATTGACCAATGTGGGCATTTTGTGGTTTTCATCATTTTTTATGACAATATTCATTGACTTTAAGTTTGGTTGCTATCAAGCAGAGAAAAACATCCAAAATGTAGCAGTGATTGCCTTCAAAACATCTTCAGCAGAATATCAAAGGAAAATAAGGCTACATTTCTGGCCGCTATTTGAGTGGAGATTTAAACTGAAAATCACACACTCACACTTAATGGACTTTTTTGAATGTAGTTTGATACATAAAGACATTTTTTTTATGTGATTATGTTGTGGCCATTGGTGCTTCTGCAACTTCCTGACACTTCCTCCCAAGCTTGGTGGTTACTTTCTGATTCTAATATAGCATAATGAGCTTGACACACAGTAGGTCAGATTGTGAGTTTAGAAGTGCTTGGTGAATCATGGTTGGCCTTGAAATAGATTACAATTCAGGCACAAAGATATGATTTACCCATGTGTCAAAATGAGATATAGACAGTGCATACTTGGAAAGTGAATGGAACAGCATGAGGTGCTCTTTAGCAAGGTCTGAAATAGAGATGCACCGATCCAGTTTTTACCGATCCGATACGATGACCGATACCTGGGCTGAGCATATCGGCCGATATCCGATGTCGATTTTGAAATACTTCCAAATCGCGGACTTGGCTCGGTCCGGTGCCTGCTCCATCTTGCTCTGTTTACATTAGTCAGTGCGTGCTGTGTGTGACGACGTCACCGGCGCTGCGGACATAGAATTGGAGCGAATAGAATCGCTGTGTTGCTGCGTATGATACTAATCTGCGTCATTCATCCGATATCCGATCCAGCTAATTTGTCAATATCGGCGCCGATATCCGATCCAAATATCGGATCGGTGCATCCCTAGTCTGAAACCCTAACTAATCCATTTACCAGTGGATCAGGCAGTGGTTATGCTGGACCTCTTTCAGCTAGAGATCAATGTAAATGAGTTGGTATTCCTTAGTGTTGCTCTGAGTGATACATCTCTGAATGAATAAAGGTTAAAAAACACAATGCTCAGTATCAATCCAAAAAATATTTTAATACATATGCATCCAACAAAAGGAAAATTGCAACTAATTTGACTACACAATTTAAACAACTTGTACAATGTTCTGCTTTGCTGACAGCTTCCAGACATTGACAATCACAATTGTATCAATGCATTTTATTTAATTCAATCCTTTTACAAAATCCTGTTTTCTAAAACTATTATAATGACACTAAGCATATATGGATACATTTACCACATTTTGATATATTTTAATATCTGAGACAAGCATGAAACTTTGACATGGGAGACCACTGAATATTTCCAGTGTCCTACCAACAGTCAACAATAGTTTCTTTTAACTCCATGATTGTTTCCTAACTATTTTTTTTTTTTTGGCTTAACCTACCTTCCTTTTAATGTTGTCGGATCAGTAAACTCTCAAATGGATATTTGTAATGGTTTTGGAAGACACAGACAAATTGTGTTATCCTGCAAACTGAGGTATCAGATCTGATATCAGTCACTTTTATAGGCAAAGAGCTACAAGAAACACTGTATGTGACTTAGAAAGCTGTATGTCAGTGGCTTTCAACTTTTGTGAGCCAGCACTCCCTATCCATTATCTCTACCTCTTACCATCACCATCCCATCTTAATTAGAATGTTGGCTTAATGTCTTAATATTAATGTTGATTATTATTGTTTGGAAAAAGACATGTTAATGAATGCCAAATAACCAGTTTGATTAAATTTGGAATCTCATTATCATTAGTTCCCAAGGAAGAATTCCTGTTAATTGGAATGATATTTATGAGTGTTAAACAAATGCACGGTTTGAAATTTGACATTCCGATTTTAATTACATCTTGTTGTTGATCACAAACAGGTGACAAACAAAACTCAGTAATTTTGCACCTGTGCCAACAAGAAGCATTCTTGTTATTGTTCCAATGGAACAATGGAAGAGAAGCCTACCAGCGAAAATTTGAATGGTTGATATTATTTATTTACTTTTGTTAGCCTGCTCTGTATATGCCACTTTGAAGATGCATCAGCTTGGATTCTGTCATATCATGGGATTATAGTTTGCATATCTCTCTGGAAATACAGTTTGACCTCTTTTATGGGCGATCCAGGTGAAAAGATTTTCCAGCATACTGTGGTCTTGTAACAGAAAATAACTGAGTACAAAGCTTTGGCTCACAGGGGTTTAAGTAAAGTGAAAACCTGTCAAGTAAGAGCAGAGTAAGCTAATCGAAGTTCCACTTTTGAGGAGACTACAACCAGGCATAAATGATGTAACAAAGAGCAAGACAGCCTAGTGTCCCCCAGCCCTGGAATAGAAGCCCTGCCATAGAGTTTCCAGTTGATGCAGTCACTAGATGGACGAGCGTAACCAAAGCAGCAGAGCGAGAAACCTGGTTGCAAGCGTTTGTGAGAAAAATGCATCTCACCTAAAACAGGGAAATTCTTGTTGAAAGATCACTGGCAATCATGCTGGCAAAAGCAAGTCCAATATATAGATATACCCCCCAAACATTTTGTTGAGTAACGCCAGCTGTGATGGTCGTCACAGCAAAGCGAGTTTAAGGTCACCCATGTCTTGATGATATGTAAAGCCTCTGCGATCTCCTCAGCAAAAACTGGCCATATGATGTACAGCCTCTAACCTGCAGTCCATAATCTAAAAATCAATATTGACGTATTTCCTATGAAAACTGGATCTACATAATCAGGGTGGATAACCAGGAGAACGAACAGTAATCCATTTGGCTCCATGAGAGAACAGGTCGAAAGCAGAAAATGATGTGCACTTGCTTTGAATTCTGAAACAAGGTTGGTTTCAGATTTGACATGAGCATTAATTTCATTGAGATATCAGATGTAACTAATAATAGAGCACAGTTACCAGGAAGTGGCTTCATATTTTTGTACCCATGCTTTCTATGTTTCCTGCATCTTGTGCCTCTTTTGGGCTGGGGTTGGCCTGCTTGTGGCTTGCCTGTAGAGAACAGGGCTGGGCCTCTGGCTGCACACACATACACACACAGTGCAGAATGCAGGCTAGATTTCCTGCGCTGAGGAGAAAAATAACATTGGTAATGATAGCCTGTGGTTGCCCTCACTGCGGGGGTTGCCAAGACACACATACACACTCGTACACTGGTACTGGTAGTGTATAATTTCAGTGACAGAGCAGTGCGGCTTGGAAAGCAGGAGGTGCATTCAGTGTAGCAGCGATGCTGTCCTGCCCTACAACACTGTGTCCTCACTCCCACTGGACAAATAATCCTGTTCAGTCAAAGATGTGTGTGCCTCACTCACTGTTCTCTTTCTCTAACACACACACACATGCATTATATATGTATGTTATTGTGTTCCTGCCATTAGGTTACGCCATCAGTTATGGGGTTATGAATCACTGAGCTTTTTTGTATGGGTGTGGGTTTGGGTGGGTGTGTGTGACTTAAGCCACCTTTGGAGACACATGTCAGACAAAAGACCAGTTTATTGGGAATGGCTTGTCAAACAGGAAAACAAAGCTGGGACTCCAATTAGAAAATAGCTGATTTTTTGGGTCAGTGGCTAAGGTTATGGTAAGGGTCAGAGTTAGGCAGGTCCTGGTCATGATTAGGGTTAAAGTAAGTATCCAGTAAATCAATGTAAGTCAATGTAATGTCCCCTAAAGGGACCAAAGTATACATTTGTGTTTGTGTGTCCTAGTTTAGACTGAAATAATAATTTAAAAAAACTCAGTAAGTCTCTGTTTTACTCTATGGACATGTAAACTTAATGGACCCTGCTTTAACGATTTATATTGCATCTCCACACTCCACTTTTGCTATTGCTATTTATTTAAATAGCGCATAATCTGGGCACAAAATTAGGCACCAAGGGCTGTATTTAGTCTCTTAATTAGTCAAAGGAGTGTTTTGGTTGTAACATGAATTAAACCGATCTTTCATCTCCCATATCCTTTAAAAGCTATGTGATCCTGCATCTGGTGCATTGCTATTTATATGGCAGATTGGAGAAGTGAGCTTGTGTGTGAGTTTTATGCTGAGAAAGCTGTTCTGCTTGTGTGCAAAGTGAAAGTACAGTGCAGCAGTGACTTTGACAGAAAAGTGCATAGGAACAGCTGGCATTGGTCTGAAAATCATCTATCCTGAGATCTTCTATTAGACATGCAGACGAGCTTTATACAGTTCATGTTTATGCTGTAGGTGTGTGTGTGTGTGTGTTTGTATGTGTGTGTGTGTATTATTGCGTGAGTTTGAGTGATCGATGTTGAGTTATCTAAATAACGAACCCTTTAAATTGCAGAAAAATACTGCACTATTGTACACCAGGTTTTTATTGGTCAATGGCACAGTCGGTTTCTGCTGCCTAACACACCTCATTTTCAGACGAACATGCTAATGGACGCATTGCTACTAAAACACTGTGGGCGCTGGGTGTGAAAATGACAACTGCATTGGTCTGTACAACATGTTTTTTGGGCATCATATTTACACACATCACTTCATTTGCACAGAATGTGTGTGTTTGACTTACCAAAAAAGCATGTTGCATCTCAGATGGATAACAGATCTTATGCTTAGTCTGATGAAAATAAGGCAAACACATTGACTTTCATGTAATCCACTTCCTGCATGGTTAGGTCGTCTTATTTAGCCTCTCTCATACTGCTGCCAGACTAAAACATTCCAATATGACAAACATATTTTAATTTAGATTTATGATGAGCTGAGACAGTGTTCATATTGCTTTTGGGAATGCAAATTGGTGTGGATAATGCTGTCGGTCCATGTTGTTTAAAGTATCGATCCAAGTCCAATTTGAGTAACACATTAATGACTTTCAAGGCTTATCAGAAGCCAAAACCCTGCAAATATTATATTACTCAGAGACAGGATTTTACAACTCTGGAGAGATAGCAATGAGTTCTCCAACTATTTTGTCTTTTATTGCGAGGTGAATGGTAGAGATGCTTAATTCACTTTACAAATTGATCTATTAGGAATGTGCCTGGACATATTTCATTAGGCTGTGCTGTGTCTTGCCAGATAAATTTGTGTTGTGTTGTAGCAAAGCGTGAGCTAGATTTGGGTGGCCCTGTGATCGATTCTGGGATATGCTACAGCTCCCAGATCCTCCCCAGGACGCTACAGATGGATAGGTGTACTTTACCATCATCATTTAAAGCTGTCTGTCAGCTTTAATCAAAGGAGTTGGGGTTGGTCAGCTGGAACGCAGCCAGGTATTGGCTAAATTTGAAGCACACTTTCTTCTGTAAGGAAGCCTCAGAATCAAAACTGAAAATTAAGTCAATTTAACCTTATACTCTCTGACGATGCACTGTAATTTGACTAATGTAGATTCCTAAAGCCTCATTCTTTTTGCTCTCACCTTGCCAGCTGTTTTTGTGCTCTAAAGCAGAGAGATCAAGTGAAGGACAAAGGCTCATTTCTCTCCTTCCCTCTTAAATGCTCTCTCTGTAGCTCTCCATCTCTGTCAGTGTTAACACACACTGCAGCCACATTCCTCATTCATCTCATTCACTCTGATTGCTATTCTTGTCTTAAGTTTTATTGCAAAATGTGTGAGTTTGACTTTGTCATGGTCATCTCAGTGTGCACCTCATCTGTATGCCTGTGGTCCTTAGGTTGCCTTAGTTTTGTGGGGAACACCAGTTAGGAGTCACAGTCTGCCAACAGGGAACATATGGTGCAAACAAGCTCCAGAGGGGAGCTGATTAGACAGACATGGAGGTACTGGAGGGTATCAGTGCTCCAGTGAGGTGGAGTAAGGAGGTGGAATCAGGTGCAGGGCAGAGGTAGTGTGTCCAGCAGTTATCTGGGTAATTCGTTTCCCTCATCTGCAGATAAGAAGGGAAAGCTCAAGCTAAAACACAGGTTTGTCCAGGTTGAGTCTTAACTTTGTAGATGCAGTGGCAAACTATGTTTATCGACAGTAGTTTTCCAAAATGTTCCAGGATTTGTACAGGAGAACCCAAATGCACGACCCTTGGGTGAATGCCAGAAGCCACGGGGACAGGACAGGAACAGACAGGAGGCAGACCACCAGACAGGCGGGTTAGAACTGCCTTTCAGGGTAGACAGGCAAAGGCACCAACTAGGGACAGGCAGAGAGCGATTACCGATGCAGGCAGTGTCATACACAGGCGAGCAGATGATCAGGCTGAGACACATGAGGGATAAGGCAAAGACAGAGTCGAAACACGAGGAGGCAGTCCAACAGGCAAAGGTACAGACAGGCTGGATATTCAAACAGGCAGTCAGGAAAACGCTGGTAAGTCTCTCACTAGGGAAGATAGCGGACTGGCACAGACAGGAGGGAGCACACGATATATATATACACACTGGGAGGAGGAGATAACGAGACACAGGTGAAACACATTAGGGCGGGGGAAGGTAATCACATGACCGGGAAAAGAGGGAACAGGAAGTAAAGACACCAGACATGAAACAGGAGGAAGAGTGACAAAATAAAACAGGAAGTGACAGGACACACACAAAACACTACTGCCTGGGAACTCTAGTGACAAGGGAAACATGGAAAAGTGATAAGTGTGCAATGACAGCACCAACAGCAAATTGTCATGTCAAATGAGAGCAAGTCATCAAGCAGGGATTCTTCTTATTAAAACATGTCAAGATATTACTACACGGTGGCGTAGCCTGAGTGGCACAGTGGTTAGCACTTTCACAGCAAGAGGGTCGCAGGTTCATATCCAGCTTGCAGCTCTGTGTGGAGTTTGCATGTTTTCCCAGTGTGGGTTCTCTCCTCCAGCTTCCTCCTACACTCCAAAGACATGCAGCTTAGGTTTAATTGATGACTCTAAATTGCCTGTAGGAGTGAATGAGAGCCTAAATGGTTGTCTGTCTTTATGTGTCTGCCCTGTGATAGTGTGGAGATCGGTCGAGGGTGTAACTGCCTCACACCAAATGTCAGCAGGGATCAGCTCCAGCCCCCTGCTGACCCGAGTGGTTAAGGAGAATGAATGAGAATATGACTCACTTTAAAGAACCAGTTCAGTCACGGAGTGTTAGACACTTTATGTCATGGTACATAGATCCATCTGATAATCCCCCCTTAATCTTCATGTCCTCTTAAACTTTAGTAAAATAGGTAACGCATTACTCTAGAAAGGGACAAACCCAGGTGGAGGCTCTTTACTCACACGTGTTGCAAGGCGCTGTCCCAAATTTGTAATATTTCCTTACAGAGCAATTACAACACATCTTCATTTTGGATAAACAATGCAGAGCTGGTACAGCTTTACAGGTACATTGACAGACAATAGTTTAAAAACTCACCAAAACATTCCTTTTTACCCCTTTATGTCATTTAATATGCACATGTTCTCTTCCACCTGTGGAATTTACATTATTCTGTCTTTAACTCAGTCTTTTAATGACCCTCTTCTACAAATGACCATGGCAATGGGTAATTAAAATGGCAACCACCAATCAGACCTTTGGTAAGTAGAAATGGAGGTCAGATGAAGGGGATTTAAAAGATGTGTGTAAGTGTATGTCCTTCTTTCTTATGGTGTGTGTGTGTGGTTGTGAATCAGCAGACACCAAAACATTAGGATCATGGCCTACTTGAATGTCTTTGTCACTCCGCATTCTTCTCTGATTTCACTTTATTAGTACATTCTTCAACCCCTCAGAAGCCAACATCCTTGGCTGACAAACTGAATTTCAGTGGCTCTTGCAGGAACAGTAAAAAGCTATAGTGAAGATACTGGTATTATATCAAACTATTCAGGGAGGACATTTAGTTGTCCGGAGATAGGCAACAATTTTGCCAGTGAAAACTGTTAAAAACACTGCAGTTTCTCTCATGCAGTACAAATGTGTTATTTTTGCTCACTTTAAAATGGTGTATTTGACTTTTTTTTGCACACTTGGGTCCCTGAACAGTGCATACATTGGGTATGACTGGAAGGCTGACACTAATGTGTGATTATGTTCATCCCCATAGTAGCAGTACCACTGCTCATTCATCATCCCAGGTGTCCCGAGTCACTCCACCAGTGTACCAAAATAATTTTTTTCACATTTGCACTTTCAACTTCTCCCCAGCACAGTCGTGCCTGAAAGCAGTCACTGCCTTTAACCTACAGTCAGAGAAAAAAAAGCTTCCAATGCACCGTTAATGCTATAACAAGATTACAAGAAAGATTGAAACATAACTGCAGCCATTCTGCAAAATGAACAGTGATGCATATCTGATACATATCAGTAGTTCTGCCTGTCCAGAGGGTTTATGCCTGTAGCTGCATACATATATGCACCACTGCACCTCTGCCTCACTTGTATTGGGTTAGAACACAGATATCTAAATCTTAATAAAAAGGCACATCAGACGTTTCTGCAGTGGCTACTCTATGAATCATCATGTGAACATAATTGCAGATCAAGCCTTTTCATTACCTGTGTGCCCTTTTCTTCAGTCTCTTCTGTGTTTTATTGTTCTTTTTTTCTGTTGCCTTTCTGAGGCCTATCACCAGGAGAGGAGGGATTCTTTTTCATGTGCTAACCTTTAACTTCACCCACCTGCTTTGTTCCTCTCCTTCATGCTGATAGAGACTGCTCCTCTCCTCACATTGTGGCCCGGCACTTTATCGCTCCAATGCTAGTTGACTAATGAGGGTTTTACCTGTGGGGTCTCAGGTGCTAATCCCTTCTCATAGCTGAAGGACTAGCCGAGGACTCATTATATCCGTCAGACAGGCCAGTTTAACAGGAGTCTGATAAAGGCTTCCTGCTGCTCTTTTCACACTAATAGCCACCTCACAATCTGACATAGCTAACCTCCTGACCTCTTACACCTTCAGCCCTGCCTTTCCTTGCAGTCACTCCTTATTTTTGCATTACCTTGACAATCTCCACTGTAGAATCTGGCTATTTTATTTATGCAGGGCATGCACTGTTTGCTGAAGTTTAATACTGCTGCTGCTCTCACTTTTTCTGTTGTTCTCCTTCCTTTCTTTTTCTCTATCTCTTCGGCTTCCTCTATCCTCTGGCCTTCCTGAATGATGAATGAAGTAGCAGATATAAAGAGCTGACTGTAGTGGAGAGAGAGAGACTGTGTGAAAACAGGCTGAACCAATCCCTCTCCAACCTGAATGTTTGTCCTGAATGACTTTTCTGTACTTCAGCACCACTCATCGTCTGAGTGTCCTTAACACACTATAGGAAAGAAGCACAGCATTACAGTTGAGACAGGCTGAAATATGAGCACAGTATCACTGAGCATATGTAGGGAGCCAAATACACAAGATATCTAAAGTGAGTTATGTCCACAATTGCAAGCCAGATTACCATATAATCAGTTACGGATATTCATGGTTTCCAGAGAATGGGCCTAAATTATTTGCTTTAGTTGTTGCATTCTACTTAATTGTAAGTGGTATTTTGAAGACATCTTCAATTCAATTTTTGGACGCCTGCACATACAGTGATATTGTGCAAAATGAGGTTTTGAGACTGAGTGAGGATTTGAAACAATAGCAGTTTGGCTGACAGAGATTAAGTTCCAACTAGATTTTTATTGTTTCCACTCATTCCCAAACTTCTCTAGATTCTGCACCAATGTCCCCCTGTGGCCTTTGTTTTGCCTCGTCATCTTTCAGCCCTGCTGAGAGAGGAGTGGGGGTTCATTGACATGGAGGGACAAGTAGATATTAGGCAAGGATTTGTTCATCTGCAGCCTAATTTTAAGAATTTCATCAGTAATATTCCCTTTGTTAACTTCTATGGAGTATATTGGTGTCCTGTACACATTGGTGACTATAAACTGTACTGCTTGTTGGTGGGGACATTGACCTCTGTAGTGGCTTCTTCCTAATGGAGGTATTCTTGCCAGTGGAGTTTCTGAATTTTCTTTTACTCCATCTGGTATATGCTGAATCTGTGGTAGTGGGCAGTGGGATATCTATCTATATATAATCAAATCTGACAGGATTATGTCACATTGTTTACAAGGGTACTGTGCATTTAAAATAGCCAGGAAGCAAGCCATCACATCTGATCAGCAGTAAGTCCGTGCATACGAGTCTGCAGGTACCAAGACTAAAGGCCTGTCTGCATTAAATAGGTACACGTGTCCCTGTGTGCGTGCTTGTAGAAAATGGGATGCCAAATGATAATGATAATCATTTCTTGTTTACAACAAGATCTCCGAGCTAAACGCCAGAATAGGTCATCGGCAAATACCAACCATAATTACCCATGTGAGTGTATCGCTGGTACAGAGCCCCTAGTTTCTTCCTACCCTAAAAATACGACCCACAGGCGCGTTTCTAAAAATAGTACACATCCGTAAAGTGTTGGTTCACAGTTGAAAAAAAAGGCTGCAGTTTTGTTGAATTTAGGCTACAAAACTATGTCTCTTTTACCGATTCACATCCCCTCCCCACTTTTGTCCTTTATACTCTCTCTCTTTGTCATTCATAATTACTGTGGCCGCTAGAGGACAGGGGGACAGTCTGAAACATAATGGGTCATATTAGGCTGCTTGCAGAAATAACAATGGGGGCGTTTTTAGGGGAAGAACAGTCTCCTTGTTTGACAGATCAGGCTTGCTCTGCCCCTTTCTCAAATGAGGGTTTTCTGGCTTTACTGACAAGGATGGACTTTTTGACAAGTGCCATCACATTCTTTGTCTGGTTGGTCCCGCTTGCTGTCGACACATTCCTATCACACAGAGTTAAAGCAAGCTATTTGAGAGAAACCTGTTCTCTTCACAGAACATATGAACTCTCTGTAGTTGCCGGGTTTTCAATGGATGTAATCATCATCCATTGTCATTTCCAGATGTTTACATATTTGGGTGTGTTTCTGGTGGGATCTACCAGTTTTCTGACTTTTTGTTATACTCAGTGTTTGCATATTTGTCAGTGTCTCAGTTACTTAAGTGGTTATATCTGGAGTTGAATACTGTGACTTCAAACCAAGCCCATGCAGACGACCTCTTCATTCTTCCTCACTCCTCCATCTGCCACTTTCGCTGACCCACACACTCTATTTTTGGTCCCTACTGTGGATTTTCTTCATTTTTTTAGTTTCTTGTATTTTTGCTGACAGAGAAATAGTGTATTGAGGTTGACTTTTTTCAGAAGACAGGGCTTAGTTTGACCTGGTCAGCAGAGAATAGTGAGGAAAGAAAAGCCCTGTGGTCAAGGACAAAAATCTTACATCTCTGCTGAATCGCTCTGTTATGAAAAGGTAAAAAACCAATGATGGATGATCAGCTGGGCCAATAAAAAGGTCCAGGGTCCATACTTTTGTGTCATCTCAAGCTGAACACCTGCACTCAGAGGTGGATGTCTCAAATATAAATGGTGTAGGTGAACATAGTACTTGTATTTGTGGTTAGAATGTGAGTGAAGAAATGGTACAGTGGGATGATGTCAGGGTCGCGAGAAAGCTAATGAGTTTTATTATTCCTTGCACTCTTGTGCAGGATACAGGAAACTATCTGTTTTCAAACCACAACTCATGTAGGTCCTTTGCAAAGTAAATGCATGCATCACTACACTACTGTCATGTACATTAAAACATGCACTGCTTTAAAGGAACAGCTAAGCCAAAGAGACACATCCAGTAGAAGATGTTGGCTGCCCGGTACATAGCACATGGACTAATTTGGACTTCAATAAAGGCTGATTACAGAAACAATTCTAATGGTGTATGCATTCCTAATGCTCACACACACACACACACTAGTCAGTGTTTATATGAAACAATACTGGAAATTGGATGCAATTGCCTCCAGCTTTGTAGGATTGCAGCATGCAGGAGTAAAAGACAGTCAGTGCCTGTCTAGTGAATTACAAGGGGCCTCCATTCCTTTGGATTAGTGCAAATGCTAATCACTGCCTTAATTAATCTTCTCCTAATGCCCAATTAAGCCTGAGACTCACTTTGTCTGGCTTGTTGAAATGCACTTCACCAGATACCCAGCAGTCCTCAGGCCAGTCAGGCTCAAGGGCCCCACACCTGACAGCACCAAGAGTCAGGGCTAAGGCAGGGTGAGCTTTTTTAGTTTTATCATCTCATTTATTGATCACAGTGTTCTTTTTTGCAGTATTAGAAGATAAACATGTCAGTTTGAAGAACTCTGCTTCAGAACAGAAAATACATGTATACGCTATACTACTAAAGTTGCTGTTTTATAAGAGATTTTGAATGTGCTTTTCAGAAGTCGTTCTCCAAAGTAGCTTTAAGTGAGGAGAATTGCATTAGAGTTACCACAGTTACCACTTTCATGATGTTTGAAGCTTTAATGCAGCTGACAGACGTAAAGAGCGAGTGACTTCACTGTCACTACTGTTATGCTTTTGATGGTCTCTGACAAGCTTACTAGCAGTATTGACAAGCTAGCAAAGCCATAGCCAAATTAATGACTAAACACACCTCAAGGCTGTGAGGCATCTGTGTCTGGTGTGACGTATAATGTCCCTTCAAAAACTTCTAAATTCACAGGTGGGGATGTCGTAGAACAAAATGTAAACATTTCTTAAGCTTTTTAACCACTGACCTTATTTCAGACATCTAACCAAGTGAAAGATACATTTCGCATCATCAGTGTTGTAACCTGGGGTCATTGGGTGTTTCGGGTCTTCAACAGACCCCTCACTTAGGTGACCCGACCGGGGTGATGGTCAGAGTGGAGCTCCTCAGATAGACCAAGCCATCTACGCAGGTAGCTGCTGATCTTTCTCTCCAAAAACCCATTAAATATCCTCATTGAGTTTGAGGACCCAAGGCCCCAAAACGCGAACTTACTTCCAGGTATGCCAACGAATTCCTTTGGCGCCTTACTTGAAGTTTGGCTTAAATATATTTATATATTATGGTCTGTGTGAATACTCGATTCTGATTGGCTGAAGGTTGTCACGTGGGTTGCCATTAACTTTTGGAATACAAACACCTATTTAACACCTCAAGTAGTTCCAGTTAAACAGCCTGTTCTCTGTTCCAAATGAATGCACTGCAGTCAGAATGTAAGATAATCTGTATCTTTTCTGGCATATAGAACTCCACAACTTTATAAATATTGAAATGAAAAAATCTGAATATCTTATCCCAACGCTGAGTGGGGTCCTTCAGTGCATCATCCTCTGAGCACCAGAAGATGACACTCATAACAAACAAGCCACAAGAAGTAGCCTTCACACAGGGCTGTAAAGTTACTTATAAAATGAAGTGATTAAACTAAGTGGCCACTGTCTAGGGTTCGATGTTAAGTGATGGTTATCTCATGAAGAGGACAGTAAGCCCCATGTTTGACTTGAAAAAGGTTAGTAACGTTAACTGAGTGTATGTGGGTTTATTAGCCACTGCAGCGACCGTCTCACTGTTCAGGACTCTTCTGGCTGTGCTCTATAGTACAAATCATCAGTCATTTTCTTCATGACCATTTTTGATTGATTTGGGGACAATGACATGGCTGACTGGTCAGCAAGACTTGTTAAAGATACTGTCCGATACATTTACTGTTTTTCCACTGTATGCAGTGTTATAGACTTTGAATCTTGCTAGCATAACATTAGCTTTCTGGCTAGCAGCTGACCTGAAGGGTTCAATAAGCTTAGTGGACTAGTTTATTTCCTGTTGCTAATTCGTATCTATGGCCCATCCTATTTACTGAAGTGGTAAACAACTTTTCCATTGCAAAAGAACCTTATAGGAAGGTAATAGTAAATGGTTTTATATATGTTCTACTTTGTCAAGTGGTCATGGTATAAGCAGGACAATGCCCTTAAGAAGGTCCATAATCAGAAATTATTGAGCTTTGCAGAAGCAGTAATCCCTTATAGGCCCTTAAACATCCATTTAGGTTGTACAACAAAGGAACCGTTATGAACTGAGTTCCAGTTTGTCACTACAAGATGAAATGAAGACTGTTGTTGTCTGCTAACAGCAGCAGCTGTAATGGGATGGAGACTGAAAATAGGCTAATAAAATGTGCTACTGTGTGTTATACAGCTCTGATGGGGCTTATGGTGAATAGATGAGGAACACTATATAATGTTGGACTTTAAAATGGGACAGGTGTTCATTAAATATAAATGTTAGCATAGTACCAGTTATGGTAATTATAATATTAGCTCATTTATATCCTCATTTAAATAGATCACAGATCAATCTTGTGTTGGCCTATGTTCTAAGTGACAAAAATTTGCAGATATTTTTTTCAAAAATCTTGAATAATGATATTAAGCTGTGCATCAGAAATCCACTGCGCTGGTGTTGAGGTGAGAAACTGAAGCAGATCTTCTTTGTAGTCAGACAGTCTGTGTGTGGATGTGAATCACATGGCTCACAGACTCTAACATACCTACCATGTCTCTATTCTCTGTCACTCAGCTCTCAGTGGTTTGCTGCAGCAGTGCAGCACTTGTGCTTTGTTTCTGCTCAGTGCTGTGAGGATCAGGAAGCTGATTGGACAGCGATGCAGACTGTCGCTTCCTGCTCTCCACTGTGTTTTATGTCCAGCACTCCTGTGACATTTGTAGTTAATTCCACACTCGTAATTGGAAAACAGGCTTGTAAGCACAAGCTTAGGCTATTAGAAGCAATGTTGAAGCATGGTGCATAGCTATTAATTGTAGTGCAGCCAAGGGGCCAGAAGGAGGCAGAGATGAATGAACAACGAGGCAGAGAGAACACAGTGCAGGGCAACTCTGAATTAATTACAGCTAACCTTGAGCATTCAAATGTCCCGCAGGACAAAAACTATGAGGCACTGTATAGTGTTGTGTATATATGTGTGTGTGTGTGTGTGTGTGTGTTAGTGAAAGATAACATATCATGTATATGAAAACATGTATTGAGAGAGAGAGAGCCTCAGCGTGTGAGCTGTTGATGTACTTTGCAATTTCCTCCCTGTGTCCTAACACATAGTGTACTAATAAAGTGAACACGCCCGTGTACAACGCATTGGACATAAAAAGTCCAATCACATGTAAGATAAGAAAGGCTCTGCAGTTTGATTTAAAATGACAGAGTATTAATATAATCTGCTCTCCCTGTGAGCAATGCGTTGAAGCATTATATGTATAAACATACTGCCACCAGCCGCCTATGAGCTAGCAAGGTGTACCTAATAAAGTGGCGGTGAGGTCTTCACCTGCTTCAGGTTGAACATGTTGTGTGTTCAGAGACGGTCTTCTGCATATCTTGGCTGTAACTGGTTATTTGAGTGACTGTTGAACTAGTCTGGATTCTCCTCTGACCTCTGCCATCAACAAGGCATCAAGGCTCACTGGATCTTTTTCAGACCATTCTCTGTAAACCCCAGAGATGGTTGTGTGTGAACATCCCAGTAGAACAGCAGTTTGTGAAATATCAGACCAACAACCATGTCACGTTCAAAGTGACTTATATCACCTTTCTTCCACATTCTGATGCTCACTTTGAACTTGCATGTCTAAATGCATTGAGTTGCTGCCATGTGATTGGTTGATAGATATTTGCGTAAACGAGCAGTTGAACTGGTGTACCTAATAAATTGGCTGGCAGGGTATAAACTTGTTGTTAATTGGTTGTTGTTTTTTAATGTTTTATTGTGACCCTCTATGCTTTACACACAGTCTGTTAAGAGATTTGCATGAATTATGAACATGATATTTTAGCGCAATTGCACTGCAGCTTATATAAGGAAGGCTATGAGATACACCTGAACAATTGAATATCCAAGCTCAATATGTGTGATAATTATGTGTCAAAATACTGGAGGCAAAGAGATCTTTTTTCAACATACATTGGATAACAAAATCTGCAGCCTTTGTTATGTGTAAAAATGCTTTTTGATATTCAACAAAAAGTCAGTAATCTATCGTGATGCAGTGAAATTTAGTGTAACCCTTCCAAAGTTACAGTCTTTTTGGTACAAAATTAACTCTCCACAGGAATATGACTGTTCCAGTTACAAGTTAGATTTAACAAGCAAAAGGCCTTTTATTTATTCATTCAATATCATTATCCGCTCCTCCAAACTCGCGTCATAGGGGGCCGAAGTCAGTCCCAGCTGGTCTCCACACTATCACAGGGCTGACACACAGAGACAAACAACCATTATGTTCTCATTCACACCTACGGGCAGTTTAGAGTCACTGATTAAACCTAAGCTGCATGTCT
>CAFUXE010001098.1:293933-308281 GCA_903364295.1 Serranus cabrilla
ACCATGTCATTTTTTGCTGTTGTTTCTGTCGTGTCTCTGTCATGTCTGTGTTTTATTCCTATGCATGTCATATGTTTTTTTTTGTTGTCTGTTTGCATATGGCTCACTTATATTGCACTATATATAAGATACATGTCAGCTCCAACAGATTTCCAGTGGAGAGAGGAAAGAGGCTTTAATAGCACCAACCATTTTTCATCTATCTTAATGAACTCTCTACCCTGTAAATCCTGAATACTGTATGTCAGTCTTTAACTGGCATTCCTAAAGATTTTACTGCCTAGAATATGTACCAGTCAGTATGCTAATGCACGAGAGAACAGAAGGTTTTGTGGTTATTTTGCAACAGCCTGGTGCTTGTTGTATGAAATTAAATCAAAGTAACCACAGTGCATCTGGCATGCGTAATTGCACTTTGACAATTTACGTCAGTCAGATTAGAAAGTGCAGATGGAACACGTACCTGCAGCCTTCAGAAGCCTGTAAAGGGAGTTAATCAACTGAATTTGAAGGCCGTCATGCAGCATGCAAACTGCTGTGATGACAGATGTTGAGAATAATTATATAATAATTTACTGCACCTTCCTTGATTTTTCAACTTTTATTTAGCACATCTCAATGTCTGTACTGGTTGAAGAACAGAAGAAAAAAAACAACCAAATAATAAATTAAAGAGGTTTTACAGAGGATCAAAATAACACATGCAGCCCAGTAACCCAAGCATCCATATCGTATGATTCCATATTTCAGACCTTATAACGCTGCTGTTCAGTGCCACTCTGGAAGTTAGTTTTTATTTAAGGGCTTGGAGGTTGGAGTGGTGGGCGTGCTGCTGAACAACTGACTTACATATCCGAGCTTGTGTCCTGGCTGCCATGGATTACAGAAACTCTTTCTCCCTCGCTCTGCTTCTGTTTTATTTCCAATCTCTCAACAACAATTAAGACTTTGGTAATTCCTTGCAGTTGATCCGCTTGTGGCAGATTAGAGTAGCTCTGTAGAGAGGAATGTTCAAAGGTAATGGACGTAGTGACAGTGGGTG
This sequence comes from Serranus cabrilla, assembly GCA_903364295.1. Lineage (NCBI taxonomy): Eukaryota > Metazoa > Chordata > Actinopteri > Perciformes > Serranidae > Serranus > Serranus cabrilla. The sequence goes on from CAFUXE010001098.1 coordinate 294,976, forward strand.
TGGAGGAAAACACTCACCATGTTGCTTTGACTGACGAGTGACTTTAATTCCTTTCAGTGATTTAAACATTAGGTGGCATGCATCTTCCAGCCTTCTTTAAACATCTTTTCCTTCATTTTCTGGATATTTGTCAAAGTATAAAATCCTCCTATCCCATTTCTTCCTTGGGGCTCTTATGCTGTAGCTCATTCCCAATCTTACATTGACAATTAAGGTTTCAGCTGCCAGGGTACAGAGAAGGAGAGAAAATGTGTGTGTCTGGATTAGCGTGAGGAAAGCTTTTTGTAGGGAGGACAGGTTTTCTAAGTGTTAAGAAGGGTTACTTATACTGAATAAATGACCAGCATTAAGACTTGATATGTTCTTTTTCAGCAAAATCCTTCATTATAGTCATGTACGTCCCATATCTCTGCTGGGAGCCCATAGACAGAATAGGCAGGGAACCAGAAAGGTTTCAAACACATGGCTGGAAGAACTTGTTATGCTAACCCTAGCAAACATTAGGTTGGAGGCTCCACTTACTTGAATGTGAATTAAATTATTCAATTAATTACGAATCTTCCAGACTTTCCAAATGTTATCAGACCAAATGGATCAAATTCTAAAAGTGAAACAAGTGTTTTCCCATGACGCAAGTTTGAGTCAGCATGAAGTCCCCATGTCTGAGTCTTATAATTGTTATAGGCTGTTGTATCGATGCCTGGAGCAGATAAAACTCTGGGGCGTTTGTTAAATAGTGACAAACCAAAGCTTGTTGTATCATTTATCATTAACGATCATTAAAAATAAATAAACCCTGAACTGTTTCTGGGCTACTGGCCTCTGCGATTAAATGTTTTGCCGTTATCTGGTAAACATTTAACACCACTGTTATCCAGCACGGACACCGGCAGAGCATCATTTCCAATAAGGACACACGCACCTCTGTCTGTCTGGGACAGAATTGCTACTAAATGTTAAGGCTATTAGGCTATGCATATCACGGATTTATAAATTAATTATTCCAACCTATCCGCGAGTTTGATTGTCCGCTGCTGCTCTGCTGACCGCTGCAATGATTTCCTTTGATGAAACTTTTTATGCTGCAAAACAAATCCAGTTGGTTCTGTTGCACCTGTTGGACGTCACCATCTCAATTTGTTCCTCTGAGAAAGTCCTCTTCTTTTGGAAAACTTACTTTAAAACATTGTTTATGTCCTGCAACCAGAAAGCTATAAAAGCTTTAAGTCTACTTTTATTTCATAAACCTCCGTCGCTGCTCATGTCTGTACCTGCTTGAAATATCTATTTCAATCATGATTTCGCTCCCACCTGTTTTTATTTGTAACAGTGCACTTTGCTAATAAAGGTGACAAAAAAAAGAAGAAAAAAACTCATTTTGGTCGTAATGCGTCCTTCGGTGTCGTAAACTCTCGGGGTGAGGCTGTATATATTAGGGCGTGACATTTAAATCACGATAGTTTCCAGCTGCCTCTTATACGCCCGGATCTGCGCTAGTTTCTACGCTTGATTGATAAATGAGGGCCACTGCATGTAATTGATGTGTTGCTGACATGATTGCTGTCATTATTGTGTTTTCTCCTAATTAGTGTTGGTCAAGACTCCTGTCCGAGATTCTGAGATTTTACTTTCTTACACACAGTTGTAGCTTACACTCTCACAACTTGCAATGATGCAGCATAATAATGCAGTAATGTTGTGTTTTTTTTTATTTTTTATTATTAATTAGCGCCCTTTTGGGGGTTTTGGTAGTGGGCATTTTACAACAGATGTTGTATGTTTGTTTTGTTATCTTTTCTTTTGCATCTAATTATAGAACTGCATGCATGACTGTTTGTCATGGTATGAGGGTATGTTATTGTAATAATGTGCAAATGTGTCTCAAGATCTTGGTATGTGTGTTAGTATGTCTGATTCCAGGTATTAATATTCTCTGTGTGTACTGTTAGGGGTTATTGCATGAATTATTGTCATCTGTGACTTTGATGCTGTGACATAACAGCTGGATACATACAAAGAGACCGTAGATTATTGACTGCGTGTGTGTTTGTGTGTTGTGTAGTGTAGCTGCGGAGTACCGTCACATTCCCTTCCTTGTTACAGCTAATAAATTGGCACTAACAGATGCAGGAAATTGAGTCAGCTGCTCCTGGCTTGTTAGCATGTCAGTCTGTCTGGCTAATGTAGCATTAAACCCAGTTGGGTTCTCATTAATCAATAGTGTTTTTTTTCTGTGATTGTTAGCAGAGCATTTATGACTGGAGCAGTCCACAGCTCGTAAGTATAGAGGGTGTCAGGATTGATGAATATTTTTAATATGTCTGTGCTGGCTCTGATTTTCTGTGTCAAACCATTACAGACCTTTCAGGACCAATAGCAACATAGGGAAAGCATTCCAGTATAGCCACATTTGATTGTGTCTATTCATAACATGTCTTCATTCTATCACCTGGATCTTTTCCAGCGGTACTCATCTGCACCATATCTAAGGCAAATTTGGAAGCACATGAAAAATGTCCAAATACAAACGAATATTCAGTGTGGAAAGTAAAGTCAGTGATCAACAGCCAATGCATTTTTGTGTTTTAATGTGGGGGATTAAACTAGGCCAGGGTGCCGTCACTATCCCCCAGGTCCTTTCCAGTCAGCAACACATCTCTGTACTTCTCTCTCTACTCCTCTCATCCAATGTTCTTTCTTTTGTCAATCTCTCCATCCTTTTTTTTATCTTTATGTGTGTTCCCCACCCCTACTGAAATTTTAGGCTTTTTTTTCTGAAGATGTTTTTAAAGCTGAGAGGTTAGAGAAATCTATTTTTCATCCACACAGGAGGAAAGCAAAGACTCTGGAAAGACGTAGAGTTCATAGTTACAAAAAAAACACGTTCTCTATGCAACTCCTTTAACACCAAGATAACCAGGAATCCACCACATGTGCTGCACCGCTGACACACAACTTAAGAAGCCTCCAATGCCTCCAACAATGTAGCATAAGTCATTCAAGTATATCATGAATACGTACGACAGAATAATTATCCCCATGCAAGAGACTTCATTTTCATTTCCGCAGAACTGAACCATCCAACTTGCACACCAGCTCAATCACATCCCTTCAGGAGCTTTTAATCCAGTCTTGAACTACAGTGACTTTTAGGAGACTTTCATAAAATTTAAACCATAATGATTAATTCAAAACTAAATTAAATTTTTTTTTTATCAATTTCTCCCTGTCCATAAACCGATCTGGTGTAGTCTTTGACAAATTGAAAGCCGTGTCCCTGACTTGTCGACCAATAAGCTATGTATATATAACAGTGTAGCAGCTCTGATCTTCTGTGGTTCTTGTGTTAACCACATGACCTGCAGCTCATTGTCAGCCACTCAGAAGTCTGGGAGATTGGCTGTAAAGTGACATTTCTGTGTCACAGCACTGTGGATTACTGTAAGGGTCTGTTTATACTAGCAAAGAAATGGCTGATACGACGCGGCGTCTGACCTTGTTATATGAATGTCCGCACTTTCATAGCCTGACGTCATCACAGAGGGAGATGTGATTTCTTGCAAACATGAGCATTACGGTGCACATTTTCAGCCTCTCCCAGAAGGCAGCGATAGCATCGCGCTTGGTTGAACAAACGAAGAAGACCCATAAATAGTTGTGCTAAGTTTCTCACCTAGACACAGCTGACCTATGGATTGATGTGGGTGTGAAGGTCAGATTGTCAGACAGAAATTGTCCATTAGATGTATAAAATAGTGTTGTGAACACACACACAGAGAACAGACAGAGCCCTATTCCTCTTGGCAAAAACCCCTTCTGGCAGAATTTAACACTGGAAGTAAGATGTTGAAGCTGCTGCCACAGTTCTCAATCAGAATCAATACTATAACAAGCTATACAACAAGGCAGACTTCACCCCATTCATGTCTGTATACTAATCAGTTAGAGTGCAGCGCTCCCTGTTGGCCAGAGGATGTATATTCGTAATATATTTTTTACAAACAAATATTTCCATGCATTTCTCATGTACGATGTGTTAAGGGCTTAACAGTCTAGTACAGCATCGGAATGGTCCACCTGTCACTCTCACATTCCATAGCTTTATTTGTGAACAATACCTCAAGGTACTTGAACTTCTTTTATCAGGACAGCAAGTCACTCCTTATGTGGACAGAGAAATCTTTTCTCAGGAAATTACCGTAGCCTGGGTTGCAAAGGCTTAAGTGCGGTAACTGGAGGTTATAGTGCGTTCATTGGATTATACTCAGCAAGCTACGAGGTTAACGAAAAATATTCATAACACAGAAGCTCTCACCACAAGATCATGAGGGGGGTTTCCTCCTATGTGTTGTCATCATTTCATTTCCATCAGGACAGGCTTAATTTTTTAAGTAAAAGAATATTTATCAACATGCCACATACTTTATGTAAGGGGGGTAATGACACCATAGATAGAATAGGAAACCTCCCTGTGGAGTCGAGACACAGGTGGTGGTTGTGATGGGAGCAGAGAATGCAGATGCTGATGTGATAAGAAGTGGACTCCTGACGCCCTCCACCTGGGCACTGGATGAGATGAGCGGCAGACTCCTAATGACCTAGACCAGAGAACTGGTATGATGGCTGGAGTTGAAAAGGGTGGAGGAGGGCTGCAACAATTTTGCTGAATTAAACGCGAGCAGAGAGGAGAGCACATTTGAATTTTGACAGCAGGGACATAACAGGCTGATGGAGAAGAGCAGGAGCTGTTGGTTAGAAGAGTTAAAGCTCATAACCAGCTGATTAGCAGAAGCAGGAGGATCGGTGAGATTGAGAGACTTGTGAATGAATGAGTTTAAAGACAGGTCTTCCTGGTTGAACTTACACTTGAACTGTGATGATGATGCTTCATCGGAATCATGCTGCCTTTAAACCATTTGAGCTACTGTATCAAGGAAAAAAAGAGATCCAATATTTTTTCTGGCTCTGCTGTTAATATATTCATTTCCCTTTTTAATTTGACTTTTTTTTTTTTCACAAAACTCTGAATCCCTTTATCTTTGTTCCAATAATAAGCAGAAACTTTCAGGAGTCTCAGGAAAAGTAAAAAAAGAAGCACATCAATTCAAAAACTGAAGTAGAAAACGTTAATATCGGAAGTGAAATAGGTTTGCTGGTTACATAAAAGCCCCTACTCCCCCATACTATGGGCTGATATGCTGAAAAACACAGATTCAACAGACTGACTACAGTCAAACCCGGTGAATAGACAAAGACTCTGATAGTATCTTAATCATTAATGTAGTTATCAGGCGTGACACTCATCATTAGGCAAATCTTCCTTCACCTCCATTCACTTCCTTTTTTAAAGCTCTTTTAAGCAGCAAGGTAAACCCGTCCCCAGCCGACAGCCAGTCAGGGCAGTAACAACTATTTTTTTTATTATAATGACATTTAAAATACAAAATAATTACTATGTATGATTACTAATAACAATCAGTGTCTCCTTCTCTTTCTTTCCTCCTTTCATTCAATGTAATTAGAACAAGCCACCGTGTCTGAAACCCACAACTAATTACCATGTCACTTTGCTCATTTGGTTTACTGGCACCACTGTGTGTGTGTGTGTGCGTGTGTGTCTCGTCTCTTTTCTAATTGTTTTCTCTGCTGTTTTCTGTCTCAGGGCTGATCACCACAACCTCCAGGAGACTGGACCGTGAACAACAAGCAGAACACGTTTTAGAGGTGAGGACATAGAGAGAGAGAGAGAGACTGTGTGTGTGTGTATGTGTGCATGTGTGCGTGCGTGCGTACATTAGCATATTAACAGGTGACGATATGGGGATGCATTGAGTGGATGATGAGAAACTCATCTCGACCGAAGACTAAAGTTACTGAGAAATCAACAGGGATCTCAAGAAACATCATGTTAGGACTTTAACTTAAACTTAAATGGTTTTCTAAGAGTTAGAAAAGTCAGGAAATGAACATTTAATTAAGTGAAGGTTTTATTCAAGAATTGTGGTTAAATTTGTAAAACATTTAAAGGAAAACATATCAGAATAAAGTACAGAGACAGTGTTTTTTTTTTTGTTTTTTTTTATATTGGTGCCAAAACATATTTGAAACGGTCTCGCAGCGATGATGCACTGACTCGCCTTTCTTTGAAAATGAATGGAACACAGTTGACAATGCTCAGTGTGTGCTAAGCCCATGAATCAGTGCTCCAATCCAGAGGCTGCCAGGATTTAGATGAGGACAAATTGGCTCTCCCATCTTCTCTACTCCTCTACACACACACACACACACACAGGGTGGAATGAACATGGCATTGCCCCCTCTGCTCTTTGCTGTCCTCAGTGAGGTTTGCATTAGCTTGGTAATAGAGCTAGTGTGAAGCCTTAGTCTCTGTTAGACAATAATTGGAACCTGTCTCTTTTCTGCTCAGGGCTGATTGGAGATAAATTGTGCCACTGGCTTTCACATGATTAATAGAATTTAGTGTGTGAAGAGTGTGTATTTCAAGCGTTCCACACATGACTACTTCCTCCTTTCTTTGACTCTGTTGTTATTTTTACACACACACAGGCCCAACATACATAAAATCTGACTGCAGAGAATCATAGTTCCCAGCTCTAGTGTGACCGACTTACCACCTGGACAACACGCTAGAACTGCCAACAAGTAGTAGCAAGTTTAATATTATCCAGGTTTTTAATTAATATGTCATTTTATATAAAAAACACAATGGACAACAAAACCAGGTTAATGGTAAATATAATAATATAACTTCCATGTGTAACATGGTCGCATACTCTGTGCAGCGCAGAGATTTTGCAATGATAGATGACTGTCTGAAGACAAACACCTGGTAAGGACAACCTACCTGACATAATGAGCTGAAAGGGACTCATACTTACCATAGACACAGAGCACACTTAAGCCCCGCCCCCACCATCTCTCTCCAATGACTTTCTATTGAAGGAGGAGCCTCCTTCTCAATTCTGTCTGCTAGCAAACAACAGAAATGTGTATAGAAGCTGCTGTGTGGTGAAATAGACTATCAACAGGGTTAACTCAAAACTCCATTTTACACTCTAAAAAAGAAAGAGGTTTTGAAACGACAAAAGTAAGTACAGATGTATACTGACATGAGCATCAGCAGTGACAGTGGGAAAACATTTTGTCCATATATCCAGGCTCACTACATTCCTTAAAGTTAAGCTAAAGCCTTTGACAAATGTAACTTGTGTTGTGGTAGAATGTGGATCATTCAGAAAGCAAGTACCATGGCTTGCTAACACATAGCTAACATTTGCTTGCTAACAGCTAACTTGTCCTCTCTGGTAGACAAATAGTGCTAAAACAAATCTTTTGTTTTTAGCTAGATACAGGCCTTTTGTTAGCATTTCAGTCCATGGTTGTGTACTGTGATACAATAGTTTTCCCTTCTGGTGGCGAGGTCTTCAGTGTATTGTCTCTGTTGAACAAGTGGGCAGCATGTAATGGCTTCTCTAAACTGTATTCTCTAAACTTGGCTGCATTTCCCATAATACTGAGACTGAGAAGTGTTACACAAACAAAACAGGTAACATGTCTGGACTCTCCTGTCCTATGTTTCCAGAGCTGTGTCAGTTGGGTTGATTTAAGTAATACTGTGTCATTATCTTGTTCTTTGATTTAAATGGATTTTATGACTTACTGCAGCTAGTAATTTGTTTGTGTTGCAGGTATTTTATATTTCAACCACAATGATGGGTTTTGGTTAGACACGATTAATTGAAATGTTGACTAAATATGCTAAAAAAAAAATTTAAAAAAAAGGGGGCATCTGGTAGATGTGGGATGACAAGACTTGAATGAAGACTAAATAAAAATAGCTTCAAGAATTTACAACATTAAAGACATAGGGTGAGCATGCAGCTGTGTAATGAAAAAAATATTTCTCTCTATCACTTTCTACAGGACTACATTAAAAAATGTATTTGCCTTTTGTTCTTTGTTAGTCACTGCGCAGACTGCAGTCAAATGCTTCTGGATGTTGAATTTGTAGCCATCAATTAACTGTGCTACATTTAAGTTATCAATCAAATGAAAAAATTTACTTATCTTTAGCTCTGGCTTTTCATGGCCTCTGAAGTTTATTTCATAAGTTACAGACACACCAAAATAAAAGCAGAGTGAAGGACATAGCTGTTTTTTTTTTAAAAACATTAGAGGTAGACAGGAACATTTACCACCTCCTTCCTCCTATCTCTCATTTTCTGTTATTATGTTCTTCCATCCCCTTTGCCTTCCATAGTCAGCTAGCCAGTTTAAGGGACAACTCTTTTTTCACCATCACTGCAGTTCCTCTTGTCTGGCATTTTCTCAAATGATAGATGGTATTCTTAAATGAAGCCAGCCATGAGCAAAGGGAAATGAACTGCTGCTGTGTCTTGAATCTGTGACAAGCTGAAAAGTGATTGCACTTCTCGCAAAATGAATATAAATTTAGGACAGAGAAGAAAAGCCCGCTTTGTAGTTCTCATTGGATAGCTCCACCTCTCAGTGATTACCTTCTTTATCATCTTAGAAGTACAGAAGTAGCTGTCAAAACATAGGAAGACAGATGATTTCCTTTTCATCATATTAGTCAGAGACTGACAGAGAATAGCAGCAAAAAGAATTAAGACAGACAGCTACTATGGTTACTTTTGAGTAGTGAAAGCCTTCCACAGAGTCATTACCTTCTATAGCTTTTCCCCCAGTTGATCCAGAGGTCTCAGTAATACATATTTGTCTGCAATGAACATTCATTTTTATTATAGATTTATCTGCTCATTATGTCCTAATCAATCATTTGGTCTATAAAACAGCAAATAACAATGAATTATGTTTTTTTTCCTGCTTGAAGTGGATTTCTCCAGATTCAAAGAGGTTCAGTTTGCAATTAATAAAAGAGAGAAAAGAAGAAGAACATCTCATTTGAGAAGCTGCAGCCAGAGAATAGTTGACTTCTGCTTAAAAAACTAAATAACAATCTAATTATCATCAAAATCACTGCAAATTAATTTCTAATGTTTATTTCTACTGTACATATTTGGTTTCTACTTGTTCTAAATGTTAAGTCTTGAAGGGTTTTACAAGTGTGTCATCATAGACTCCACCTGGGTGCATCCCACTTTAATACCCACAATAAATAATACTTCCAATGTTAGTTGTTTTTATTTTAAGATACTTAGTCAGGAAATGTCATTTCACAATATCAGACTAACATAGTTTTTACCTAGTTGTCAAAAGTCAAGACAGTTTACTGCTTTACATAATAAAAACAAGCACCTGAAAGCACCATTACAAAGGTCTCTATGAGTTTAGATTGTCTGATCTGAGGTTCAACCTGGTCCTCAGGTCCTCCAAAGGTGATGGGTCATGTCTGCTGATGCAGGATGCAGTCCCTGAATTGGAACACATTTTCTGCCCATGTATTTATATTGAATATCTGTCTGCCCCTGCAGGTGTTGGTGTCAGATGGTGGTCCAAGTCCCAGACAGAGTACAGTGTGGGTGATGGTTCAGGTCCTGGATGAAAATGACAACAAACCCACATTTCCTGAGAAGGTCTACCAAGTCAAACTTCCAGAGAGAGAGCGGAGAAAGAAGGGTGAGCCCATCTACCGGGTGTTTGCCTACGACCGCGATGAAGGGCCAAACAGTGACCTCTCCTACAGCATCGTGGACGGAAACGAGGATGGGAAGTTCTTCATCGACCCCAAGACTGCAGTTGTGTCTTCACGCAAAGCCTTCACTGCAGGGAGCTACGACATCCTGACCGTATGCCAGCCTTTATTACTTATTTAACATGTCTGCTAATTGGTTTTAGAACATATTGGAAGTCAGTTGAATTCTCTTGAAACAATAGGCGGGCATGAATTTGAGGTTGATGTGACATTATAATAAGTTGAGTTTGTGAAAGAAACCTCCCTGAAAACTGTCCTTGGGCCCCAGACTCCAGGGACACTGAAACGTGGATTGATTCTGAGATTAACGGTCACATGACAAATATTAACTGAAAGCAGTGAGGAGAGGACAGGATGTATGTGGAGGTTGTAAAAATAGTTTAATATGTGGAGACCCAGCATTACATTTTTCCAACACTTGTAGGCACTTGGAAAAGTGTTGTATAAAAAAAAAATTTTTATTGGAGAAATCTAACTTAAGCTTTTCTATTTTTTTATGATTTATGTCATTATAGCTTAGTTATAGTGCACAAAAGACATTTATGAGTTGGTACCATTTCTAGCCATGATTGTGCTGATTCCACAGAGCCACAGGGCTTATATGTTGCAGTGGAATTCAAGGCCACAGTGAGTAAAATGTAAAAAAGAGCAAAACGCTGAAGTTGCTTGGGGTTTAGGGGGTTAAATTGAATCTGTATTGGTTTGCATATGTTTACTGCTCGATATTGACTCTGTCTGCAGTCTGCCATCTCTCCATTCATCCCAGTGACCTACTAATTACGTCTCTATTTGCATCTTTGTTCCTCGTCTTACTCTCGGCTATTTCTGTGTTGCTGACTCTGGTGAGAATTGACTTACTTACTTTACAATCTAACTTCTCTGCTCTTTAGATCAAAGCAACAGACAACGGGCGTCCTCAGAAATCCTCCACAGCTCGCTTGCACATCGAGTGGATTCGTCGCCCTTCGCCCTCCACGCTTCCGCTGCTCTTCGATGAGCCATTCTACAATTTCACTGTCATGGAGAATGACAAAGTGGCAGAGATCGTGGGTGTGGTGTCCCTGCAGCAGAGCTCCACCCCCTTGTGGTTTGACATCACAGGTAAAATCTCCATATAGCTGAGGACGATCCTCTGTCAGCCAGCGGAAAAGCTTTGTGTAGCGTGAGGTTGGGTGTGCCCTGGCTCTGTGCATGGTGTGTTGGGCTGACAGTGTTGTTGTGTGTGTTGGTGTATGTATGAGGTGCAGCTTAGGTGCTGTGGCCTTGCTGCATGATCCGTTATGCTCTGCCCATCCCAGTCACCATAGAGGCAGCTTCTATAGCTGTCAGGTCCGTATGGACTGTAGCAGGTAAAGCAACAAGGGTTGGTGGTCTATAAAGAACCGGAAGAACTTTAACAAAAGTATCTTCATGTTGTCCTGAGAATCCTCTTTAGAAATGGATTTTTCCTCTAAGAGATTTAGTGTTATTTATAAGTATTATTTGCGACTTATTTCGTTCCTTTCATCTTGCCTGTGCTTAGAAGAGGCACTGGCTCGCTCTCGATGAAGAACATTCAGACAGATTTTAAAGCCAGTGTGACATTCCTCTTTAAACGGGAAATGCCCAACGTGGCGCACTTAAATCCCTTAGATCCGTCAAAGTTCACTTTTACCCACTTGAAAGGCTTAACAAGATTATGTCATGCCCAGTTCACTAAGCTCAATTTTTACGCATTATGTATGGTGACGATTTTGTGTTTGAAAAGTGATTTAATAATTCTAATAATTGGTACTTTTGATTCTAATTCCATTAGTTTTTAATGCCATTCAATACTGTATGTACACTGACGGCTGAGCTGATGCATGCGCATTGGGCTCATTTAAGCCCATTCTAGATGGACAACAGCGGCCCAGAAAGGACTGCAGTTCCCACAATGCACCATCCATCTTTCCTTTTGTTGTCACTGAGCAGTGACAGTCAGTGTGTATCCAGCTGGAGATACCTTCTGGCTCGTGCTTCTGGCTCCCCATAGCTCTGTCCATCTCTTCTCTCTGTTTCTCTCTTTCTCATAATGTCTCTGTCCTCGCTCCCTCTGGAGACATTCACGTCTTCATACATGATTTTTCAGTGTGTATGCAACCTCTCTCTGGGATCACAGCTAAATGTTATCTTTTGTGAAACATCCAAGGAGGGAAAGTTAGCATTTCGGCAGCACATACTAGTGAGGCCAGCATCGAGAGTGTGCAGAAATATGTGTGAAGATCAAAGCAACCAATATATATGAAATATATGCTTATTTATACATTTGTATTTATAAATAACAAAGAAAGTTACTCAAAATAGTTATATTTATAATGGATTTATAAAATGTGTTCGGTTAGCTCGTATGTAAATAATGTAAAGCCTAAATGTGTGTATTTATAATGCACTGTACAGTCTTTGAGGTGCATTTACTGTATTAAGAAAAAGCTCAAGGTATAAAATAGAAATTCTTTGTTCCAGCCTGGGAGCATGCAAGTGTCCGATTATCATTATCATTTTATAAATAATCGAAGATTGATGATGGTAATTTTATAGAAGACTGGCAGATCTTTGTCTCATTTTCATGACATAACTAAATTGGCACTGAGGGAGCGCACACCTCCAACAGGACCAATGGTGCATTCACATGCTCCCAGATAGTCACATCTTCTGAGTTGGGAAGTCGTTCTTGTGACATCGGTGTGTTCGCAAAGTTTTAAGCCGTAATGTGAAAACAACACGGACGTGTTATATTTTATTGCTTAGAGTGCTCAAACAACATGTTGTTAGCTTCCAGGGGAGCCACATTTTTCCAATTATTCCGACACCACTTGAATGCAGCATAACTGCCCTCTCTTATAGGGGGGTAATCACTTTTTTAAATGTAAAAATAAAAAAGGACACGAGTTATAACAAGAAAGATCATTAAATCAATCAAGTTCACCCATGGTTTTTCTGCCACAAAAAAGAGCAATAACAATAACAATTTCCTTTGGCAAGAAGTTATTAAATATCACTTTGTTTATCATTAGCAGCAGCAACTTCAACCCACAAATATGAGCGACAGTGCAGTTACAATAACACTTTCTATTATAACATACACAATGTTTTTTTCCATCCCATGTAGCAATAATTTGCTAGAGATTCAGCTCATCAGAAGCAGTTGTTGTCTCTGTCCAGTCTCATCAGTATGTCTCCTCATCTTCTTTGCTCACCATGTCACCCTCCTGTCCTCCTCCCCTCGGGCCTGTCTGTCCTTCCTGTCTCACCTTCTCTCTCCTCTCTCTCCTCAATGCTTCATGCCTGGAAGGTCCCAGGTCTTTCCGTGAGATGTTCTATATTCTGCAGAGCGCTTGTGGCAGGAACTGTTCCTCAGAAGGTATCTCGTTTCCAACTTCCACTACCGCTGTTCGCTTCCTTCTTTCTACTTCCTTTCCTTTTTTTTCCTTTCCTTTTTCCTTGTCTTTTACACTGACGCTCATCATCCACCCATGTGCTTCTCACTGGTGCTGCTGACATATTCCTGTTATTGGTTGGTTGGAGGGGAATGATCCACACAGAAACTCGGTCTGAGTCGAAGTGTGTGTCAGTGTACATCCTGTGTGT